>JAUIRK010000728.1:0-390562 GCA_030549495.1 Nectonema munidae
GGTTTTGTTATCTACATATTGTTAAATATATGTCATATGTCACTACATAGAAACATAGGAAGTATAGGATAAATCAGTGTCACGCAGCGTCACTCATCCAAAAAACATAGATAGTAATAGGTAATATAGCAGTGCCTTTATAATTGTGAACATTTGTAGTCCAGGTCACAGCGTCACACCTCCAATAAAGTATAGGAAGTATAGGATAAATCAGTGTCACGCAGCGTCACTCATCCAAAAAACATAGATAGTATTAGGTAATATAGCAGTGCCTTTATAATTGTGAACATTTGTAGTGTCACAGCGTCACAGCGTCACACCTCCAATAAAGTATAGGAAGTATAGGATAAATCAGTGTCACGCAGCGTCACTCATCCAAAAAACATAGATAGTATTAGGTAATATAGCAGTGCCTTTATAATTGTGAACATTTGTAGTGTCACAGCGTCACAGCGTCACACCTCCAATAAAGTATAGGAAGTATAGGATAAATCAGTGTCACGCAGCGTCACTCATCCAAAAAACATAGATAGTATTAGGTAATATAGCAGTGCCTTTATAATTGTGAACATTTGTAGTGTCACAGCGTCACAGCGTCACACCTCCAATAAAGTATAGGAAGTATAGGATAAATCAGTGTCACGAAGCGTCACTCATCCAAAAAACATAGATATTAATAGGTAATATAGCAGTGCCTTTATAATTGTGAACATTTGTAGTGTCACAGCGTCACAGCGTCACACCTCCAATAAAGTATAGGAAGTATAGGATAAATCAGTGTCACGCAGCGTCACTCATCCAAAAAACATAGATAGTAATAGGTAATATAGCAGTGCCTTTATAATTGTGAACATTTGTAGTGTCACAGCGTCACAGCGTCACACCTCCAATAAAGTATAGGAAGTATAGGATAAATCAGTGTCACGCAGCGTCACTCATCCAAAAAACATAGATAATAATAGGTAATATAGCAGTGCCTTTATAATTGTGAACATTTGTAGTGTCACAGCGTCACAGCGTCACACCTCCAATAAAGTATAGGAAGTATAGGATAAATCAGTGTCACGCAGCGTCACTCATCCAAAAAACATAGATAGTATTAGGTAATATAGCAGTTCCTTTATAATTGTGAACATTTGTAGTGTCACAGCGTCACAGCGTCACACCTCCAATAAAGTATAGGAAGTATAGGATAAATCAGTGTCACGCAGCGTCACTCATCCAAAAAACATAGATAGTATTAGGTAATATAGCAGTGCCTTTATAATTGTGAACATTTGTAGTGTCACAGCGTCACAGCGTCACACCTCCAATAAAGTAAAGGAAGTATAGGATAAATCAGTGTCACGAAGCGTCACTCATCCAAAAAACATAGATAGGATAAATCAGTGTCACGCAGCGTCACTCACCCAAAAAACATAGATAGTATTAGGTAATATAGCAGTGCCTTTATAATTGTGAACATTTGTAGTGTCACAGCGTCACATCGTCACACCTCCAATAAAGTATAGGAAGTATAGGATAAATCAGTGTCACGAAGCGTCACTCATCCAAAAAACATAGATAGTAATAGGTAATATAGCAATGCCTTTATAATTGTGAACATTTGTAGTGTCACAGCGTCACAGCGTCACACCTCCAATAAAGTATAGGAAGTATAGGATAAATCAGTGTCACGCAGCGTCACTCATCCAAAAAACATAGATAGTATTAGGTAATATAGCAGTGCCTTTATAATTGTGAACATTTGTAGTGTCACAGCGTCACAGCGTCACACCTCCAATAAAGTATAGGAAGTATAGGATAAATCAGTGTCACGCAGCGTCACTCATCCAAAAAACATAGATAGTATTAGGTAATATAGCAGTGCCTTTATAATTGTGAACATTTGTAGTGTCACAGCGTCACAGCGTCACACCTCCAATAAAGTATAGGAAGTATAGGATAAATCAGTGTCACGCAGCGTCACTCATCCAAAAAACATAGATAGTATTAGGTAATATAGCAGTGCCTTTATAATTGTGAACATTTGTAGTGTCACAGCGTCACAGCGTCACACCTCCAATAAAGTATAGGAAGTATAGGATAAATCAGTGTCACGCAGCGTCACTCATCCAAAAAACATAGATAGTAATAGGTAATATAGCAGTGCCTTTATAATTGTGAACATTTGTAGTGTCACAGCGTCACAGCGTCACACCTCCAATAAAGTATAGGAAGTATAGGATAAATCAGTGTCACGCAGCGTCACTCATCCAAAAAACAATAGATAGTATTAGGTAATATAGCAGTGCCTTTATAATTGTGAACATTTGTAGTGTCACAGCGTCACAGCGTCACACCTCCAATAAAGTATAGGAAGTATAGGATAAATCAGTGTCACGCAGCGTCACTCATCCAAAAAACATAGATAGTAATAGGTAATATAGCAGTGCCTTTATAATTGTGAACATTTGTAGTGTCACAGCGTCACAGCGTCACACCTCCAATAAAGTATAGGAAGTATAGGATAAATCAGTGTCACGCAGCGTCACTCATCCAAAAAACATAGATAGTAATAGGTAATATAGCAGTGCCTTTATAATTGTGAACATTTGTAGTGTCACAGCGTCACAGCGTCACACCTCCAATAAAGTATAGGAAGTATAGGATAAATCAGTGTCACGCAGCGTCACTCATCCAAAAAACATAGATAGTATTAGGTAATATAGCAGTGCCTTTATAATTGTGAACATTTGTAGTGTCACAGCGTCACAGCGTCACACCTCCAATAAAGTATAGGAAGTATAGGATAAATCAGTGTCACGCAGCGTCACTCATCCAAAAAACATAGATAGTATTAGGTAATATAGCAGTGCCTTTATAATTGTGAACATTTGTAGTGTCACAGCGTCACAGCGTCACACCTCCAATAAAGTATAGGAAGTATAGGATAAATCAGTGTCACGCAGCGTCACTCATCCAAAAAACATAGATAGTAATAAGTAATATAGCAGTGCCTTTATAATTGTGAACATTTGTAGTGTCACAGCGTCACAGCGTCACACCTCCAATAAAGTATAGGAAGTATAGGATAAATCAGTGTCACGCAGAACACTAAATCTATATTTAATTATAATAATTATATAAATCTTCACATAACATTAGTTCGAAAAATGCACGCTTCACCATCTCACTTGACGTCCCCAATATCATTTTCACTAAAGCTAACTCTATAATTAAAAAAATCATCAATTTTATAAAAACTAAATTAGTATTTAATTATAATAATTATATAAATCTTCACATAACATTGTAGTTCAAAAATTAAACCCTTCACCATCTTAACTTGGAATTCACCAAAATCACCTTAACTAAACACTAACACTATAATTATAGAAATTATCAGTTTTATAAACACTAACTCAATATTTAACCTTTATAATTAAATTAATCTTGACATAACACTAGTTCAAAAATTACACGCTTCACCATCTCACTTGGCGTCAACCAATATCATCTTCACTAAAGCTAACTCTATAATTAAAGAATTCATCAGTTTTATAAACACTAAATCTGTATTTAATTATAATAATTATATAAACTTTCACATAACACTTTAGTTCAAAAACTAAATGCTTCGCCATGTCAACTTGGAATTCACTAAAATCATCTTAACTAAACACTAACTCTATATTTAAAAAAATTATCAGTTTTATAAACACTAACTCAATTATTAACTTTAAATTAAATTATTCTTCACATAACACTAGTTCAAAAATTACACGCTCCACCATCCCACTTGCCGTCCACCAATATCATCTTCACTAAAGCTAAGTCTATAATTAAAGAAATCATCAGTTTTATAAACTCTAACTCTATATTTGACTTTAATAATTAAATTAATTTTCACTTAGCACTACTTAAAAAAATAAACGCTTTACCATCTAAACTTGTCATTCACCAAATTCATTTTTACTAGTTAAAGAAATCATCAGTTTTATAAACACTAACTCTATATTTAACTTTAATAATTAAATTATTCTAGACTAACTTTATATCAGTTTTATAAACACTAACTCTATATTTGACTTTAATAATTAAATAAATTTTCACTAAGCACAACTTCAAAAAATAAAGGCTTCACCATCCTAACTTGTCATTCATTAAATTCTTTTTCACTAAACACTGACTCTATAAATAAAGAAATGATCAGTTTTATAAATAATATTTTTTCATATATAAAATACTCTTTTCTAGACATTAACTTCACCATTATAACACATCCACATATTTCCGTAATTAAAATCATCTTTTGTTCTTTAGTAGATTTTAATAGATATTAACATTACCATTAAAACACAATCTCATTTTTCCATATTTAAAATACTGTTTTGTAGACATTAACCATACCATTAAAACACAACAACATTTTTTATATTTAAAATACTCTTTAATAAACATTAACCTTACCATTAAAACACAACAAAATTTTTCCGTATTTAAAATACTCTTTAGAGAACTTACCAATAAATCACAATCTCATTTTTCCATATTTAAAATACTCTTTAGTAGAAATTAACCTAAAACACAACCACATTTTTCCGTATTTAAAATACTCTTTTGTAGAAATTAACCTTCCCATTAAAACACATCCCCATTTTTCAATATTTAAAATACTCTTTAATAAACATTAACCTACCATTAAATCACACCCACATTTTTAAAACACATCCATGTTTTTTCATTTATAAAATAATCTTTACTAAACATTAACCTCACCATTAAAACACATCTACATATTCCCGTAATTAAAATCATCTTTTGTTCTTTAGTAAATTTTAATAGATATTAACCTTACCATCAAAACACAACAACATTTTTCCATATTTAAAATACTATTTAATAAACATTAACCTTACCATTAAAACACATCCACATTTTTCCATATTTAAAATACTCTTTAATAAACATTAACCTTACCATTGAAACACAACAACATTTTTCCATATTTAAAATACTCTTTAATAAACATTAACCTTATCATTAAAACATATCCAAATTTATCCGTAATTAAAATCATATTTCGTTCTTTAGTAGATTTTAATAGATATTATCATCACCATTAAATCACAATCTCATTTTTCCATATTTAAAATCCTCTTTGATAAACATTAACCTTACCATTAAAACACATCCCCATTTTTCAATATTTAAAATACTCTTTAATAAACATTAACCTACCATTAAATCACACCCACATTTTTAAAACACATCCATATTTTTTCATATATAAAATACTCTTTAGTAGACATTAACCTTACCATTAAAACATATCCAAATTTATCCGTAATTTAAAACATCTTTTGTTCTTTAGTAGATTTTAATAGATATTAACATTACCATTAAATCACAATCTTATTTTTCCATATTGTATATCCTCTTTAATATTCATTAACCTTACCATTAAAACACAACATTTTTCCGTATTTAAAATACTCTTTAATAAACATTAACTTTACCATTAAAACACATCCACATTTTAGAACACATCCATATTTTTTCATATATAAAATACTCTTTAGTAGACATTAACCTTACCATTAAAACATATCCAAATTTATCCATAATTTAAATCATCTTTTGTTCTTTAGTAGATTTTAATAGATATTAACATTACCATTAAATCACAATCTCATTTTTCCATATTGTATATACTCTTTAATATTCATTAACCTTACCACTAAAACACAATATTTTTCCATATTTAAAATACTCTTTAATAAACATTAACCTTACCATTAAAACACATTCACATTTTTAAAACACATCCATATTTTATCATTTATAAAATACTCTTTAGTAGACATTACCTTGCCATTAAAACACATCCAAATTTTTCCGTAAGTAAAATCATCTTTTTTTCTTTAGTAGATTTTAATAGATATTAATATTACCATTAAATCACAATCTCATTTTTCCATATTTAAAATACTTTAGTAGAATTAACCTTACCATTAAATAATTTATTAAAATATTTTTGAGAAATTAATTAATTAAAAAAAAATTTTTCTTTTAATATACTCTTTAATATACATTAGCCTTACCATTAAAACACATCCACATTTTTAAAACACATCCATATTTTTTCATATATAAAGTACTCTTTAGTAGACATTAACCTTACCATTAAAACACATTCACATTTTTCCGTAAATAAAATCATCTTTTGTTCTTTAGTAGATTTTAATAGATATTAACCTTAGCATTAAATCACAATCTCATTTTTCCATATTTAAAATACTCTTTAGTAGACATTAACCTTACCATTAAATCACAATCTCATTTTTCCATATTTAAAATACTCTTTTGTAGAAATTAACCTTACCATTGAAACACAACAACAATTTTCACTGTTTAAAATACTCTTTAATATCCATTAACCTTACCATTAAAACACATTCACATTTTTA
This sequence comes from Nectonema munidae, assembly GCA_030549495.1. Lineage (NCBI taxonomy): Eukaryota > Metazoa > Nematomorpha > Nectonematoida > Nectonematidae > Nectonema > Nectonema munidae. The sequence continues at coordinate 6,453 of JAUIRK010000728.1, forward strand.
AAACACATCCATATTTTTTCATATATAAGATACTCTTTAGTAGACATTAACCTTACCATTAAAACACATCCACATTTTTCCGTAAATAAAATCATTTTTTGTTCTTTAGTAGATTTTAATAGATATTAACCTTAGCATTAAATCACAATCTCATTTTTCCATATTTAAAATACTCTTTAGTAGACATTAACCTTACCATTAAATCTCAATCTCATTTTTCCATATTTAAAATACTCTTTTGTAGAAATTAACATTACCATTGAAACACAACAACATTTTTCACTGTTTAAAATACTCTTTAATATCCATTAACCTTAACATTAAAACACATCCACATTTTTAAAACACATCCATATTTTTTCATATATAAGATACTCTTTAGTAGACATTAACCTTACCATTAAAACACATCCACATTTTTCCGTAAATAAAATCATTTTTTGTTCTTTAGTAGATTTTAATAGATATTAACCTTAGCATTAAATCACAATCTCATTTTTCCATATTTAAAATACTCTTTAGTAGACATTAACATTACCATTGAAACACAACAACATTTTTCACTGTTTAAAATACTCTTTAATATCCATTAACCTTAACATTAAAACACATCCACATTTTTAAAACACATCCAAATTTTTTCATATATAAAATACTCTTTAGTAGACATTAACCTTACCATTAAAACACATCCACATTTTTCCGTAAATAAAATCATTTTTTGTTCTTTAGTAGATTTTAATAGATATTAACCTTAGCATTAAATCACAATCTCATTTTTCCATATTTAAAATACTCTTTAGTAGACATTAACCTTACCATTAAATCTCAATCTCATTTTTCCATATTTAAAATACTCTTTTGTAGAAATTAACATTACCATTGAAACACAACAACATTTTTCACTGTTTAAAATACTCTTTAATATCCATTAACCTTAACATTAAACACATCCATATTTTTAAAACACATCCATATTTTTTCATATATAAGATACTCTTTAGTAGACATTAACCTTACCATTAAAACACATCCACATTTTTCCGTAAATAAAATCATTTTTTGTTCTTTAGTAGATTTTAATAGATATTAACCTTAGCATTAAATCACAATCTCATTTTTCCATATTTAAAATACTCTTTAGTAGACATTAACCTTACCATTAAATCACAATCTCATTTTTCCATATTTAAAATACTCTTTTGTAGAAATTAACATTACCATTGAAACACAACAACATTTTTCCATGTTTAAAATACTCTTTAATATACATTAACCTTAACATTAAAACACATCACATTAAACACATACATATTTTTCCATATTTAAAATACTCTTTAGTAGACACCTTACCATTAAAACACATCCACATTTTTCCGTAAATAAAATCATTTTTTGTTCTTTAGTAGATTTTAATAGATATTAACCTTAGCATTAAATCACAATCTCATTTTTCCATATTTAAAATACTCTTTAGTAGACATTAACCTTACCATTAAATCACAATCTCATTTTTCCATATTTAAAATACTCTTTTGTAGAAATTAACATTACCATTGAAACACAACAACATTTTTCACTGTTTAAAATACTCTTTAATATCCATTAACCTTAACATTAAAACACATCCACATTTTTAAAACACATCCATATTTTTTCATATATAAAATACTCTTTAGTAGACATTAACCTTACCATTAAAACACATCCACATTTTTCCGTAAATAAAATCATTTTTTGTTCTTTAGTAGATTTTAATAGATATTAACCTTAGCATTAAATCACAATCTCATTTTTCCATATTTAAAATACTCTTTAGTAGACATTAACCTTACCATTAAATCTCAATCTCATTTTTCCATATTTAAAATACTCTTTTGTAGAAATTAACATTACCATTGAAACACAACAACATTTTTCACTGTTTAAAATACTCTTTAATATCCATTAACCTTAACATTAAAACACATCCACATTTTTAAAACACATCCATATTTTTTCATATATAAGATACTCTTTAGTAGACATTAACCTTACCATTAAAACACATCCCCATTTTTCCGTAAATAAAATCATTTTTTGTTCTTTAGTAGATTTTAATAGATATTAACCTTAGCATTAAATCACAATCTCATTTTTCCATATTTAAAATACTCTTTAGTAGACATTAACCTTAGCATTAAATCACAATCTCATTTTTCCATATTTAAAATACTCTTTTGTAGAAATTAATCTTACCATTGAAACACAACAACTTTTTTCCATGTTTAAAATACTCTTTAATATACATTAACCTTAACATTAAAACACATCACATTAAACACATACATATTTTTCCATATTTAAAATACTCTTTAGTAGACATTAACCTTACCATTAAAACACATACACATTTTTCCGTAATTAAAATCATCTTTTGTTTTTTAGTAGATTTTAATAGATAATAATATTACCATTAAAACACAATCTCATTTTTCCATATTTAATATACTCTTTAATATACATTAGCCTTACTATTTAAACACAGCCACATTTTCCGTATTTAAAATACCCTTTACATTTACCAAAATCATCTTTACTAAACACTAATCTTATAAGTAAAGAAAATCAAATTAAATACAATCTAAATTAATTCAATAAATAAAAAAATCCATCAAAAAATAACCTCAGAGATCATAATAAAATAGACATTACAATCTATAAGTATACAAATCTTGAAATTATAATAAAAAGAAAAAACGAATATCATTCTATGCAAGGGTAAAATTATTCCTTACTATATATTGATATTTTTTACATAATGATCGAAAAATTAGAAAACTCAAATCAAATACAAGTTTAATCTTCTTGAAACTTGATATTTAAAATAACCAATAAAACATATACAAAAATGATTCTTCTAACTTTAAATTAACTCATTGAGTCCCAATGTTCGCATTTGATAACATATTTAAATTAATGTTTGTCTACTAATCTGTTTAATAATCTGGCTTTATTTGAACCTCACTTGACTAATATGGCACTTAATAGGTTGAAATCAAAAATTTTAAAAATATTATTCATATACCCTAATAAAAAAACTAGAGAAAAATAAAATTAAATTAAACACATTTGTATTATTTATGGAATCAAATATCATTAAAACAGATGTAAGTAAATTTAAAACATCATCAAGCAATATATATAGCACAGAAAGTATATATTAATTACCAGTAAATCTTGATTAGTGACAGAAAGATGAAAACGCAACGTAAAAAGAGAGAGCTGAACAGAGAGAAAGTAAACGAAAGTAAATCAAATGCGGCAAAACCAGAAATGACGATAAAAAAGATATCTGAAAAAGAGAGCCAATGAATTTATTCATGAAGTATAAAACATATAAACATTTCCTTTTGAAGATCATAAAATAATGAACTTGAAGACATGAAATCTCTTATACAAAGATTTTCAAGGATATCAATGTAATCTTGAGTTTGATACAAGGAAACTATGTTTTCAATAAACAAATACTTTTTCAATAGAAAAAATAAAATGCTACAATCCTCAAGTTTGAAGGAAAAAACCTTAAAAAGAGCGTATTCATAATGTATACTTGATTCTTTAATTCAATACTAAATATACAAATCTAATATAAGCAATATATTAAAAAGTATATGAATAAAAATTTATTTATGAATGAAAATTCAGATAAGGAGCAAATTAGTTCCCCAATTAATACTTCAATTTTAAATAGAAGAAATAAAGTCCAAGATTCATCAAGATTGATTGAATAAACAAATTTCTAATAATTTATTGGAGGTGTGACGCTGTGACGCTGTGACACTACAAATGTTCACAATTATAAAGGCACTGCTATATTACCTAATACTATCTATGTTTTTTGGATGAGTGACGCTGCGTGACACTGATTTATCCTATACTTCCTATACTTTATTGGAGGTTTGACGCTGTGACACTACAAATGTTCACAATTATAAAGGAACTGCTATATTACCTAATACTATCTATGTTTTTTGGATGAGTGACGCTGCGTGACACTGATTTATCCTATACTTCCTATACTTTATTGGAGGTGTGACGCTGTGACACTACAAATGTTCACAATTATAAAGGCACTGCTATATTACCTATTACTATCTATGTTTTTTGGATGAGTGACGCTGCGTGACACTGATTTATCCTATACTTCCTATACTTTATTGGAGGTGTGACGCTGTGACGCTGTGACACTACAAATGTTCACAATTATAAAGGCACTACCATATCCCCTATACATTATATATTTTTTTATAAAGTATCACTGTTTTCTAATACTATCTAATTTTTTAGCTGAGTGACGCTGTTTGACACTTATATAACCTATACTTTATTGGAGGTGTGACGCTGTGACATTGCAAATGTTATCAATTATAAAAGCACTACCATATATATATAATATATCCACTATATGTTATATTTTTTTTTATAAAGTATCACTGTTTTCTCATACTATCTATGTTTTGGGCTGTGTGACACTGATATATCATATACTTCCTATACTTTATTAGAGGTGTGACGCTGTGACGCTGTGACACTACAAATGTTCACAATTATAAAAGCACTTCTATATTACCTAATACTATCTATGTTTTTTGGATGAGTGACGCTGCGTGACACTGATTTATCCTATACTTCCTATATTTTATTAGAGGTGTGACGCTGTGACGCTACAAATGTTCACAATTATAAAGGCACTTCTATATTACCTAATACTATCTATGTTTTTTGGATGAGTGACGCTCCGTGACACTGATTTATCCTATACTTCCTATACTTTATTTGAGGTGTGACGCTGTGACACTGCAAGTATTTAGAATTATACAAGCAATAACGTATCCTGCAATTGTCAGTGTAGGAATTGACATTTAATGATCGAATGAAATGTTTTTAAATATATTGACGTCAAATCAAATCAATTGAAACTAATGTGAAATTATATTATTAACTGCATAAATGACAGTTTTTAAACTAATCAATTAACTTAAAAATCGTTATTGACTAGTGCATAATTTTTATAGTGACAAACTTTGACACATATCCCATTCCAAAATGCTATACTTTAATATTGTGACATCATGACACCTTTCCAAATTTATGTAAAACAAAAATTCGTCGCTAGAGTGAAGGAAGGAACTAATAAAAAGAGAACAAAATTTATCGTTTTCAGGTTAGGAATCAATGATAAACACTTTGTTAATTCATGAACGTTTAGATTTCTTTATAAACCCAAAAAGTACCAGAAAAGTCATTTGTATAACGCCGATTTTATATACATTTATGCGAATAAAGATAAAGCTTACTTGATATTACAGCAAAAACATTAATTAATATAATAATAAGCTATATAATTATTAAGCAATCAATATGTCTATCCTATATGTATATTTAAAATTGTCTTCTGAGATTTTGATTATAAGAATGGAAAAAATCGACTATCTTCATTTTTATGTTTTGACTGATGTATAACATATATGAAATACTTTGTCCAATAATCCTACATCCTATATTTAATGTGTGTTTTTACTTATTAAATAATTCCTTTCATATAATAAGTCATTCTAATTAGCAACTCTAATAAGATTGATAGTTATAAATAGGCGAGACCATACACTTTTTTGTGACACACTTTTTTGTGACACACTTTTTTGTGACACACATTTCAAAAAAAGTCAGCAAAAAACGATACTTTTCAAAACAATGTTTAGGTGAATGTAAATTAAAAATAAACGTATATCTGTTATATTATAATAAATAACATTATAATAAAATTAATTTTCATGACTTCATAAAAAAATATACAAAATTTTTTTTATATATTTTTTTTTATATTTTTTTTCCTGAAATTTACGCAATAAATTTTGGTCTTTCAAAGCTTTAGATTAAACTTTCTCACATTCATAATAATTCCTTTTTTTAATTTAGCAAAGATAACAAAAGATTACACTGATCTAAAATGTTTATTATTATTATTATGGATGCCCTTATATACTAAAATAATACAATATAAGGTAAATTAGAATTTATAACATTAATTTGTAGGTTCCTCGTCTTAAGTATTAGTTAGAGCCGGACGAATTTTTTCTTAACACATTACCAAACACGGGGAAACTTCGCTACGGGGAATGGGGAGAATGTCTCCAATCGGGGAATCAGGAATTTCGGGGTTCCCACAAGACAGTAGAGTAGTGTGTGTATATTTGTATGCGTATTTGTGCGTCTCTCTTATGAGTTTCGTATATTAGACTATAATTGTTATTTTTTATTAATTAATTTAGTGAGAATTTTTGTCTTTGATGGAAAAAATTCACACAGTTTTATTAAATTTTTTCAATTAATTCTGCAATTTCTTTATAAACGAATTTTAAAATTGTTTTTATAAAATTTTATTTGAATCCATTAAAATTTTATTCCTCGATTTTCACTTAAAAATAAAGTTACAATTTTATCTTATTATAATTAAATAATGCCACAAATTATGTTCAGTTTTGAAAAGAGGGAGGGGGTGGGTGTTAGGGTGTTGTCGTTGCGCCAACATTTTTGAAATTCTTCTTACTTTTTTTTGGTGTTGTGTATTGATCTAAAAAAAGTTATGACAAATTTCACTTTAAAATGTCAAGATTTAGGTGTTGCACTACTATAAAATTCAAAATCGAGTGGAAAAAAATTTGTTGTAGATGGCGTTAATCATTAATTTGTATTTTTTCAAACAAAAATGAGTTATATTTCAAATATTGTGATATATATATTTTACATAAACATTAAAGCATAAAAGTAATATAGAAATGACATATTTTTCTTAATTTTTCGATTTGCGCTTTTTTTTAATTCTTTTATTCTAAGACTCTAAATTTTAAGAATGTTAAATAATTTTCCTGTACCTGAAAAAGACTGTAAACTTCTTACGTTCTCCCATGTTTTATTATGCTACTTAAGTCATATGAATAAGTTAAGAAATGAAGATTCTTTGAAACAATGAAAGATTAGTGGACTTATTTCAAAAATGTTTGTTCAAGAAATAAAAAGGCACTATCAAAAGCAAACATACCAACAATAATTAATGACAAAATTTACCAAAAAGTGTTGTATTTTTTATCTGAGTATGCTAAAATGAACCTTTTTGACACGGAATGTTTTGAAAAAGCTAGAAGATATGAAATTTACAAAAACTGATTTTGAAAAAAATAAAATTGAGGATGATGGTTTGTTTTGGAAAAAAACTCCATCTTATTTTTGAAAAAAGAAATCAACCCTGATCAAAATTGCTTTAAAATAATAAAATATAAAGTATTTCAATTGTAATGTTTTTCTTTATAAAAATGGAACTCTTTTTAGCTTTGTCAATACATTTCAGCAAAATTTTAACGCCATCTATCATAAAAATATAAAATGATAAACTTGGTTTGTGTAACACATGAAACTATCTAAAATTGGATGAAACTTTAAATAGTTATTTTCCATGTGCATTTGCATCACCAAAAAAAACTAATCTTTATCTTAATTTTTTTCAAAAATATGGCGCAACAGACACACCCTAGGGGGAGAGGGGGTGGTAAAGCACATTCCAACCTCCTGGCCCCCCTCTTCTCTCCTTCGTGATGGGCTTGTATAATATAAATATTTTTTCTCATCCCCATACTCATTTCAAATCTTCTCTTTTAATTCAAACCCTCTTTTTACGGCCTTTTCTCCTCCAGACACTGCCTCACCCATAGAATACTGAAATTATTAATTCCATCGTAAACACGCTCTCAAACTTCCCACGTATTTCCGCCCAGAAATTTGACATCAAGAAAAATTTTTTCCAAAGTCGTTTCTTATCTATTTATCTATGAAGTATTAATTAATATATCAATCCTCCTTAGCTTACTCTGCTGTTTATGTTATAAACAACTGTCATATAATAATCACTAATTGTATACCACCATTAAGTTCCTTTACCATTTTCAGTTTTATTTCCAAGTGATCTTCCTGCCTTTAATACAATCCATCAAACTACTATTAGAATGCTTCACTATGTTAGAATTCTCTTTATTAAATTTATTTCATAGAATTTCTACCTTGTGAACTGCTGTATTTACTTTGTTTTCTCAATATTACTTTGGACGCTTACTCTATTATTATTTGTAAAAAATATGCTTTTTCCATTTTTATCTTCTTTCCATTTTTTATCCTTTATTGACATGTCAAAACGTTTATATGAAAAGAAGAAAGTCTTACTGCTAAGAAGTGTGCGATAAAAATAATACGGCTTTGCGATTCAAATGCTTTTCTCTAGGCCAAGCAGACAAGATGCAACGATACGAATGTTTGAGCAGAAAATGCTCCTCCTTTTTGCTATTTATTTATTCCTAAGATCAATAAAATGATTCACGTTGCATTGATCCATAAACCTATTAAAAAAGGCATCATGACGAGGATTGAGTTTGATCTTATTGAAAATGATGTATTAAAATATTGATGAACAACAAGCATCTTCATCTTCCATGAAAACAAAGTCGCGTAAATGTGAAACGTAAAATAAAATAAATAGTTGCTAAGATGAGCGATGAGTAGTGTGCTATTGAATTTGCACTAATATTGATTGATTGATAATTTATCATGGTTGAAAAAAAGTTATAAGTGAAAAAGGTCAATTTTTTATAATTAACCTTTTTGAGATTGCTTGAAGAAATATATTGAAAACTTTTATTTTTTTCAATTTTAAAATTTTTTGACATTTTTTTCTGTACAAAGTTCATTTTTAAAAATTCTTTTGAAATTCATTCTTCCTAAATTATTTATAGACCTCTCAGATACGACCAATCATCCAGCCACATTTAAAAAGTCGTATTTGAGAGGAAGTGGTTACAGAGGGGTTTCAAAAATTATGTTTTTTGATAACGTCATGACAGTATTATAACTTGTTTATTTTTTATCATTAAAACGCAATTTGATTAAAAAAATATGCAAGAAATTAACATAAAAATCAATCCTATTGAAATGAAAATTTTTAAAAAGAGAAAATTTATTGAAAAAACACTAATTTTAATTAATATTTATAAAAAAAATCATTAGAATGATATATAAAATAAAAATAAATATGCATTAACTATATACCTAATATATCAACATTTTTAATTGATGTCTTATCTGATAGGTTAGACAATTTGTTTAATAGGCTTAGTTTACTTGTTTAAATAAAATAGAATCTTTGAGGAAGTCGTATTGTAGAGGGGGTGCATTTCAAAGGGTTTAGCATATATCATTTCCCCCCATTTTTGTTATTTCTTTCAGCCATTCCAGACTCACTCACAAAGAGAAAGCATTATTTATGTTACTGATTTAAATCATAACTGCTCAATGCTCATATATATAAACTAATTCACTAGTCTTTTTGCTATCATGAAGAAAAACGTTAGTTATATAGGGCGAACAAAAATTGACCTAATAACTACAAAATTATTGACTTTATGTTAAAAAAAATATTGACTTTATGTAAAAAAAATATTGACTTTTTGAGAAAAAAATCGACTTTTTCAGAAACTTTTTCTGAATATTAAAAAAACTATATAGCGGTTTTAAACAAAATTGCAGAAGAAAAAAATCTCGGGATTCTATAGCTTCAAATTTCTAACTATGGGGCGTCTTTTTTTCTGACATGCTTGTTTTACTCAAAAAGCGCTTGGCTGCATTTACAAGTTACGGCAACCTCAAATTTAAACTCTTGTTAACGCGACATTTTCATGCTTACCTAAATTTATAAATATGATGATGGTGTCCCGGTAAGCAAAATGTTTCAAAAATGTGAGTCAAAATATAATATAAAAATAAATATAAATGGCTTCATTCAGCAAGATAAAGCACCGGAGTGTAATTGTCGATCTGAAAGAAAAATTTCTGAGAATGGAGCCAAAAACAATAAAACAAATTTAAAGTTATCCTGTTTCTTTACAATAGTTAAATCTAAACGACTGGCAAAATAAAAGATTCTGAAAAAGTTAACACAATTCATACAGTACAATTAAGGAACAAGCTAAGGAAGCCTGAAATTTTTGAAGAAATTCTATAAATGTCAATAGAAAAGACAGGTAGATCATCAATGTTTGAAGTAAGCATAAAAAGCCATCTCCGGTCCTATCACAATAATGGCAAAAGAGGCGTAAAACTGGTGTACGTCTTCTGTGATATCACTTGCACGCAAAATAAAATAAAGACTCCCAAAAAAATGATAATCGTGCCAAACAAAATCATATGAAATAGCAAGCGTAAAAGCCCTGGTCGTCCTAACTGTTAAGCCCTAATAACTCTAAAATGTTTTCTTACTCGCTATTGATTCGGACAATGGAGAGATCTACAAATTTCTTTTAAAGTTGCACAAAAAGTTTGGAAGAAGTAAGCGGCTCAAAATAAAGTATGTACAAAAATATATTTTTTTGTTTTTCTTTCTTGTGATTTTTAATAAATAAAATGTTCATACTAAAAATCTACAGCTTAAAAGCACAACAGAGATTTTCGAAATTTTTTAAATCATATAAACGCAATTTTTTTTAAAGATAAAGATAGACAGCGTTAGTAAAATAAGTGACATAAGTGAAAAATTTCAATAAAAATTTTTAGCTTTATTATACAGAAGAATTAAAATATACAAGAAAATAATTAAAAAATATTAGAAGATGAAAAGTTTCTATCTTTTGCTAGAAGTTTTTTTAGCATAGAAAAAGACCTCTCTACTGAACAAGTTGTAGCTTGGCATTTCTGCATAAATACTAGGAGATATATCTTGCTTTTTCAGTTCTATAATATCTTTAATGTCGTTGTTTTCAAATCTTTTGTTCAAATAGTTTTTGATTCCACAATCATCTTGATCAAACTTGATAGAATAAAAAAGTTTTAGGCATTTTTAATGCTAAAATTAGTCGATTCAATTTTTTCAACAAGCTGCGCCAACTGGATATAGTTTTGCTTTATGTTAACCAGCTGCTCATTTAACTTGGAACAACTGACGCTTTCTTTCGCTTTTCTTACTAAAACACCATTTTTGCTTTCAAAATTATTAACAATTTCTCTTACTTCTGGTAAATAGTCACAGTAGTAAGAAACAGCATTCAACCAGCTGGCCCACCTTGTAACAATTGGAGCTGGAGGGTATCCGATACTTTCAAAAGCAAATTTTCTTTTCTTATTTTTAACAGTGAGGTCCTTGGTTGAGGCAATCAGGTCATCAACTTCTTTAAAATAAAACTTTATTTTCATTGCACAATTGTGCAATAAGTGAGCAAAACACGTTACATGAAATAAATTAAAATAAATTGATTTTGATATTTTTCCACCAGCTACGTTATATTTTGCTGCAGCCGTCAGTAACAACAAAAATTTACTTTTTTCTACTTCACTTTTTTAAAGTGTCATCTGCCAGCAAAACTAAACTTTTCGATGTCAAATGATTTTCAATTATTTTCTACTTGCAATATCAATAATATATGTTTTCTGGCGCATCAGTTGAACCAATTAAAATATTAAAAACGTTTTTTCTTGAATTTCACTTTCATCAATCATCAAAAAAACATTTTTACCCATAATTTTTTTTCTGATGTTTTCTAACATATCTTCAGCAAGATCTTTACTAGAAGAAACAGGTGGTAATATGTATCCTAAACTGGTAAAAAAAATTTCATTGATGGATGAGATAGTTTGTGTAAAGGTATGTTTGCTTCGAGAAAAGTTTTGACTAAGTTTTTTGAAAATGTTTTATTAATATAGGTTCCAAGTAAGTGGAAATAGGATTGCTCTTTGACTTACTTGGTTAACTAAGCTGATGTTTTTTTCCTTTTCTATGATGTTCAACAAAAAAGTTTTTTTCATGCTTAACAACTACATTGCATAGTTTACAGAGTAACTTTCTTTCAGAAGAAAAAGTAAATTCTTTAGGATATTTTTGAATAATTAAGTTTATTTTAGTAAATTTTCTCGAAACAGTTTTTGGCATTGAGATTTTTAATTAAATAAGGAACACGAACAATTAAAAAACTTTAAAAAAAGGTTTGAAAAAATATTGACATAAAAAAAAATTATTGACTTTAAAAGAAAATATAATTTACTTTATTGACTTAAAAAATTTTCTTTTGTATTAGAAAAACATATAATAATCAAAAATATTTGTTTTCAACAACTTTGAAGACTTTTAAAAAAAATTGACTTTATTCCCCCTATGTTATAAAACGGTTTCCGTTCACTAAGAGTTAAAAACTTTAACTAACTGTATAATTATTTTTATATTATTACAGACATAATTATTTTTATAGAACTCTCAGATACGACCAATCATCCAGCCACATTTAAAAAGTCTTTAAAAAACTTTAAAAAGTCATTTAATCAAATAAATTTCCAGAAATTTAAACTTGTACTCCACAAGTTTAGTAAAACTTATTACGAATTGAATATACTTCAAATTACAAATACATTAATTAAGTAGTCATTTTAGCTACAATGAAGAGGGAAATTTATGCACACATGCATTTATGCATACATTTTATATTAAGTTTAACTTTAAAAATAATGAATCATTCATAATAGTAGCTGAAGAAGAATGAATCATTATAATGGATATTCATAATAAAGAAATAATTACAAAATAATTGGGCGTATAGGAGAAGCAGTTTATCAATGATTTGTTGGGAGGGAAGTGGATTCCAAAAATGATTTATTTAAAATGAAAAATTCAATGATTATGGCATTCGTTTCTCGTTCTTTACTTGGTAGTAGAGCCAGTAAATGAGATTCACAATCACAAAGGAAACTGGAAAGATGATTCTACTCAAAATGTCAATTTGACTGAGACTGTTCAGGCGCCCTTCTTCGCCATAAGAAAATTTGTCTTTGTAAGAGATTGACTTTTCGCCTTGCAGACACTTCCACAAGTTTTTGCAGAAGTTGTCTGTGTTCCTCTTTTCATTTGGTCTCGGCTTTGCTATGCGAAACTTCCTGGATCCGATGTAGTTGCCGTAGATCTTGCTCAATCTGATGGATATCCTCTTGTTATTTGAGATCTAAAGTTAAATAGAGCTTTCTTGTAAAAATTGAAACAAGGCAGAATGCTACAGCAGAAACCTTAATTATTACTACAGACCTATGTTTTGCCTGCTACTACATTTTTAATGCGAAACTTCCTTAACTAGTCCATCAGAAAATTATTGTCTGCCATTCTGGTATTTAAAATGATGAGCAGAGTAAATGTCATCATTTATAATGTTGAACAGAACATATATAACGAAGCATCATTCTTCGCACAAGCACGTAAATCTCGCCATTGAAAGTAAATAGTAAGTAAAAATTAGTTTGTGGGTTGGACTTCATTTTAGTCAATATAACTTAGAGGCTAACTCTTTTAAGGCGTAGTTGTCCTAGTGGATAGTTGACCTTTCCCGAAATTTTTCAAATGGTAAGGGCGGTTTGTTGGGGGTATTTGTCTTGGAGTTAGAAAAATAGGAAATATTTGGTTGGATGCAGAACCTCTTTACCCGCGGGTAGATTGGAGACTTTTAAAAATATTTCATAGTATATGAAGCCTTAATTCTCTTTTATTTTTGCATAATTATTGTATATTAAATATTTATTTGATATAGAAATATCAAATATTTCTTATACTGCTAATAATTTATCCAAATTATTCACCTAAACATTCAAAAGAGTTCGTGGATGAGGGAGGTAGGCTAGAACTGTGCCCGCGCTACCTATATAATTTTGGGGCACGTGCCCCCCCCCCCCTAAAATTTTTGGTTTTGCCCCATGCACTTTTTAAAGGAAAAATAAATAAGCAAAAATTGTACACAATAATCTTATATGAATGCTGGTGTATGTGTATGTATAATATGAGATTTCTATAGGTTTTTATACAGAAGTACTTCATGCTTTTCAGCAAAGTAATATAGGATATAAAGTAATATAGGAAATAAATTTTTTGAAAATGTGTTTCTTTGCCCCATTTCAGCCCCCCTTGACATTTAGCTTTAGCGCGGGCACTGGGCTAGAGCCTCCTTACTTCTCTTCTCTATCCGCCCATGAGAAACATGAATAAAGTTAACATATGAAAAATGTGCAATAGACGACCTAGCTTGTTAAAGCTTTTACATTTTATTTGTCTTATCCGTGGAGCATCAATAAAATGACAACAGCGCAAAGTAGTGGTAATCCTACACCTCATGCTAACTTTCATCCCATACCCGAAAGAATGATGATGAGATTACGGATTTTTTCTTGGCATTTTGAAAGTAGATTTCATCTCCAGTGCCATACTTTGTGAAGTAGTGAACCATGGCGAATTGCAAAACGGTAGCGAAGATGTAGGTGTAGCATATGGAGACATATGTGTCTAGAGCTGTGGCATACGACACTCTTGGTAGTTCGTTGCGTATGTCAAATCCGAGAAACGTTAAACTCAGAAAAGTCATGATGCCTAAAAGTGGAAAACAAAACCAACTCACACATGCCAGTGACCTCATGATAAATCTTCTCCTTTTACCTTCAATTTAAATCAATTGAATTTCAATTAAAAAAATTTTACACCTTTATCGTGTCCATTAAAAAAATGAACTTTAAAAGTAAAATAACCGAAATTCAATTTAATATACTAAAATTATATTGTATAGAAGTGTAAAAATATTTTATATCATTTGCGTATTTCTAACATGTGTATGTAATGTGTATACATTAGCCAGTCTAGGTAAAATTCTTTAATGAGTTATTAATTTTCCTGATACGCTAAAATATGAACTTTTACATACTATATATAGAAATTGCATTTAGTTTCGATTATTTTGAAAAGATTGTCCCTCACCACGGATAAAGAATTCTAGTATTGATTTTATCATAAAGCGATTCCGACCAAATTTGAAAAATTTCACAAACATACGTTTTTCGTTGTTAATTTTAACTTATGATTTTGCTATTTATTTAAAATCATAAAATCAATAACAATCTTCGAAATTTAGCTTCTAAAATCGTATAGAAGCAATACTTACAAATAGTAAAAAGACTACACAAACAACTGTCATTATCAGTTTGCAAACTTCATATTGTTTAGAAATAAAAATAATCTATCTCAAGGTACTATGTCATCAACTCCATCAAGTTTCAAAAAATAAAGAAAAATCTATTTTTAACATTCAATAGACTAAGAAGTCAAAAAGACAACTTCAATTTCTTTCGATAAATTTCAAGCTTTTTCTTCTCAATAAAATGCCAAAATTTGAGCCGTCTTTGAAGGCTTCCTTTCTGAGTCTACATAATGTTTCTGCATTTTTGTTCGTGTATATCTGCGTCCCAAAAAGTCGTGTTTTGAGTGGGAGAAGTAATAAATTGACAATTATTATTATCAAGATGATTGATTATTAATTATTATTAATATAAATAAAAGAAATTGATTTCACAATTAAATATAACTTTTACTTTTTAAAGTTTTATACAGAAAAATAGAAGATGAGTACAATTTTTATGCTAAAAGAAATTTTGGAAGGAAAATTGAAAAAATTTGGATTTTCAAATTTGGATTTATTTTATTGTATGCAATTAAATTTTTATACTTTATTTCTTCTTTTTTTTAATTTTTTACGTGAAATTCCTCCTTTTTTTTAAATTTTAGAGGATTTTTTCGCTTTTTAAAAAAATTAATTAACATATACTGATTTCTCATTTTTACAAAAATTAGCTTCTTTTCGGTCACAAATTTTAAAAAATATCAGAAATAATTTTGATGAATTTTTATTTTAATTTTTGAAATTTTAAATCTCATACACAGCAGTATTTATCTCTAATTTTCTACACCTTTTAAATTTTAGTATGAAATTGTATTTTTTCGACGTTGGCCTTATTGATCTATCAAAATTTAAAAATGTCAAAAAAAGAACAAATAGATATACATTATTATTAGTTGTAGGGAGGGGAGGGGGTTCTTTTGAATGAGGACAAAATATGATGTTTTCCATTTTGCTCACTGCAAATTGATAATGAAATCACATTGTTCTTTACGATTTCTTAAATCGAAGATTTTTTTTCAATCTTTGGAGGTAAGGCAATTTTTTCAAGTCCAAAACTAATATAATTCAGATCTATGATATCTTTAAAACAAAATGAACTAGTTTATTCCAAAAAACATCACTAAGAGTAGTTAAAACGTTTATTGCTGCATTTTTGTAGATGCAGACTGCGCTAAAAAAAAAAAAGAGATAGATCAGACAGAGCAGCATTTCAAATTTTACTAGATTCGTTAATTAAATTATGGGAAAGAAAATAACATGTCAAATGGTTATTCTTTTACGAACGTCATATCTATACATTTTATGAGCATAAATATTATTAAAAATAAGATACGTGGGATGTGTCTAAGTCAAAAATTAGAGAAAGTGAATAATGAATAGTGAACTTACTCAGTGTGATTCTGTCAGCAGTTGCTTCTCGGTTCAACCAGAATCCCACCCAAGACAGGATGACGATCAAAATGCAGGGCAAATAGATCTGGGAGATGTAGTAGCCTTGATTTCGCTTCAGATAAAAGATTGCTTTCAACACTGATTGATTGACTGGCAAAAAAAGACCAATCATTATGTAACGAAATTTGTTGAAATTAAGAATAATCATAATGCTTATTAGCATAATTAAAAGAATTATATTACCTATATAGTGTAATGTTATTTTTTGCCATGCAAACATTTTGAAATGATTGGATAACAAATTTAAATATTTTATTAAGCTTCAACCAATCAAATTTCATCAAAAAATGATTGAACATTATTTCTTGAATAAATTTCGACTATCCAAATGAAATACTCAAAAAGCTGGATCTGATTGGCTAATATTAAATCATTTTAACCATTCCCCTTAATTAGAAAAATTGGAAAGAATTTGTTGAGTTATCTGATTTTAATCCAAACTGTCTTTGATTAACAAAACGTTAAGTGACTTATACAACATTAAAAAATAATCACTAAATATTTTACAACCAAGCATTCCACTGACCATAACGCAAATAATTTTTTCATAAATAAATCAAGTTGTTTTTTTTTAGAAAAAAAGTTTAACTTTAAGATTAACTTAAAGTGATTAAGAAGATTTTTTAAGATTAAGGAAAAAAATTGAACTTTTAAAATGATTTCTTACTTCGTATTTCCAGTTTTAATTTTTTAATTATAAGTAAAAATGTAGTGAATCTAAAGTAAATTTGAATATATACAATTATTCCAATATTGTATTGGATTCTAATATTATGTATTTATTCTAATTCTATACCCAGCATTGAATATAATACCAAAAGTGGCAGTAATTTTTAGAAAATATTATACTTCAACCAAATAAGGCAATTTATTCAAGTTCATTCCTCCTATATTTCGTAAATGAAAAATGATATACTTGATTATTGAAGCATATGCAAGACCTTAATTTGTGGGCATCACTTGCAGTAATACAACCAACGAATCATTTTCTGTTATTGATCGCTATAAGCTCTTCGATTGACGTGTAATTGTTTATTATTATCATTTTTATATATTTTAACGATAATTATATAGCTTTAAAACTTGAAAAATTAGATTTTCTATTTTATAATTTATTTTTCTACCTTGTTTCTATCTTTTAACTTTTTTTAATTACTTTGTGTCACAGCATCCCCTCAAATGAAGCTCCCCAGGTACGCTTTTGTTTTGAGTGTTTTGAATTTGTTTTGAGTAAACTAATGTTTTGCTAAGATTATAGAGGCTCCCATGTTCTTTAAAAAAAATTAAATAGTACTTTTATATCAAAAGGCGTTTGCATTTCAGAATCATTGATGACAAAAGAAAAAAAATACACATTCTAAAGTCGCTGCATAGGAATAGGCCTTCCGCTTTCAAAAGGTGGTACTGCGATAACTTCATCTTTGAGTCCACTTTGATGGAGCCGTATCTGCCAGCCTTCCATTGATAGACTGTGTCGTTCAAAGCATAAGCAACTGAAAGTGTGCAAAAATGAGATATGAACGTGGCAAAGGGAATTTGGCGCGATGATATTTTGCCGAAAAATATTTTAAAAACTCCTTTTTACACCAGGGATGAGGAGTTGAAGATTTTGAAGGGATGGAAGTCAGAGTTGGAATCAGAGTCGGTATCTGATAAAGTTTAGGAGTCCGAATGTGAGGCCTTTTTTTAAATACTAAGGAATAGTTTGATTTTTATAAGCAATGGAAAGTTAACCTCTTCTTAAGTCGAAGTGGACAGCAAAGAGTTAGCGTTGAATGTATTAAGTTATTAGTATTTACAGTCGGAATCCGATTTACTTGAAGTCGGAAAAGATATTTTACTTCCGACTCCTCCACCCTGTATAAAAGCATATAATATCAATTTTATTCAAAAGGAAAACATCATTGCTCGTAAGAACCAGATCATGAACTAACAAACTTTCCATTTTTAAATATCTTCTTTTAGAGCAAAAATGATCTTGGAGCAAATTTTCTTCGCTGCTAAACGTTTTCCCACAAATTTTGAAAGCATTAAATGCCTCACATCATTTAATTGAAAAGTTTATCTGAGAAGGGATTATTTATTAGCTCAATTTCGAATATAGTCAAAAATAGTAAAATTTAGACATTTCATTATTTTAACCACTTTTTTGCTTTACACTAGAATGGCTGTGGTGTCGATTTCTACATTTTTTAAACTAAAACATGTTCAAAAACCATCTTAAATTCATTTAAAGGAGTTTTTCTTTTTTTACAAATATTTTTTTAAACATGTTTTTTTTCTTTTTTTAAAAAATACCCAGTTGATAAAAAATTATGAATATATTTACCTCCTTAGGCCACGGTGTCATTTTCGACATGCTATTCCATTTGTTTTTATTTCAAAACTTTATAATAATTTATTGCGGCAGTAAAATCATAAATAAATAAAATTTGTGTTGTATGCCTTTACTCAAAACACTCATAACATTTTTTCGATACACATATCAAAATGAAGCAAATCTTCGATATCACCCTATTTGGCATGGAAGCTATTTATCAGAGAGCCGATTCTTCGAATAATAATTAAAAGATGACTGAAAGCGAAGCTCAAAGAACACATTTCTTCTGGTCGCTTCCTTCCTCTTGATCAGCTTGAAGGATTTATAGCTTTACAATATGCGAGCGACTTATATGGAAACCGACATAGTCTAGACTCTAAACTTTCTATGGAATGAAAAATATGGTCCTAATTTATTTAGAGACACACTGTCCAGAAATGAGTGAAAGATTATTCTTCGATCGCTGCAGTTTGATGGTAAACCCTTCAAGGAATGAAAGAAAGAAAATGAAAGTTTTTTGATTTATTTGTAGATAACTGCGCAAACTCTTTTATTCCTAACCTTAGTGTGACAATTACTTCCTTTGAAAAATTGATGTCCTTTTATGGTTTATATGCCAAACAAACCCGACAAGTGTGGTATCAAATTTTGGTTAATGGTTGAAGTAGAGAGTAAATATGTTGCAAAGATTTTGACTTATTTGGGAGCACAAAAAAATCTGGTTTTGGTAATTGCCGAAGATGTAGTCATGAAGTTAACTTCAGAACTCAAGAATAAAGGATATACTATAAGCTCTGACAACTTTTTTCGTGTTGCGTTGGAAGAAAAAATAAGCAGTTATGGAGTATCTTATGTTGGAATGTTAAGATCAAATAGTAAAGCAGTGACAAAAGAAATGACATGTTTTCCCAAAGGGTAAAATTTTTGAAAGAAATTGTTATAATGAAAAAATGGGATGTTTGTTTGTCAATTACTAATGTAAAAGGAAATCAGTTTCTCTTATATCCTCTATGCATGATTCTCCAACAGTCTCAAGCGGTCAGAGAAAAAACCAGATGTGATCAATTTCTACAGCCAAAATAAAGTTTTGTTTGATATTGTTGATTTGATGTTGAGAAAGAACAGCACTCATTCAGCTTCAGCTCAAATTCAGGTTGGAACAACATGCATTGATATAGCCTTGTTGAATGGATGGATTCTTTATTAAAAAAAAAGCAACTGAGAAAAAAATCACCCGAAATTTTTTTAATTAAATTAATTGAAAATCTTCAAGAAAAAGTTACAAAGAAAAAGGTTTCTTCAAATTCAGAAGTTATTGTAGAAAGAAGCCAAAGAAGAAAGTGTTCAACAAAAGATTCCAACAACACAAGTGTTACAATTTGTCAGGTTTGTTCTCAAACAAATTGCGGCAGCTTTTCAGTAAATAGCTCTAGAATGATTTATGCAATCTGTAAAAGGTGAAAAAAATTAAAAAAAAACATATTCTCAGTTATTTGTAAATAAAATACTTTTAATTCAATTTTTTTTTCAATTTAACAATTAAAATATTTCATATTTTAGTGAATAATTGTTGTTTTTTAATAACTAAAAATATGAAACTTTAATATATTTTATTTAATGTTTTTTTGAAACAAACTAGCTCATTTTGTTTTTAAGATATCTTAGTGCGGAATTATATTAGTTTGGACTTGAAAAAATTCCCTTACATCAAAAGATTGGAAAAAATCTTCGATTTAAAAAATCGTGATTTAAATGACTTACAACTTCCAATAACTAAGGGACATCTTTGTGTGTCAAAGGGATAGTCTTTCAACTTCATTGAGCATCTTGCAACAATCGTCATTCTAAACAAAATTATCCACAATACTTCATTATTTCAACCTACTTTCCAACCCACCATTTTTCATTTGAAAGGGGTCCTTTCTGACTTTCTTCTCCTTCGACAGAGAAATTACATTTGTGAACATTACTGACGTATTATGACATTTTGGAGTAGCACGGATACCCAATAACATTTGTAAATTTTAATCTGAAAATAACACAATAAAAGAAAACTATCGCAAAATGACATAATATCAAAAGAAAGAAAATCGTTTGGAGAACTCCTTTAAAGAAACAAATGATCGATTATTTGAATTTTAAATTGTTTTTAAGGGTATACAATATACATGGAATATACCTTATCCTTACATTTCTCCAATAGACCTTTGGCAGAAGGACATTTCGCTGAACAAAAATTTTACCAAAGGGATATTTGGCGGAATGGACTATTGATAAAATTATTCATCACATAATTTGTGTATAGAAGTTATGGATGATAAAAGAAAACAAAAATTACGCTTCGGATTTGTATAAGTTACATGTCTGAAACTTACTGGAAGTAAAGCAACGTGTACAAAAATGGTCAAATTAAATGCAAATTTTAGACCAAATGTCCACTGAGTCAAATTTCTATTCGCCTGGTCACGGGAAAATACATTTATAAATGCATAAGATTGTATATTATAGAAACTATAAAACAAATAATCAATAAAGTAATTTATGAAACAAATAATCAATAAAATAATTTATAAAACAAATAATCAATGAAATAATTTATGAAACATAATCTTGTTTTTACAAGCGTTAATAATAATAAGCACTATACAAAGAACAAGATTCAATCAAGTAAATGTTTTCTTGAAATAGAAAAACGCCCTTATACAACCAATTATAATTATATGAATCCATTTTGACTTTTTTCTCTTTTTTAGTGAAGTTTTTACGTCAAAAAAATTCTTAGATCAATAAAAAGTGAAAAATATTTCAAATAAAAAAAAATAAAACAATAAATAAAAAACTAAAAAATTTGACCATACGTTTCTTTTAAATGTTGAATTATTTTTATCAAATATTAAATCGTTAAGTTTTAAAAAAAATTTCCAAATATGACCTACTGAATTTTTTCAATTACCAAACGAACCCGTAAATTTAAACTCTATTAAAAATTATTTTCAATGTTTAGTAAACATGCAAAGATAGAAACTATTATAAAACCAACGTTTGATGTATTATTACTTATAATGATTTAATTTTTTATTTAAACTAATATATTTTCTCAATAAATTATTTTCATTTTATAACTAAAGAATTGTGATTACAAAATAAACATAGAAAGGGGCTTTTTGTGCCGGTCAGTCTAAGATGCACTCGCAAATGCGCTGACAAGCTTTTTAGTCTTTTAAAAATGGAGAATATTTTGCAAATTCTATTCATTTTCAAATATAATCCTTGCTCTTTGCTTTGTAAGTACTAATTTTACTGTTTTTAATAATTTCTTAATTGAGAGTTACTTTTTGAATTATATTTCAAATGGTATATTCTTTTTACTAAATGAAAGTATTTATTTTATTCTTCTTGAAAATCGAAAAATCAGTTTAATTTAAAGATGCTCTACAATGCCCAACTTCAAACGTAAATCTACATTCAGTAAAGTTGTTGTTCACAGATTCTTTTAATCAATTTTATTTTCTACCTATCTGTCATTCAAAAAAAGCTAAAATTGAAGATATAGGCATTAAGATTGAATTTTGTATGTTCTGTGTTGATGTCAAAACATTTTTCATTATTTAACTATGTTAATGTTAGTTTAATAAATTAAATCTATTTGCTGATTTTATTGCAACTTATATGCTTATTGTTATTTTATACAGAGCGCTACATCTCAATGGTAATTTTCATTACGCTTCTTTTCTTAATGTTTTTTTTATAATAATTCATCTAATTGTTAATGTGTATATTTAAAAAAAAATTTTAATAAAAAAAAAAGTTTTAAAAATAAACAAATATATAGGCAGAGGGGTAGCCATAGAGAAGGAAGCTCTTTTATAAAATGCTATGAAAAAAATATTTAATTCTCTTATGTACTCTTGTTAAGTATTTAACAATTACACAGTTTTAGGAAGTCGTGGGATTCAAAAAACAAGAACGAATCTCAATAACAACTTATTTTAAAATCTCTTGATAGTAGACTGTTGAGCTTCAATATTCCTGGTAAATCTTCTTCCTTTGAAGTTCATTCAATTTAATTCTATATCCTTCTTTTAACTCTGAAAAATGATTACATTATGTGTATTTGCGGGCTATACATTTATCTATACATTTTATGGGCATACATTTTTACATAAAATATATGTTTTTATACTAAATCGGCTATGCTAGTTTCATTTCTGGACTCATTATTTACATTTAGGATGTGAAAATACTTATAATAGTTAAGCAAATTTGCCGTTTAATTTAAAAAATTTTCTCCACATTCTTTCAAATTTTACATGAAATATATGTTTTATACCAAATTGATCATGCTGCTGAACTCATTTTCTCATTTAGATGTCTTAAAATATCTGTCAGAGTTTATGAAAGTTGGAGTTTACTTCTAAAAACTATCTCAAAATATATTCTCTCTAATTTTACATGAAATATATGTTTTTATTTATGTTCTTTTTTGAGATGAGCTGTCAAATATAAATCAATTTTTTGACAGGTTTGATTGATTTTGATTAAAAAAATATATATCACCACTGAATTCAGCATGCTTAAAATTGGGTAAAAGTTTCTTTTGATGAGCTGTCATATGTAAATCAATTTTTTGACAGGTTTGATTGATTTTCATAAAAAAAAATGGATACAGTCAAACCTGCTCTAAACGCCACCTCTATAAGACCGCCACTTCTTTAAGAGCGCCACTTCCTTACAGTCCCGATCAAATTTACATTAAAAATACCCTGCAAAAGACCACGGCCTCTGTAACGGCGCCAGGCGTCACTACATTGCAGTCCGAATCTTAAAATAAAAAAGTGCACAAGAACGCCGCGCACCATTATTTTGTTAGCCTTCCTTATTTATTATCTACATTACTAGAAAATGAAATCTTGCATCCTCTTGACTATTGAGATGACAAAAAGAAAATTTCTAATGATGTTGCGTGAATTACAACTAAACTTGAAATGTAATTCATCATATGATATATGACTGGCACGCCTACATCTTGATCAATTTTAACAATGAACGGAATCTTCGATGTGTAACAAGTTATGTAGAGTAGTAGATAAAATAAGATTTCATGTATACGACTAATACGCATATGCCTTATGTCATTCATGTAGCATTGATAATAATTGTAATTAATGATGTATACGTTTTTACGTGGCACTGTTTTACTTAGAATAAAAGTTTTTTCATCACATAAGAATAAAAGTTTTTTCATCACATATTTTTGTTTTATTTAGAGCTAACACATAATAATTTTTTCTATCAAAATGTATAAAGCAAATTAAAAAAAAAACTCTGTAGATAAAGTTAGAGTGTTTGAAATGGAAAGTTAACGTAAAGTGGCTGGCTCATTCAGCGTCAGCAAATATCAAGTTCAAAATATTATGAAGCGAAAAGCCAAAATTTTGCATGCTTTTCAAAACAATGCTCCAAACGATCGTAAACGTAAAATGCGAAAAACAGAAAATGAAAAGTTAATGAATTAAGTTGGAAGTGGTTTTAAGACTCTTCAACTAGACGAGTACAAGTCGGTGGACCATTGTTACAAAAGCAGGCTTTAAATTTTGCTTTGGAACTTGGTATCGACTCATTTAGTGCTTTGAATGGTTGGTTGGCTGCGTTTGTAAAGCGTCATAATATTATGTTTGGATCTGTGTCTGGGGAAAGTGGTGATGTAGACAAAAGTGTTGTTTGTAAATGGAAACAAAAGCTTTCTACCATTTGTGCTGGGTATGAGCCAAAAAACATTCTTAACAAGGATGAAACCGGTTTGTTCTACAGAAACAATCAGCGAAACAAATCATTTCATGTTAAAGGGCATAACACACATGGCGGTAAACAGTCCAAAGACCGCATTAACGTTGCTTTATGTGCTTCAATGGCTGGAGAGAAATTTCCTTTACTTGTGATGAGAAAATCCTCGTTGTTTTAAAAACATTGATAAGCACTCACTTCCTGTTAAATATAAGTCAAACAAAAAGTCGTGGATGACAGGTTAAATCTTTGATATTGGGTAAAAAGGTTTGATTGTCAAATGAAAAATCAAAAACGAGAAGTCTTGTTATTGTTGGACAATTCTCCTGAGCATCCTCATGTGACACTTACTAGCGTTAAATTAGTTTTTCTGCCACCAAACACATCAGTTATTCAGCCCATGGATCAAGGCATCATACAGACAATGAAACTAAAATACAGAGACAGACAGCTACAGTTTGTTTGTGACAACATTGCGAAAGATGAGTCCATCATTGGTCCAAAAATTCTCCGAAAAATGTCTCTTTTGAATGCTATCAACTGGGTCCATAAAGCTTGGAATGAAGTGACCTCTTCCACTATTCATAAGTGTTTTGCTCGAGCTGGATTTACTGCAGATGTTTTCGCGAATGTAAACACATCAGATATGGAAAGCACGGAGATTGACGTTGATGTTTTCGAAGAAACCAATGATGTTTCTTCATCAATTTTATGTATTTCCAAAGAATTATTTAGATTACAATTCAACAATCTTCACCACATTGATCTACCTCAAATTATGCTATTGACTGGGATCGCTCCGCTTCAGATATTCTTCATGATAACGAAAGTAGATTGGTGATATAGTACGCTCTGTTTTTCAAGGATTTGCAATTGTCCTTGATTAGAGACTTTGGCACACAGCTTAGCCTAACATGATATTCATATTCAGAAATTGGGTTATGTATATACAAATTATGGGAATAGGTAAGAACAACAAAATACAACTCTTTTCTGATCTTGTGCATACTACACGTGTCGTGAGAAAATGTGATAGTGAGTGTATCTGGGATGCCTCTGCATTAAACCCAAATTCATAGAGATTGCTAATAGCCCAAGGCCCATCTGTCCAAGACTTCCTTGGGGACTCCGTTGAAGCATACATAGAGAATTTTGTGATGGTCTTGGGAGGGACTTTTTTGATCGCAGACATACGGCTTCAGGTCCTGCTTCATGAACCTTGCACATCATTGAGTGGCAACCTTTAACGGTGATGAACTATTGACTTAACAATGCCCTCAATCATTTTGTCAGAGAGGGTGGGTAACATCTCTGTTATTTAACCTAACAAGTCGGGGCTGCCCTTATGAATGTGTGATAAAAAACTAGACACCGTCCAGCCTTTGTTTCAAGGTCAACCCGATCTTGAAAGGAAGACTGACTGATGATGAGAGACCAAAAAGGCATTTATCACACTTTCATAGACGGTATGTCGGTGTATGCTGGTGGTAGTCAGAAATCGACTCATTTTTGAACAAACGTCCTCATCTGCCCACAGGTAGTTTATCAAGTAAATTATAATTTTCTTACCATCATCTAAGGCAAATTCAGTGATGATAGATCTATCAGCATGATAGATCTGATCGTTGGAATTTTCACTCAGCATGAGTGGAGTCCAAAGTTCAGAATCCCAGGTGGCAATTTGTGGGTAGAGCTTATGTGCGATATAGGCACAAGCACCCTCAAAGGAACTGCTCCCATATTTCAATACTCCTCTTCTCTGGAATTGAAGTTCTTGCTTTCGAGGGATAAGAACGCCACTACAGGCTGGCTGTTTCAGAAGAGCGTATTCTTGTTAAAGGATTTCTCTTGTACAAGTCTTACATTTAAGGACCAAGGCCCAATCACCAGTAACATCTTATCCCAGAAGACAGATTGTAATTTTTGACACAATTACAAAGTGAAGTAACTGGTACATTATTGTGAAATCTCTGCTTTGTTGGCATAATTCATTTGGCGAATCTGTCCGAATCCTAATGTGGCTAGTTAGATTTCCAGGGAAGTTAACGTAGACTCCTCTGTTCATGAAAACGTGCTCACCTCTATGCTCCTAGGACATGGCCAATGTTACTTTTTAAAGTATTAACCTAAGAGCCAATTTTTTTCTCTAATGAGTATAGCAATTAGCTCATTGAGGTTACTGTCTTCCCCAATCCAAACTAATAGCTCTGCTAGTATACCTCGATGACTGACAGCATCATTGGAGGGATTCATTAACCCGTTAACGACCAAAGTCGACTATAGTCGACTTTACAAAAATAAAATCGTCTGCCTTTATCAAAGCTCTTTAATACAAATCTTCTGCTTTACATTAGATATCGTCTGATTATTCTGGTCGTTAACGGGTTAAACTAGGGGAGAAAAGCTTTTGCCTCGGTCTGTTAAAACTCAGAATAAGACATTCGTTTGACCGCACTAACTCCATTTTGAGATTCTGGCGGGCATGAAGGGGTGGTGTAGAACTTCATGGGTTCTCTATGTAGTTCTCTGAATTTCTTGAGACATTGAAATCACAAGTTCTAACAAACTACCAAAAGATGTTGATGTTCGAAATCGACCAATTTGAGTATGAGTAGAGGAGGGTATACCGTTTCAGTGATAATGGGGATAGATATTGTGTATCCTGCAACAGAGTTTCCTCTTGAATTTGTGTATCAGTCCAAAGTAGGGGTGTTTGAGAGCGGTTCTTCCTTATGCGAGATAAAACTTTTTCAATCTCTGATCGCACCCACAGCTCCATAAACAGGCATCATAGTAGGTATGTTGAAGGCGTCTCTAGACACAGAAGTCCATTTCACACCGTATTGAGCATAGATTGGAAGGGCATACAATCCTCTGATGACCAGGGGAGCTAATCCACTCTCTACTCTTTTTTGGATGTAGTAAAGATTCTCATTTGCCATAAGGATATCGCCGAATTCAGTAGCTAGAGTAAGGGCTCACCTTCAGATCACTCAATGCTCTAATAAGGACCAATAGTGATGTAAGCCTATGTGGTGAGATTGTCTTTTTTTGATGTTTGAAGCGTAATAAGCATTCATAGAAGCAGGAATGGGGCTATAGGGGATATGGATCCACCTGCTGCAGTCACCCCTGCCGAGTGGATGGCACTTAACTGGAGATTAAAAGACGGGGCATTCTCCATAGCTTATATTCTTAAAGTCTAAAGAGATCTTGTAGTAGGATTGTCTATTATACTCGAAGTAAAACATTGGTGAGTAAGCATCTTCTCAATTCAATGGAAGCCCAGTTTCTCGGGACATGCTGTCTAATGCTGTATACAGAGACTGCTGAATTTGCAAGACTTCTGCACCTCTTGTTAAAGGAGCCACCAGTACTTGATTATCACCGGAACCCATTAGATCAACATGGTAGTTATGTCTATAAGTGTTGTAGAAAAGTGAGCATGCAGTGACAAGTTTCCAAAATCTCTGGAACATATGCTCACCCATTGTGGAATTGAAATGATTTTATGGGTCTTGAAATAGACAAACACACCGTTGAGTTAAGAGGAATATATTCATAAAGCCCAGGTGTGCTAAATAAATGGTCCAGTTCCCTGGCTAGTAGAGATACTAACGAGTAACGTTGATGGAGGCACCACTTCGAAATCATTGAAATATGGAGGCATCTCTCCATATTGGCAGCCCCGCTTAGAAACTAATGGTAGAATAGCCCATGCTTTGGTGAGGGAAGTAGGGTTGGACAGCTTTCATGTTTCGACCTAGTATGACTTGATAATAGCTGACCTCTGAGGTCAATTTTGTGAAATATCTTGCTTAGTCTATATTCAATTCCTTTTGTTTAATGCACAGTGTATAGACTAGTGGCTCACTAAATGCTGGGCTTTTTAATAGAGTGGGTATTTCTTGCAAAGATTGATATGATCTTGATTTAGGTAATCAATGATTACCCGCTTCTCGTCTCTTGGGCCCGGATCACACGCATAACCATATTTAAGTCGGCAAAAGCGGAGGTCATATCCTTTTGGCCAAGACCCCAAATGAACTGAGATAGATTTATCTGCTAGTAGCTCTTCACCAGTCAAATATGAAATGTTGCTTTAATTCAATCTCTTTCATTTCGTTGAGTCCCCAGGGGGAGATGCTGGTCATGAGCCAGTACTTTGAACCGCTCTGATGCTACCTAGGACCGACTGATAATGTGGCTTGGGGCCATTTCTTGTGTTTACTACCGATTCTCTTATGAATGCATATCTAAACATCCATAGAGCATGGTCACCTCCTGTCCACTGTTGCTAAGTTAACTGAATTTTCATCTCAGCATCCTACGGTATAACAGTTGCTATTTCCATCCATATTTTTAGGGGAGAAGCGCTCAGGTCTCTTTGGACTTCTATTAAAAGGGCATTGTCAAGGTCCACTTCCATTTTGATAATTTGCCCTACTGCAGCCGACATGCCACTCTTCTAGGTTATGTTGAAATTTGAGCCGAAGGCAATGACACTCTCAATCAATGGCGGTTTTTTGGCTGGACCCCATGTTGGCCCCTCCACATCAAATACCTATTTTACTGGATTTAAAATTTACTCGAAACTTTTTATAATTTAATTTTTTTGAGTTGGTTTTGCATCCAAGGGAAGAGATATCTCTCTTATCTGGACGGTTGAATCGTAGACCAAGAGCACTCTTAATTTGATTTTCATTCATTGGAATAATTCAAAGAAAAAAAAGTAAAACATATGTATTTGGTAAATTGCAAAATTTATAAAAAATTATCGATTTAAAAACTTGGCCCTTGTTTGGCCCCCTCACTTTTGAAAATCTAGAACCGCCACTGCTCTCAATGCCTTTCTTTTGAAAGTAAACCACTGCCTCTTTTCGATGTTCAGAAAAGACAGCATCAGAAATTGTTACATACATTAGGGCAGTGGTTATTCCTGTAATGCATTCTTGAAATGCAAGGAACGCCTTCCAGGCTATAAAAAGTCGTCGATATTTCGCATGTGACCACTCTAACCAGCTGCCATACGTTGTCAAAATGAAAGAAAGGGCAAAGACAAAGATCTTACTATTTGTTGCATTAAATACTTTAATTGCACTATTCTGCATTTGTTAATCTTCACCTAAATACTAACTTTTAATTCATAGCAACACTTTCCACTTACATTACTTGTACGCGCAATATACAGACTTCATTATAGCCCTTGGCAAACGCTCTATCTTGAAATGTAGCTGCTCGATTTTCTTTTTCTCTTATTGCAACAATCCTGATCACCCTGATGCGAGTGAACTATGGAGATGTTTTTACATTTCACAATGTCTCGGAAGAAACCAAGCTCTATTTGTTGACCTCTCATGTAGGTCCAAGATTTTTCAGTATTTGTCCAATGAAATATGCTTATGATCCTTCAATATTCTCTATCGACAAAATCTTCGTTAAAAAATACAATCGCATCGCTTCAAGATACCGTCTATTCACGAGAAAACAAAAACCTGATGAGTCTCTTAATGCCTTCATACAAAGCCTCAATCCGTTATCTCATGACTGCAAATTCGAAAATAAATCAGCCGAAGAGAACAGTCAAGAAGCGCCATGTGTCGCTTTGATACAACGCTTATTGTCCTCGATGATTAGAACTCGCATCCTAGAAAAAGATAGTGTTAACCTGAAAATGCTTCTGATATTGCCGTCCCGTCAACTATGGCTAAAGAAGAAGCTCGTTAGTTTCAAAATACTTCATTGAAAAACGTGTATTCTTGCGCTGGCAATGCTAAATATTCCGTTGTTGAAAAAGCAAATGCTACGTTTGTGATTCATCTTGGCATCCTCATATTAAATCTCCAGCTCCGTAATGCTACTTGTCATTTATGCAAAAAAAAAAGTGCTCATTTTGCGAGAGTTTGTTGATCCATCTCACGTATCAAAGAAAAGTTCAAGCATGCAACGTCAGCTTCATCGATCTCTCATTGTAATTACGATTCTTCAAACTTGAATTCGACCCTCAATTATGTGAGAATCAACAACACTAACACGTGGGTTTTAATTGATACTGGTTCTTATTCATCCTAACATCGTTGTTCTTCACTTTCTGTATGTTTAGCTACCACATCAAAAGTTGTAAAGTCATCTGGGTATACTTTCGTTGATACCTATTTGAACGATTCTTTTGATAAAAATGTCAAGTTAATCGATCTTCCCAATTTAATAACTGAGATAGTGTTCGGCCAAGATTTCTAGTCTTTTCATTCTAAGGTTATTTTTAACTTCAATGCTGAGAGACCCGTACTCGATAGCGTTTTCAAGTGAAGCCTTTTCTTGTTTCTCATCGCCTTCTCTTTTCAAAAACTTAACCCCTGATTTTCACCAAATCGCGTAGATATAGCGCGAGAAATCTGGCCTTATTGGCAGTGAAGTTAAGAGAATGTTGGCTAAAGATATAATAGAACCGGCCCTTAGTCCTTGGAGAGTACAGATAGTCGATGTAAAATTCGAGAAGATGCGTTTGGTAGTTGACTTTTCAGCCACTATGAATAGATTTACTTTGCTATATAGCTACCCTTTACCTATTATTACGGATGACTTAATCCTGTGTATCTCTATATATAAAGTATTTAGAAGTATTGACTTGCGCTCGGCCTATCATCAAATTCCTGTTGATGAAGAGGATGGACCGTGCACAGCCTTTCAAGCTAATAATGCTCTTTATCAATTTAAACGAATCCATTTTGGCTTGACCAACAGCAGCGCTTGTTTTCAGAGAATTATTGATAAGATTATAAAAGAACAGCACCTAGAGCAGGGGTCGGGAACCTATGGCTCGCGAGCCAGACATGGCTCTTTTGATGACTGCATCTGGCTCTCAGATAAATTAGGTGGCCTTCAGGATAAAGGGAGGTATTGCGATAGTGCCCTTCTTCCCAATTCTACACTCTCTTAATTTCTTCATCATTACGAATCACGACGACACAGATAAAGCTGATGATGATGCAGACTTTGCGTATTTAAATAACTTCGATAAAACAATATTGTTCAGAGTGTTATTTTACTCTAAAATTGTTGGTCTTCTTTTTCCATTTATTTGTAATCAGTATTTAAAAATATATATGGCTTTCAGGGGATTAGATTTTAAAATATGTGTTTTTGGGCTCTTTTAGCCAAAAAGGTTCCCGGCCCCTGACCTAGAGGATACCACCTGAAAACCACTCATCTCCTTCTAGCGAGAGCCACATCTTCGATAAAAATCCTAACCAACAATATATCTACTTCAACGTGCTTGTACTCACAATATACAGACTTTATTATATAACCCTTGGCATTGCGATTTAAACATATAATCTAGTGCTTGTTTGAATACGCTCTATCTTGAAAAGTAAGTTCTCGATTTTTTGTTCTTTAAAATAAGGTTTTCTTTTCTCTCTTTTTCCAACACTATTGTTAAGACTACTTTAACTTTTACTACGTAATTAGTTATATAAATGGGGTGGAAATTAATTATTATATATAATATATTTTTTTAGGAACTATTTTTCATCGAGTGTACAAGAGTTTGAAGGAAGGAACGAATCTCCTAAAAGTTGAAGATTTCAGGGAATATATACTTGAAAAAATTTTAAAATTAAAAAATGCCATAGAAAATGTGTTTAAAAATAAAATAAATATTCGTTCCACATACTTTACAATATGTTCACCTGAATCTAAAAATGGTACTATTTTATAATCATGATTGTACCAGCTATATCGATCACTGTTTTAAATCTCATATCCTATTTGTTATTGAAAATTTTTTGAAATGAAGATACCCCTCGATTTCACTTGTAGTCAATAATACAGTTAAGACCGAGGAATTCATTTTGAATTTTCAACTTAAAATAAATGCGAATTATTCTATCGAATGCAAATTGATTTTAAAGCTTTTCATTATTATCTAATTTTCCTTCAATTTATAAAACTCTTATTTTAATTCAAGAATATTTTTTGATATTAAAAACTTAGGAAAGATTTTCACAATATATTCTGAAATAAGGAAAGAATTTAGATCACATAAATAATTCTTAAAAATAAAAAGTAATTTGTATGTGTTTCCTTATTCAATTATATATATCGTGTATTCACTTTTTCAGGCTTCTACATTTCTTCCATTCTAGAAATATTTAACAAACTTGTGTGTCATTATTTTAATGAGAAAACTCAAAATATGTGACTGTATACTTAACGCAGTGATGCCAAACTTATCCAGTCCAGTGCCTAAAATGAAATTTTGGAGGATTTAATAACTTCGTCGCTAAATGTTGTCGTTTAAGTATTAAACCTTTCCTTGCTACCTACTTCAACAAAAAATAGTCTGTGCATTCTCATAAAGTAAGTTGTGTGCCTACGACTCATTAACCTTGAAAAAGTTCTAATTACCCCCAAGTGCTTATTTATCTCTACATTGGGAACAAATAATAATTACTAATTAAATTGATACATTTATGTTTAGAAATTTTTTACGACAGTTTAGGAGAATGTTAAGTCATTTTTTCAAAATTTTTTAAAAGCGAGTGTTTAAAAAAATATTTTTCTGGCCAAAGTACATTGGATGAGAGATTGGTGTTTGCAATTTGTTAAATTCTTTTAAAAATTTTGATAGAAACTATTACGGCAGGCAAACATGAATGCGGCCGGAACTCAAATATGTTAGCCACTCATGTATCGCGTTTTTACTTTAGCCGAACTTTAAGAATAGAAACCGTATTGCGGAATTATTTATGAATTGTTTTCAGTTAGTTAATTATTATTTACAAAAAAAATTATTAAATTAAATAATAATAATAATATAAGTTAGTTAAACTATAAAATAAATTATTTAGAAGTATTATAAGAATGTAAAAAAGGAAATAAAAAGCAAAACTTTTATTCAAAACAAAATTCTATCAATGATCTTTATCTTCTTCAGATAAAGTCAACTTTTATTTTATTTTATTTTTTTTACTTTTTATGTCCTTTTTTTTATTTATTATAAGAAAGATTCAAGTTTACAAGATGTTGGTTAATGTGGCAGTTAGTTAGTGACTTGAATTTATTATTTTATGAAGAAAAATGGAGTACAAATTAAAAAAATATAAATGTATTCTCTAAATAACAAAAAAGGGAGGGAGAAATTTCAATTTTTTGAACGTTGTTGTCTTTTTCAAGGAAAAGAAGTGAGAGAGAAAGTGTTAAGAAGTGAATGGAGAATGAAAAAGGTATTTTATATTGAAAGTGCTTTCGTGTTTTATGTTAGTAATTCGACATTTTTAAAGAATAAGTTTCGCAGTTGTTCCTCATAATATCCTAGCGATCCCAAGTCAAAGAAGAGAAGTATAGTGTCTTTGAAAAACGTCGGATTTTTAGCAAGTAGGTCAAGAGCAAATATACTCTCATCAAAGCTTTGCTTACCTTGTCGAAAGAATTACTGTTCCATTTTGGTAGATGCGCAAAAAGCGATTAGGAGTTGTAATCATGTGGATATGAGATTTTTGACCGTTGAAGAAAAAGGTATCCGGTTTCCAAATTTGATCTAGAAGTTTCAAGCTTGGAGCTAGGATATTCAGATTGTCGTTAAATGCTAATCTAGGATCATTCCACACTTGACGGAAATAGCAGTCCATTGAAAATGTCTGTTAATCAATTTTACTCAAATGAAGTTACAATTCTTGAATATGAGTCTAGCAAAATTGCTCCCCCCATATCAACAATGACATCTGAGACGCGTAAAAATATAGCATCCTATTTATATTGAATAATAGTGAATTTTTAGATCTTAAACTAATTAAAATCGGTAAACTAACTAAATGAATGATTCCTTGTGCTAACTAACAAAGTTAATTATAGTTCATTCTTTTAATTTGAAAAACTAATAAAATAAAATAATCAAAACACTATAGAGACCATTACCATCGAATATTTACAACATTAAAATGAAATTCGTTTTTTTTAGTTTCAGTAACGCATCCAAAGGAAGAATACACTTGCATAATCTGACAGATATAGGGATCGCCACAATCATGAATCCTGGCAACAACGACTGGAGCACAAGACACTAGGCTTTCAGCTAAAATAACTTGTGAGTGAATTATTTCATTTTTGTATGTGGGCGCTGGTAAAGGGAGAACTGATACATCGCTCGATGAAAATTCGTCTGATTATTATTTTATTTTATTATTTTTGAATTTTGATGATCTAACTTTCTGATATAATACTCTTGCATGTTCCGTAAGCAAGACCTCATTTCAAAAAATTGTGATTCATTCACTGAGAAAAGAAATTAGTTGGTCCAGGTAATAAATTTATTTCAATTAACAATGGATCAGTTAAAACAACTATAGTGATTCAGTTATTACTCTTTGGCGAGTCAAATAATCAAATCAAGAAGTTCACAAGTTATTATTTTCAAAGGGTATAATAGTCATTGATTCTTTTACCATGTACTCTTTATAGATACAAAAATTATTTAATACTTTCAAAAATCTTGTTATTTTTCGAGAATAATGAAAGGGCTAACTTTATGTATAAGTAATAATAATTATGACAAATATAAAAAAAATGTAAAAACTGGACACTTTAATGCTGATTTTGCTGACTAATTTCGGAGTGTAAACTCCTTTTTCAAAGCAGCAAATATATAAATGATAAAATAGTGAAAATGAGAGGTGGCGGGAATGAGGATGTTGGCCTACTAGTCAGCAATAAAGTGCCCAGTTTTTACAATTTTTTATATTTGTTATAATTATTTCACCTCAATGGGCATATCTGTCAAAGATTTTGTTTCTTTATGTATAAAATGTATTCACTCAACAAACTTGTTTCTCACCGAAGATATAGTTAAGATAGAGTTCCACATGGAACACAGCTCAGACCTGTATCTTAGAATGATATTGGAAATATTTTTCAGTCATTTATGATTTTAATTTATAAATTATGATGCCAATACAGTATAAATTATATTTTAATTTATCATTTCAATCAATAAGTATTAATAATTACTAATACCAATTGATTCAAAAAGGGACAACAGAAGGGGTCCAGTTTTTAACTGAAATCAATATAAATTCATTAAAGTCATCTTCTTTCTCTGGTACTTAACCGATTAATTAAAATTCGTTAATAACGTGTGTTATTCTAGAAATGCGTGGAAGATAGATCGTTTGCCAAAAAAATTCATTAAAACTTTTTTAAATATAGAGAGATGTTCCTTTTGTTCGGTTATTAGTGCATCACTTGATTAGTTATGGAGTGAGTTTTGATATAAAATATAGAGGATGGCTTTCATGAAATCTGGTTTTAAAAAGACGTAAGAATAGCATGGCTAAATATATTTGGAACAATCAATATTTCTTAGAAAAAAAATACTAACATTTATATTGAAGAAGCTTCATAAACTGGAATCATAACTCATTACACAGAATTTAAATTGAATTTACGATGTTAAACATGAAATACTTATTTAAACTATCTTTGAAAAGAATATTCAGAAAGAGAAACGCATATTTAAAAAGAGATGCGTGAATAGGGTCGGTAAAATAGTAAAATGCTTTTTTCCAATATTTATAGGATAAGTCAGCTTAAAATTTAATAAATAATAAAAAATATGGAATTTCTTACCATGTCCATTTCAGAAATTTGCCCCATACTCATAATATTGATATCAATTATGACTTTTGTTGGAAACTCTATAAGAAAAATTTTTTTTTCAGAAATCGAATTACTGATCTTGACATTGGAATATATATACATGTGTAATTAAATTAGAAAAAAAATCTATAAATACTTTATGACTCTATTCTGGAGGGAAGGTGGAGGGGAGAGATAAAAACACCCCGAAATAAACATAGATTTTTAAAAAGAAATAACTAAGTCATGGATAACCAATCATTATTATTCTCAGTAGTTTGCATTACATTTCTCCAATATATTGAAGAAAAATTTACATAAGAATATTAATTCTGAAAGAGTGAGTATTAACTTGGTGTGACTTTTTGCCGAAATGATTTTTTTGAGTTAAGATTATGTCAATCAATGTGATTGATTTTTCCCTAAGGATAAAAAATATATTTTCACTGGCAACGTCTACATAATTTAGTGCAAATCATGCAACGGGCACATTTTGTTAACTTATAAAAGTATAGATTAGAAAATCTAAGTATTTTAGCCAATCAAATTTCATTAAAAAAATTTCATGACGTTAATGCCGTATCATGTCTGAAAAAAGAGATTCATTTTGCTCCTGAGAATTTAGAGATATCGTTATCTGTAAGAAATGAAAAATTGGTTGTAAGTTGACTCCAAGATAATTTATTGCTTCCATACATTGTTTTTTCTTTAATTTATGCCTACAAATGAATTCAAAACTTTGAAATGCAAATTTTTAATTATTTACTTTTATATATTATGCATGCATGCATATAGGATAGCTTCTTTCCATATACCACCACTTCCAAAGCAAAAAACATGAGATAGCATGTCTATTAATCAATATATAATGCAAATTACCATTATTAATATTCTCCTATACTTCCCTTGCAAGAACTATATATACAGCTGCACTTTTTCATTTGATCAAAAAAAACATTGCGCATATAAAGTAAGAAAGAAGTTGGTAAACCTCCATAATTTGGTCTCAAATTCTTGTCATAGTTGAGCAAGAGGCTGTCAAGGAGTTGTGTAAAGGCGCGAATTTTTTGAATTTGAATGGAATCCTTCAATCGCCTTAAAAAGGATTTTTTTTACACAACTGCAACTTATTTCATTTAATGATAATTAAATAGACATACACAGACACATATGGACATTGGACAGCTTGTGTAAGCCGGCTCCCAGGCAGAATATTTTTGCGGGGCGGTGCGGTCTTCGGGCATTGGGGTTTTATTCTAAGTCAACATTGATACAAAGTGTAAATTGTAGGTTTGGATTAATGATTGAGAAACTTTTTGCATCATGGGTTACCCGTTCAGCCAGGTAAAGAAATTTTAGCCTAGCTCTCAACCATGGTCCACATGGTCCATGAAACAGGGGTTCACTGGC
This sequence comes from Nectonema munidae, assembly GCA_030549495.1. NCBI lineage: Eukaryota > Metazoa > Nematomorpha > Nectonematoida > Nectonematidae > Nectonema > Nectonema munidae. The sequence continues at coordinate 44,103 of JAUIRK010000728.1, forward strand.
AAAAAATAAAAAATTGAAGGTCTACAGTACTACTATATTTTGATGGTTCATGGGCAATTCCACTGCAAAAAGTTGTTATTATACGCAACCTATTTTTGAAATAAAAAGAATATTTATCGTTTTTAATTCTAATTTGTCTTTTTTAAGTCCTAATTTAAAATCTAAATACTTTTTTTTCGAATCTAATTTTTCTTTTTTAAGTCCTCATTTAAAATCTAAATACTTTTTTTTCGAATCTAATTTGTCTTTTTAAGTCCTAAATCGTCTTTTTCCCATTTTATTTTGTGTTTTAGAAAGAGCGTTTAGAATTTAAATAAGACAATTAACAATTTAAAAAAAAGACAAACTTTAATTCAAAAAAGACAATTTATAACTAAAAAAGGCAATTTGGAAGTAAAGATGGTATATATGAAGAATTATTCCTAACCGTTTTCTCTTTTATAAACGTAAATACTCATCTATGGGTCAGTGAGTGGCAAAAGAAAGCAAAAGTATATCAACAAGGAAAAACATATATATTTTGCTTTTTATAAAGATCAATTTAAATTTTAAATGAATATATTCTTCCAATCTTTTGCATATTAACAGACTTGTTCATCTCCATTTTAGCAGAGATCAGGCATAGTATATTCATGTTGTGATAGACTTGCTATTTTTAATATAAAATTTTAAAAAAAAATAGAGAATCTCATAATGAAGTAGTGTTTGCTATGGATATTATAAATTTACGCCGACATACCATGGAATAAAACAAAATTTAAAAATATTTAAAAAATTCTGACTTTATTTTTATTATTATTATTATTATACTGATGTTATTACAGTAAAACCTGTTATAGCGATCACCTTGAAAGAAGAGCCACCGGTCTATATCCATTCCTATATACAACATGCCGATTCAGCATAATTGTAAAAGAGGAGAACCCTTATAGAACTGTTAAAAACGGGTATTTTCAATGATGCCATGTTTGACCTTTGCAAATACATTTTAATATATTATTATTGTTATTATTACTGAGAAAGAATGAGACTTTCTTTTGTCAAATAGCTATGAGGGGGTCCATGAGAATAAAAAGTTTGGGAACCACTGGTCAAATAGTGGATCCTTGAAACGTTCCTTTGCAGAAAATAATATATTGATTTTAATAGTCAATGGAATATGATACCATTAAAAAATAAATTTTATGCATGTTTATACTTTCAGTTAAAAATTTTCTACTTAATTAAATTTCAAGCACTGAACACTAGGATATTTTGCAGATATTTAAACGGTTGTGTTAATTTTCAAAAGAAATTTGAAATTAATTCATGTTTCATGAATTAAATTTAATTGTTTCATGTTTAATAAATCAACACCGCTTTTAGCTGGTACACGGATCAATTATTTTGCTAGGGGTTGGGTTGTGTTTGGGTCGGTATAACTCGCGTTTAGGCAGAGAATTTCAGTCCTTTAAATGCTCTGATATATCGACGCAATCTCAGAGTATTGCTCTTCTTCCATTGAAAGAATAATCTCGGTCCAATCTGTGAGGAAGAAACTTTTTCCCGCTTTAAAGTATAAAAGTTATTGACAGATTCAAAGAAATGGAAGTTAATTCCGTGAATTACAATACATTGACATTTGGTTCATCGTTTTAATGAAATATGGCCACAAGCATGGCATATAAATATCATTTTCACTTCCATTTAATATCCCTTTTTGATTAATAGCATCGAAGAAGGTTTAAACCGAACTCAAGATTGCATAGCATATTCTATTGATAAAAGTAAAATGAAAAAAATCTTCGCAATTTCAAGGAAATCAAAAATTGTAATTTATGTGAAGATATGTGATAATTGCTATTCGATTGAACTGAATATTGTATGTTGTGTATACCAAGTATATAGCGTTTTTATTTAATCGGAATTGTAGTACTCTATTCTCATTTGACATCATGGTTTAAGTTCATAAAAAGTACAGAGCAAAGCTTACTTATGAAAAAAGGAATGATTTATGAGTGGAGGAGAGTAAAAGATGAGAAGCAAGCGTAAATATATATAGACTTTAAGCTAATGGTTACTACCGCGTGAAAGAAATGAGTAATCATACTAGTAAAAATTAATTCACTCTTACTATATATTAGAGCTGTGTAACGGATATCTTCATCCGCCAAAATTTTATATCCTCTTAACATCCTCATCCGAGGATCATTTAGGTTTCCACATCTGCATCAGCAATTTTCAAATATTTTTCCTTTTTCCATATACGGCAAAGTTTTTTTCAGAATTTTTCGTTTTCAATTTATCCAAAATTTTTATGATAATGTACGTCTTTATATGATAGCACATATGCATTGACATCTTATCTCTAAATTTGTAAGATTCATATGCGCTAAAAAATTAATTCTCACATCAGCATCCACTTCCGCTACGATGTCAAATTTGATAGCTTCATAGGCATTCACATACGCGGATGCAAAAAAATTCACATCCGATACATCTCTATTATATATATTTTGTTTCCTACCATATGGTTATACTCTAACACATAATCTCAACATATGAACAAAAAAGTATTTAAATTTTAATTTCTTAGTTTTTTTTCTACTGAAGACACATTTCCTAAGTTGTTTCTTCAATAAGATGGCGTCAAATCGTATGGCTGTTTATGTCGTAACACTAGGACATCCTAGATCAGGGAAGGAGATGCGGTGATGGCTGTGGTCTCTTGCACCATTAAGTGTGTCTTTATACGGCGGCTTGTTTATATATCAGATGTTCTAGAGCAGATAAAATCGGAGCTTATTGAAATGTTTTAAGGCATTTTTCTTCTGAAATCTCCTTTTGATAAGAGAAAAATCCAATTGAATTTCGAATAAAGACGATAGAATATCTTCGTCTTAACGAACAACTACGACGACTGAATCGCCGCTGTTCTTCAATCTAGTTTTGTGGATCCACATTTTCTTACTTGAAGCAAATCAGGAATTTGAAGAATAAAGTTGACACACGAGCATTTGGAGAATAAATTGAAACTAAGAAGCACTATGTTAGAAGATGATATCAAAAGGTTCTCTCAAAAGAACACACAAATTTTTATAAAATGTAGATACCTGACTGTATTAAATATTTGAAAATGTTATATTCTCTGTGTTTATTATAAAATATCATTTTTTTTATAAGATTCCCATTAATTAACGAACTTGCTTGATTAAAATAATCTGTAAATGTCATGCTTTTCATCTTATTCATTCACCTATTTCAAATTTCTAGATGAATTTCTATTCGTATTTACTTATTATTTGTATAGAAAGTACCTCCTTAAATTAAGAAAGAATATGATTTCTCATTTATTAGATTACTGAGATATTATTTAGTCCTAGGGGATAAAAAATTATGAATTGTAGGATGGCGTTGATGCAGAAAAAGATCATTACGCACTTTCTATGATTTACATGACTTTCCAAAGATGGGAGAATGACGCGCTTTTCGACGAAAATGAAATTCAGGTGGGCAATTTTTTCAAGAAATCGTTTAGCATTTTATAAACAAATTTTCGAATATACATTCAAACACTTACTTTGTAGTCATTTTTTAAATTAGAGTCAAATTTTTATGATCATAAATCTCAGATGAAGGATCACTTCTTGTTGAGGATTGAGTATTTGCTTGAACTCAAACTAGAAGAATGACTGATAAATACTTTTTCTTGTAAAATAAAATTTGCAGATAAGAAAATCATTAAGGATTTATTGGACTTAAATGGAATTAAGATATTAATTTAAAGTTTGAAAAAAGGTGGATAATTTTCGCATTTTTTACTTCATTGATCACCACCATTTAAAATTTTTTGAATCTCAGTGGGCGATTTAAACCAAAAGTTGAGCAAGCCTGCCCTATAATTTTCCTTGAATCTCCATAAAAACGTCCCACTTTTTCAAGGATGAATGAAATATTTTTACAAAAGCCAAAATACTTGCAATGTGAAAAAATCTTTTTACTTTTTTTAGAAAAATTTTAGAGAAAAGTTTAATCTAAAAATTTTATGATAAATTGTAACTAAACAAAGGAAAATCAAGTTAGATTAAAACATTTTAATTTGATATAGGGTGATTAGTTTGAAATTTTGGGGCATTTTAAACAAATGCATGCTTAATCCAGCACCATCCCAGTAACAGCCAATGTTGCTGAATTAGTGCTAATCGTCCTGTATTGCCTTGTAAGATGCCTGGCTTATTATGATGAGACAAATGACGCTAAAATCAGTTTAACGGTCACCTTGATAAAACGGCGACGTATCTCTACCGACTACTCCACAACACACTGAGAGAAAAAAGGCGCATCACTTTCTAACCAGAATAGTGACATTGTTTTATTGGATTAGAAAATGATGACTTTACTAACTTGATTAGTTACGGCTGTCAGTTATGCTATTTTCACAGATATAAATAAATAAAACACCAGATAGAGCATTCATTATTTTCTTTAAATTATAGGATCTGAAACAAGGAGTTTATTCACTCATGAAGATAGAGAGGAGGCGTCATTCAAAGCATACAATAAGAAAGTTAGATGGCGTTAACTATTATGTTTTTATTTAATGAGTTTAAACGAAATATTTTGCATATTTTTTTAGAAATTTATAAAAAAAAATTTTTTTTTGCTTTGAACAAAAAATTTAAAAAAATTATTAAGATTTTGTTCATTTATTCAATAATTATGTTTCATAACTTTTCAAATAAATTTTTTCACTTTATTTAGTGTTTTCAAATGAGATAGTCGAATGAACTACAAATTGGTGGTTTTTGAACTATTAGCTTTACTGAACTATTTTTTAGTACATCGTTTCCCAAAAGGGGTAAATTTCTCACTAGTGGGAAATTTAAACTTTAAAGTGGAAATAATTACACTGCTATAATTTTGAAAGAAGCAGTGATTTTTTTTAAAAAAAATATTGTTTATAAAAAAATTTAAATTAGGGTGGTACTTTTCATCCAAATACTCAAATACACGTGAATATACTCATTTAAATTTGAATAAATTTGGAAAAAAGATTAAATATAAAATGTAAACTAAAATTTTTTTTTAATACTCATTTGTTCAAGTTAAAATTCACAATTCAGTCAAAATACTTGCCAACCCTTCTTCTGATATTACTACTGATATTAGTGAAGAAAAAGCGACAATATTTTTCTGAATATTTAAACTCATATTTTCTATCTAACTGTACTTAGTATTGAAACAAATTTATGAAAAAATTTTTTTGAATATTTTTTTCCCACAAAGGGGATAAAAAATATTTACAAATTCTAATACACTATCAAACTTTCTTTAGATTAGAAAAAGTAAGTACTTTTCTAACTAAACTTTTTTACTCTTTTTAACATAAATTTTCTTTGTCACTTACTAACGAACTATATGATAAACTAATCAACTCCCAAACTAAACTTCTTTGCTTACTATGATGCTGAGTTTGACTTTCTACACTTGAGTTTTTAGATAGGTTGAAAAAAGATTACAATTGATCAAACAAGCAAAGTCAATTTTGTGACCAATCAAATCTTTGCATTCATTGCTGAAAATTCTGCTGTACAAAATCTCCTCCGAAAAATGCCTAGAAAAATACTCTATCAAATTACGAAAATTTCCTTTATAAACCCCAATTAATTTTTAGCTTGATGTCAAATCCAGCATGGCTGAATTTCAAAGTACTAAGACAATAAACTAAAAAAAAGGTAAAACAGGGTATATATGAAAGTTTATGTTTTAAATTTATTTTAAAAATACTAAAGATAAAAGCTGACCCATTTACAAAATAACATAACATAACACAAGTGTATTAAGCAATGTAAAGAGGCTAATCGCCTATGTGAATTGCAGTACAAATATAATACAAATAAAATACAAATCAATCAAATAATGATATATCTTTTATCTTTCCAAAAATCATCAAGCTTTCTTTCGAAAATATTTATATTCCAGGAATCAACAACTTCATTTGGCAAACCATTCCAGTGATTATATGCTTTTTGTGTTAAATAGTGTTGTCTATAATCACTTTGATAGGAATCAGGTTTAAATTTCAGTGAATGTGATCTGGAAATTCTCTTTGAGTAGCCAGGCAAAACATGCTTGTCAATGATCATGTTTCCTTTCTCAATATTAAATATAGTAATCAGTTCATTCCTTAATCTTCTGTAATACAAAGAAGGAGGATTAATTTTATCCAATCTTCTAAAAACTTTGCATTCCTATCAAGTCTTTTGTAAATACTCTTTGAACGTTTTCTATTTTTCTGATGTTCATGATTAAAGAATTTCCAAAAATCTCATATCCGCATACTAAAACAGGCCTGACTAAAGATTTGAACAGGTGGAAAGAAACTTCAATGACAGATAACACAAAAGTATTGTTTAACATGTGTAATATAGAGGAAGATTTTCTTTACAGCATGAGAAACATGATTAGAAAAACAAAATTTTGAATCTTTTTTAGTTTGAAGTAACTTGATTAAGTTTACTTCCACCTATAATAAAATTAGTATCATCTGTCATTTTCCCTTAATTTTTGAATCAAAATCATTGATTACTTTCTGAAAAATTTTATGCCACTTAACTTATTGCTTTTCATTCCCAAAGGGCTAATTATACTCATTTTTCCTTAGGACATAATTTTCATAAATTTTCAATTGAGTTGTACTAAAGCAAAAATTTTGTAATTTTTGTGAATCCGTATAGAGCAGGGCTCCTCAAATTTTTAGCACGTCGACCCCTTCATAAATTATTTGTTTTCTCTTCGACCCCCAGAAGAGTTTAATAAAAATATGAAATCATTTTTGGCATTTCTGATGATCAACAATAATATATGAAAATTTGGCTTTAAAATAATAGTATATAAAATGATATTTTATTATTTACTTGTATACTAATACAGGATTCTTCAACCCTTTTTACACGCCGGCCCAAAATGGTATTGTAATTAACGCTGGGCCCTAAAAATTCTATTTAAGTGGAAACGCATACAATACATAAAAATAGAACAAGCAATAAAATCGATGTCAAAATATATAAGATATAAGATTTTTATTGTTTTATTCGAAAACTTTTAACTTTTGAAGTCTCATGAATAGTAATGGGGCACAAATCGTTTTTCTCAGGGCCCAAAATGAGCCCTGTGTCCTGTGTTGAGGAAGCCTCTACTAATACATAACTTTCATAACTGTCTCGATTGCCCAGAAATTTGACTGATTCTCCATAACATAACCGACCCCTTTAACGTCTGTGTACAAATGGACCCCTAAAAACCCCCATCTACCCCAGGGAATCGATATCGACCGCTTTTGGGACCCCCGGTATAGAGAATCTACAACCTTAATCTATAAATATTTTAGATTGAACATAAATCCACCACTCTACTCAATGCTTTCACTAATTTTGCAAACTTACTCTTAAAAATTGTAAAAAAAATTGACTTTATTGACCAATTTGTATAAAAGCGTAGGGTCTGGCTGGATCCAGTGATCCAAAATAGTTTCAATATGCGATGAAATTTGCTTTTCAGTAGTTTAATTTCAATTTTTGCGCGTAATTTCTTTGCGACTTAAATCCATTTTTTCCTTCAACGCTGTCTGAGACATCGAAATAAAAAAAATAGAATTTTAAGCCTCTTGAAGAAGTCAAAATAAAAAATAGACGTGATAGATAGTGAGAACATATTGAGTGATTGAATATAACAATTATTGATTGAAAAAACAGCTTGAATTATAATACTTATCACAACTGATTATTATTGAAATTTTGTGATTAGTCACATTTAAGTCTTGCATCAGGGTCACTGAAGGAAATGCAGCATTTTCATCATGCCTTTATGCAGAAGTTACAGTGTGTGTCAGAAAACAAATTAAAGAATATGATGAAAATGTGTTTTTTTCGCTTACCTTCGTATTAACAAATTTTTACATATATGAGAAAATATATAATAGATATTAAAAATTTTTATGTCCAGTATGAAGCTCGCTAATTATGCAATATTCTTTGAATAAATTTGGTTTTAGAAAGAAATTATTCGTAAGAAATCAAATTGCCTTATTTGTCCAAGTTCCGAATCCGTACTCCGCGATCATATCTTGATCCCATGCAATCAAAAAGAGATTGAAGAACGAAACAAATGGCAAAAATTTTTATTTGCTCTGATCATTAAACTGATGACCACTTATTTGTACGAGGCATACTTTCCCTACACGATTAATAAGTTCATGCAGATTTGTTAACTTTTGAAAATAAAAGTAGTTTATTTCAAATATATGGTTTAAAAAACACTTAAAATTATTATTCCACATTCATTTTTTATTACATCAAAATTGATGTACTTCTAATTTAAAAGAACTACTAAAGAGATAAATAACAACAAGAAATAAAAAATGCGATTATTCGCGATGACTTGTATTTAGATAAAAGTAATGAAACCGCATAAAAGCGAAAAAGTTCGCAAAAAAAATAAAAATCCGCGAATATGGTGAATTTTCGTTTATTACATCTGTTTATGAATTTTCTTGTATGACATTTGCGACCAGTGAGACAAATATGTATCACACATAACATCATAAAAATTTGATGGGAGGGTTAATATGAAAAAAATCTAAGTTTACCAATGTGATACCAAAAGTTATCTTAGCATAATCGAAAAGTTTTTTTTCCACATTTTTTAATGTTTTTTTCAGGAAAACTGAAATTTTTATCGTAGAGTAGTTTTAATATCTATACCATTATATTGAGGCACTGATTTTCACTGAAAAAAAAGATGCTAGCAAGTTTTATTTCAACTTGGTGACTGAAAACACTCCATTGAGCCAGTGGAATATTGGGAAAACATTGCACAAGGAGTTGCTGAGACTTGACAGCATTTGATGTATCATATGTGAATCGCTGGACGATAATCGATACAAAAAACACATTTGTACTTTAGCATTTTTAGGATGCATCACATTTCAGACAATCAATACAAATTGAGACATCCATCACGCTTATCCCTATCTTTTCCGTATTGTTAGTGAAGAAGGAATTTTGTTTACTTCCGTTTCTTTTTTTGCTATTTTTTTAGAGTTATTTATTAGTCTACCCTTTTCTTCCCTATTCTTATTTTATCATTTTCTTTTCATTTTCCTGAATAATGGTGTTAAATTTGTGTTTTTAAATAGTATTAACTTTTTGAATTACAATTTTATGCAGTTTTGCAACTCAAATAACATTTTAGATGAATAATATCTATGTGAGAATGTTTCTCGAAAAACTTTCTATGGATCTTATGCTTGTTTTTTTTACTTTTGCTAGTTCTTTTCTGGTTACTGAAATTCCTTGAACAAATTAAGATACATGCAAAAATGTGTTATTTCTAAATTCTTTTTTTTGAAGCCGAAAATGCTGAAAAATAAACCCGTTTTTGAAACCATCACAGTGTTTGCTGTAATATTTTTAAAGCTATTATGTGTCAGAGTTTTGAAAAAGGAATTCACACCAACAGGACGACGTATTTGTTTGGTGTTCTTTTTGTTATTTTTATTACTCGCCAAAAACAAAAACCTATTGAATGATTGTTGCAACGTGCTAGATAAGTTGTTTTAAATTTTTTATACGGAATATAATATGGTGTATATTTATATACACTAGTATCTCGTTTTTGAACATCGTAGTATTAGAACAATTAAGTAGACCAAAAAAGTAGAGCCTAAACTAGTTAAGTTCTTAACCGGATTTTAATACTTAACCAGCTTCAAAACACGTAATGACTGCATATTTGATTTTCGTGCTTATTTCCTATGTATTTTTAATACGTTCATTTTCTTAGTTTCTAAATCATAAATCCCAAAATTTATTAATGACATATTTAAGGAGTGTGTTCCAAACAGTAAATTGTTGTAATTTGTTAATATCCTGCACTGTCTGAATAAACATTTTGCTTCATTTATCGTTTCAGTAAAACATGCATGCCATCTTACAGTTTAGTTGGTGATTGAAAACGTATTATTTATCTTTACTTTATCTCTTGATGGTAAAAAATTTTCGTAATATACTAAGCCGGCTTTCGAACACTTTGTTAAAACGAGTTATTTCGAAAACCGAGATACCACTCTTTATTCACATATATATTTACCCGAGCTCTGAGGGGATCCCAAACCTGCCCATTTCCCGAGGGAAGAGTTCATCCTCGTTCCCCCGCGAAAAAAACTTAACCCTGTTCTTGGGGAATCAATTTTGCTTTTTTATTAGTTATACATAGTACACATTAGGCTTGTTACAATACACGTTTTTTCTAACTCTTTTGTGATTTTCTTTTTAATACATTTTTATATTATAACTTTTTAAAGTTGTAGAGATCCTAAAAATAATGAAAATGGAAGTTTATTGTTTAAATGCAGATTGGCTCATCTAACTTATTTTAACTATTTAAATTATTAGATATTTTAACTTGAAAGTTTTTCAGAATTTCTTCAGCAAATCAGCAATACTCAGTCAGAAAGATCTATTAGTTTTGATTCGAATTTCGTAAACACTAAAAAAAGATGTTTGAACCTTGAGAAATATGAAGACTTAATACTTATCGGTCAAAAAAGCAAATCATTTGAAAAACTTGGTCAAAACAAATGTGCTCTATGTTTTGCATTCCAGACATTGATTGAGTTCATGATTTAGATCTTTTTAAAATAAATAAATGGTAGGCATTTTTTTTTTAATAAAAAAAGTTGAAAACCTTTTTATGTTATTAATCTGAATAGCAAGATTTTGGCATATACACTCTCATTTCAAAAATCGACTCGAATCTGCATCTAGCCACATTTTTTCAAAATTCCTAATCACCTTTGAATCCAGAGATATAAAAATTTTGACTTCGTTTTAAAACTTTGGTGACAGCAGAGCTTCAAGGCAGATCTCATTGCAAGAAAATGAGAGATAGAGTATTTTTGCTTCAAAAACTTCCTTGAAATAAGCGAGTTTGCAAGCACATAAATAAGTATGGAATTGTGTAGAGATAATTAAATTATTTCAGTACGAAGAGGGAAATTAGTTGATTAAATTAGCAATTCATATATAACAGCAAAGAGGATGTTTCTGAGCTGTGTGCGTCTATCTACTCCAGTTTCAGGCGCATATTTTTCCCCTTGCTTCATTGCACGGAATCAAGATGGCAGAGGCATCTCTCATTTTTCTATTCTTCGTGATATCAGCGCCTTAAAAAGTTGTTAGCCATGATAAATATTTTACATTTAGCGTCATATTCTTCATTAAGCGATTTTACGCTGGGAAGAGCATTGCCATTATAACTTCAAAAGTGAATGTATTGAAGAAACACTACTGATTCGTTGATTTCCTTTTTATACTCTAACATTGTTTATTAATTGATACTCTATTGCTTATTTATATTGATTTGAGAATTAAATATTACCAAAAATATTTCAACTTTATCACGTGGAAAAGAGGAAATGAGTGTAGAATATGTGCAAGTTTATGTGGGAGAGGGAACCATAACATTTGCCATGTTTTTTATCCTTTGAGCATCAACATTTTGAAGACTAATCCTGTGCTTACACTATTTAATCTCTATTGTACACGTTTGTCACACTGACCCTCAAAGTGTTGAAAATGAATCTCCGATGAAGTAGAAATGCATGTTATGCCTTGTTATTTGATTTTATTGATTATTCGATTATGTTTAATTGATTGAAGAAGATTGCTCATTTTTTTTAGTGTAAATTGATGATTAAGTATATAAAATTAATTGAATTTCCAAACTCTAAGAATCAGGGATTTCATTGCAGGGTACGATTCTCAATGTACACGAAATAGAATTTTTTTTGTTGTTTAATCTGATGCCATGGGGTTGTGGTCAGCAAGGGCAACAAGCAAAAGTAGCCTGTTTGCATGGATCCTAGCCTCATATTAACAATTTATGCAGAGACAGGTATAGAACTTCTCCCAAGCTGTCAAGCACACGCAGTTGTTGGTGTATTAGTTAAAAATTGGCTAAACTTAAAAATAATCTTATAAATATATAGATTGTTATTAATTGAAAGTTCATTTTAGAAAAAAAGTTATAACGTAGTCCATTTACAGTTAATTTCTTTCGAACCCTCACCCCCCCCCCCTTTTCATTTACACGAACCAATTTGTTTATTTTGTGTATCAATTTTTTACTTTAATTTTTACCTTTTTAATTTTAAAATTCTTATTATTAAAAAAAATTTTTAATTCAAATTAAAAAAAATAATTTGATTTAAAATTTTATATCATAATAATGATATAGTGGAGGCTTATGAAATGATTTCTGAAATAATTTCACTATATAAAAAAGAACGGAATGACATTGAAATAAATTTTAACCAAGTGTGTAATGAAAGTCTTGTGATGGCAGAAAAGATAGGCGTTTTCGCTGAAATGCCCCGAATGGTTGCAAGACAACAGTTTCGTAGTCCACAGTCTACACAATGGTGTAGCTAGGCTGGGGTATGAGGGGCCGTGCCCCCCCCCCCCCCCCCATTTACCTCATGGTGCCCCCCCCCTCATGCACCTTATGCGATATCAGTCTTCTTTTTACAGCTTTCATAGTCGTAACAATCAATATTAAAGTTTTTCTTAACTTGTTGATAAAAGTACGTATTATTTGTTCCTTCTAGTACACCTATTGTCAAATTCCTTTTGTTGATAAACGGATAAATCATCTTTCTATCACGAACATGTTATCGATAAATAGTGAGGTTTCAAAAGCGTTGACACTTTATAAGATGCTGTACAGATTTACAAATAAACCCAAAGTCTTTAAATTTTATGAACGACGTTCTATAAAAAGACTTCTAAATCAGAGATGGACAAGTCATTTAGACCCAATCAGAGTAGTTGTTGAAAATTATTATGTCTTGCAAAAATTTTGGTTGACTGTGTTAAAAGAAATCTTATGACATGTGCAGAAATTAACATTGAAGCTGAAGGATTGTTGTTTGAAAAACCATAATTTGTTTTTGCTTTATTGATTCTCAAGAAGCTTCTTGAACTGGTATCTCCACTAAACATATATTGTCAAGTAAATTTTTCATTTTAAATCGTGTAGCTTTACTAATATGGTGGACGCACTTATATAATCTAACCTCTTTGCGTGGAAATATTCCTTTTTTTTACGAAATGAAACAAAAAGCTTTAGTGATGCCAAATCAAAGCGAAACAACTTTGTTTCATTCTAAAGAAAACAAAAAATGTCAACTAGGTTAGAGAATTCCATAACTCTAACTACAATTGGCTTTCGTCAAACAAATCACTCCTTCTATGTTGGCATTTACAATGAAATAATAGATACATGCATTTCCAATGTCAATTTATACTGAAATTATGTTTTTCGATTTTAAACGGAAATTTCACTTTCAAGCATTTTAAAATTACAGATTCGAAAAACATAAAGACATTATTTTTAAAGCTGTAAAGTCTTTAAAGTCCTACTGATTCTGACTTTTTTGATTTGGAAGCAATGAAGATTTTGTCTGAACATTTTGGTATTAAATACTGATTCACTTTTTTGGAGAGAAGTCCAAGTTGCTAAAAGTTATATCTTGAAAAGTCTGAAAGATTAAAAATCAGAAAACATCAAACATGTTCTTTCCATTATTTTCCCAATAAAAGATGCCATCAGAAATGTGTACAAATTATACGTCGGTATGAGCATAATTTTTAATTATATTTTTATTCAAAATCTATAGATCGTTTCATTTTTAAGGAGCTCTAACATTTGGAGTGAGTACTGCTTCTTGCGAAAGAAGTTTTTCATTTATAAAACGAATTTTGTCCGATCAAAGGACATCGATGATTATTCATGAAAGAAAGCGTAATCTCATAATTTTGTCATACTTGCGGGAACACACAAACATTATTAACTATGATGAAGTTTTGAAAGTTTTCGCAAACAGAACTCGTATAGGCTTCAATTATTTCAAAGTATTTTTTCATTATTGTACAAGAATTCAGTTTTCATGAATGTGTGTTATTTAAATTTGTTTGCATTTGAGATGAAATAAAATATGAAGTTATGTTTTAATGTTTCAGCATGTTTTCTATTCATTTTTCGAAAATTTCTGCAATGAAAGCATCAAAAAAGTATAAATAATGTTGCTCAAGTTTTTTAAGTTTTTAAATTGTGCCCCCCCCCCCTATCAACTTTTTCTGGCTACGCCACTGACTCCATATGAGTACTATTTAAGAAACATTGCTGCACCTTTTCTCGATCACATTATTATGTGTCTTACTGAGAAATTTTCTACATCAGCAATAATTTCAACATCTTAATTAAAATGTTAATCTAGACAAAGCTCTCACAAAATACAAAAATGACTTGTCCTTGTGTAGAATTATTTTCAATTGAATTCCAACTTTGGAAAAATCATTTTATGCAAATGGCCACAAATCTACGACCTGAATCTCCAGCACAAGCAATAAAAGAATGCTCAGAAATAATGTTTCCAAATATTTATGTTCTTTTACGAATAGCTTGCACAATTCCAGTAACTTCATGCCAGTGTGAAAGAAGTATAAGTGCATTACGTGGATTAAACACAATATGAGAGATTCAATGAAAAAAAGTCGTCTGTCTAAGCTAGCACTTCTGCACATTCACTACGATGCAGAAATAGATTTGGATAAAGTTGTAGATTTTTATGTTCCGAAGCATCCTCCTAGACTTGAATTAAACAGCTTACTCTGTTAAAAAATTGAAAATTTTAAATAAATTTTACTTGTATATTTGATATATTTGTACTCAATTATTTATGTGTTCAAGTAGAATGATCAATTAAATAGATTTTTGGAAGTGCCTTTATGTCTAAATTTGAAAGTATGTTCAATTTGTTTGACCCTCTAAAGATTTACAATAAATAAAAGCCTAATGGTTTGATTTTTATTGTCAAAGTTTTTTATCTTTGACTTAGTTTTTAAGAAAAAGAAAAAAATTATAATAAGAGGTAAATTGTCACAAGAAAGTATTAAAATCCATACTTTATTTCTCTTCTATCAGTGATTCAGCAATATTCGCAATGGCACAAAAAGGGTTTAAATGTCAGATTAAGAAAAAACTTTTACAAAACAGGGCTTTAGGTTAGAAATGGAAAAACAACAATCAAATATAGAATAAGATTTTTAAAGAATGATGGGAAAGTATAGGGTTCAATCTACCAAGAAAGTCTAATTTCTTTATATAGCAATAGTTATGTAGCAAGTACAACGATAAGTCTTTAGGCTGTGTATGGGCCTGATTTATGTCTAGATTCGCCTTTAAGTCGTCAAATCAACGACAATTTTTTTAGTTTTATAAAGAATAATACAAAAAAAAGTGTTTTAGTAATTTTTTGTATAAATATTGAAAAACATATCAAAAATTATGCCAGAACATCAAACATCATAAGAAACACTAAAATTTATAATGAAAAAAAATTGGTAAAAAATTTGTAACCCAGGGTAATAGCAACTTTATAAATATTTTTAGAATAAGTAGGGAAAATCAAAATTTTTTAATTAAAATTTACAAAATAAATTAGATCTTATTTCCATTTTGAAGATTTAGGGTTCTTCAACTCTTTTTACACGTGGGCCCAAAATGATATTGAAATTAACTCTGGGCCCTAAAAATTCTAATTAAGTATAAAAGCATACAATACATAAAAATAGAAGAAGCACAATACTTTAATTTTTGTAATCGATGTCAAAATTATGCAGATATAAGTAAATTAGTGAGATTTTAATTGTTTTAGTCGAAACTTTTAACTTTTGATGTCTGTTGAAAAGTAATGGAGCCCAAATCGTTTTTCTCAGGGCACAAAATGAGCCGTGAGTCCTGGGTTAAAGAAGCCTGCAATAAGGGATTCAAAAAAATGAAAATTTTACATTTGGAATTGTAAAATAACTTTTAATTTTATTATAGTTAGGAAATAAGGAAAGTTATATTTTTTCGATCATAAAGCAATTTTTTATCAGGCAAAAATTCAAATATCTACATCATTTTTGCTTTTTTTTTATGAATATACACAATATTTTGTGAAGATGAAATATAACCCTTTTATTTATCATATTTCATATATGTAGTGTAAAATTTTTGGAAATTTTAATTCAAAATATACCTATCAAAATAATATGCTATCAAAAGAAATTAAACAGGTGAAAGTAGAAAATCTGATAAAGTTATATCAATCAAAAAAGGTGAATGAATCTAAAAATTGAACAATATGTAAAAATGAGATTCTTACGAAATATTTGTGACATTCCGTAGAGAATACGAACTCGCGTTGTAAAAGAGGAGGAAAAAGAGTAAGAAAACAAGGATATGCATTTTGTGGAGAAGAAGAAGAAGAAAGTGAAGACAAACAGAAGTGAATCTTCGTGAGATATTATTTGTTAATCTAATTTAATGGAAATCTCAAATGTAATTATTAACAATCACGGATCCCACACTTATATCATTCGACGTCAGTATTAACTTTGTTATGCTTGAATTGAACTGTGTTTTCTCCTTTAATACGTGATTACATAAGAGTTTGGTATATTTTTGAAATGTCCCATTGCGAAATAAACGACACATTGCGCAGAGAAGATAATAAAGTGGCGACAAAGTGGAATAGGCATTCATGAAAACAGTGAACATATACATATATATGAGAGATAGTCAAAGAGAATATTGATTGTGTATTACTTTCTATGCAATTTGGTGCAAATTCGCACTGACAAGTAGATTTAGCACCAATTAATGTGGAACTACTAGCTAAAGTAAAAGGATATTAATTTAACAAGTTTATAAAAACACTTTTTTCAATATAGATGGTATATATGTACTCACGCTTATGAAAGTATAAATATTATATATATATATATATGCATTTCGTCATTACGTCATATTAAGTTTTTTTCACGCGGAAAAAGTAATTAAGGAATAATTTGATTGTTATTGTTAAATAATAGTTATAATTAAACGAATCAACTCTTATTCATATGTCTTCTTAACTTAATCTCCACCAGACAACAGCATTATTCACCGCAAATTAACATCAATCTCGTCATCATCATCAGCATCTCTGTAACTCATCATCAGCAGCAGCATCTCAACATCATCATCATCATCCTTCTCATCATCATCACCTTCATCATCATTCTCATCATCATCATCATCATCATCATCATCATCATCATCATCATCATCATCATCATCATCATCATCATCATCATCATCATCATCATCATCATCATCATCATCATCATCATCATCATCATCATCATCATCATCATCATCATCATCATCATCATCATCATCATCATCATCATCATCATCATCATCATCATCATTATCATCATCATCATCATCATCATCATCACCATCATCATTATCATCATCACCCCATCATCATCACATCATCATCATCATCATCATCAACATCCTCATCATCATCATCATCATCATCATATCATCAACAGCAGCTACCATCATCATCATCCACATCATCATCTGATCATCACCATCATCTATTTTTTAAGAAATTAACTTTTTGTAAAATTTCATTCCCTTTGAACACGTTTTCAAAAAAGTTTCCCGATAATTTTTTGAGAAAATATTAAGTTTGAGCCAGATGGTTAAAAATGTTGTTTGCAAATATTGAATAAAACCAAATTTCTATATAGTTAACATATATATTTTTAAATTTTTTTATATTAATTCTTATGTTAAATTTTGCGAATATTTGTCCATTCTTTTAATAATATAAATTTTAGTAACCATCTTTAAAATATACCTGATTTTCTTTCTTTTTTAAATTCAATTTTGCTTCCTCTTATAACCGATAGAACTTTTATTATTGCCGATTTTTACATCGATTTGTTTAAAATTAATCACAGCTCCGTTTAATCTGAATTTTTAAAGGATTTAATTTCTAATAATTTTTTACCACTTGTGACTAAGACTACTTAAACAAATTTCCTTACTCTATCACTTATTCACAACATCTTTTATAATTTTTTTTCCATGAAGTGAAAAGTTATAATATCACTAATGACGTTTCTTACGATTTTTCTACTTTTGTTTCATTTTTTTGTTTATTTTCTAAGTCTAATATCTCTTCACTTCATCAATTACAGAAACGTATCAATTTTTTCTTGTTTAAAAGTTTCTATCATTTAAACTTTCCGTTTTTAATCAATAAAACTTAAATCTATTACCCATGGTTTAGCACAGAATTTTCTAATCTCACTATTTATGACAAAAAGATTTATATAAAATTTCCTAAATTCTATAGAAGTAAAATTAATCCACCGCTCAATACAAGATGCTCTTTTTACTCTTGTCCATCAAATTTCCGAATCTTTTTTTAATAGTCGAGCTAAACTTGCAATTTTTTAGACTTTAGAAGGTGTTATTGCATAAACGTTATCTATATGGCATTAGGTATTCTCTTCTTGATTGGATTTCTTCTTTCCTTTATTCAAATTATGTTTACTATCAGAGTTGTTCTATCATTGAAATGTAAGGTGTCCTTCAAGGATCAATACTTGGGCCTTATTTATTCATAATTTTATTAATGATATCATCAATTATGAATATTTTTTCATTTAATTCTTTATGCTGAGGATATCTTCATAACTCATCCTGTTGAAAATGCCATGTTTTTAAAGTTTAATAAAATTAATGTTCTTTTAAATTCGATTAATGATTGTCTGCTTAATAATAGGCTTCCTTTAAATGTTTCAAAACGTTGTTACAATTTTTTTCTAATAAAAGTGTTGAAAGTGCTTGTCATCTTGAAATTAATCGGCAAACTTTACATTCACTTTTTCAAGTCCGATATTTGAGGGTTGTACTTGATAGTCACTTAAATTTAAAAGAGATGTATGACACATTATTACCAAATTGTCTCGTCTATATGGAATTTTGTTTAAGTATAGGTTATACTTTGATAAAAAGTCACGTTTTACACTTTTTAATGCTCTGATTTACCTCATTTATTCTATGCTAATATTATTTAGTACAACACTGACAAACATCATCTAAAACATGATTCAGTCACGAAGAAATTTCTCAAATTTGTTAATTATTCTCTGCCTGAAACCTTTTTATACTCTTGATTATGTTGCAGCATATTTCTTGTGTACCTTTGATTTCAAATATGATTAATTAAATATATGTTTTAATTTCTTGTACTTTTCAAATACAGCTATGCATACTCATTTTACTATATCTAAAGATGCTCCACATTTAAAACTGCATCCAGTAAAGTTTTAAACGTCAAATTATAATAAAGATGCTGTTCAAGAAGTAATTAAATATAAAAAAATATTAATTGAAAATATAATTCATTTATCAAAGTATTATTAATGCATCGTTTAAAACAAAAATTTTTGAATATTGGTAAAAAGGATAGTTTTGTGATGGAAAAATAGTTTATCACTATACAAGGTTCAAATTCACGCAACAAAGCAACCGCTGCTTGCGCTTTTTTAATCACAATACAAGTACTCCTTTCTTCATACAACAAATGCAGACAGACAATAACACCTCCGCATATGAAACTGAAGCCCTAGCACTCCTAACATCATGCAACCACATCATTGATAACCTAATCTTCTTTGATCCAAATTCAAGCACATAATATTTTTTACAGACTCACAAAACAATAAAAGACCTACAACTTAACAGAAAAATTCCCCTTTCAACATTAAACCTAGCCAAGAAATTAATCAACCTTAGCAAACCTTTCTCAATTAAACTTCTCTGGTGCCCCGCCCATTCCTCCTCCTTTGAGAATTTTTTAGTAGATCTCTTATGTACATTCATAACATCACAACATTTCTTAACCCACGCCCTCCCTCTATCTACTTTTGAAACATCCATAAACATCTCAACTAAAAACGAATGGCTTTACTCAAATAACATACCGATCCCCTTATCCCAATTTGCACTAAATAAAAACATTACTCTTCTTCCCAATGGTTCACCTCACATTGCCCTTGTTACGCTTACTTCTACAATTTTAATTTGCACTCTAACCCTTTTTTCATATTCGGCTGCCCTCATATCGAAACTCCAATTCACATTATACTCTATTGCTCAATATTCTCATCAGAACGAACCAAGCTCATTGAAAAACAGATTTATATTTTAAGGATCTTTCCTCCTCTCTACAAAATTCTTATCATACCCCAAAATAATTCACCACATCTCTCTTTTCCTATAATAGAACCATTACTCTCTACTCACCAACACTCAACTCCACCCTTATTAAACACCTTGCATAACCATACACAAGCAACCTAATTCATACTTTTCACCTCACCAAGCTTTCTTATTTCTACTTTAGAGCTTAGATATCTCCTACCTACCTACCTAATCTTATAAAATAACAAAAATATTTAATGAAATTAATTTTTTTAACAAATATCAAAAATTAATGAGAAAACTAATATTTGCAAATATAGTTTCAACTGATAAAAGTGGGAGCATAGCTCGTTTGGTTATGTTATTGAAAGTAAATCTATTGGTATTTCACCAAACCGTAAAAATTTAATCAAATGAAGAAAACATAAACATTATGAGTATAATTATTACTACTTTATATCTATATTTATATCTGTATGTTATTTGATATTTTTGTATATAAGACAAAATTATTAAATTTTACTCCCATTATTTTTAACAAATTAATTTTTTTAGTTGTGGATATCGCATCCAAAGGAAGAATAATCATCCAAATCTGGACAGAGAGTACGGATAATCACAATCAGGAATCGAACCCAGATAAACTAGACCTGTGCTTTCCAAATTACAGTTCTCAGTATCCTCTAATGCAGCCCGCTACCTCCTTTGAAGGATTGCGCATTTTTACATCTTTTTAATCAGAATAATATAAGGCAAAATTTGTTCATAACTGGTGTCACTCATGAACCCACTTTATATTTGTTATTAAAAATACCCATCTTAACACATTTATAACGTATTAGTTTCTAAATGTTTACACTTAATATAAAAATATTATATATTTTAAAGATATATAATTATTTTTTCATTATTTTTAACGTTAGCTGACTATTTTAATAATAAATTGTTTCAGACCTAACGAAATATGGGAGTACTATTACTTCAATTTCCGAAATTATACATAAACCCTACCTTTATAAAAATCTCTTGAGATTAATCGTAGCCATTGAGAAAATTCTTACTATAAATCCCCCTTGAACCTTTTCCTCATTTTTTTCTTCTTTTTTTTGCCTTTCTCTCTGTCCTTCACTCCATTTTCTAATTATATCTTCACTTCTGATTTAGATGTTAACTAACTTCACAAAACTGCTAGAATCGTGACAATACATTTTGCTGAACTTATAACTCCTTTTATTTAAAACCTGTTTTAGCTCAATGCAAGTTTTGGGGTCCTTAGGACTTATAAACTGAGTCAATCTTTTTTTTTCCAATTTCAATCCAATTTAAAAAATGGAGTTTACTTGTTTTTGATAACCTCTTAGTTTTGATTTCCTAATTTGAAGTTATTGTAAGAAGTTTTTTGTTATATTATCCTCAATACTCTTTGTATTTGGTATGGAAAATATATTTAAAATTTTGAAGTTAGCTGAAAATAAAGATTTCAAGGGGCTAAATTCTCTCAAGTTCTCTAAAGAATCTCTTACAAATACGATTGTTTATTTATTTGATAAACTTAAAGAAGTTCAAAGTACTAACACTGCTATTCAAAATTTTTCAACTAAATTAGATAAAATTAATGATCATCTGAAAGAAAAAACTACGTATATCTCTTCTAACAAAGATACCAGTACTAAGCCATCACAAAGAAGTTTTGCTCAAGTTGTTAGTGAACATAGAGTATCGAATTCTGCCTTCATTCCAAAATTGTCGTTAGAAGTTCCTAAGTTTTTCAACAAGAATCAGGAAAATAGCCTAAAAGTAATGGAGGATAGTCTTAGTCCTGCATCCAACAAACTATGCTTCACCAAATTTAAGCGAACAAAAAACGATTCCTTACTTGTTGAATCATCAGATATTTCAAACAAAGAAAGCTTAAAGAATCTTCTTAAAGCAAAAAACTTTTCATTCCATCATATGAAATCAAAACCTCCTTTTTTTTGTTTAAAAGGAAGGAAGGAAGGAAGATTTTATTTTACGCGCAACTACAATACATAGTAAAGTATAGGTACAGTCACGCGGAGAAATATAGTTTCAGAGATAAATATTAAGAGAAGAGATTAAATCATTATAGCTTACAAACAGATAGGTTTTCAAATTCTTTCTAAAATTAATTAAACTTTCAGCTTCTTTCAGATTACAAGGTATAAGATTCCACAGTCTACATGCTTTATGGAGAGGAAGCCTACTTGCTAAGTTTTTAGAAATGAAACCAGAGCTTTTTGTTTCGACAAGAGATGCCAAGGCATGAGGTTTCTGGTATTTGTAACATTTAAAAATTAAAACCAAAAGCTTAAAAACAATTCTAGTTTCAATATTCAACCAATGTAGTGCATTAAGAACGAGTGAGACGCTTTCATGTCTCATTTTTCCTGTGATTAAACGTGCACAATTATTCTGCAACACTTGTAATTTTTTTAACTTCACTTTAGGCAGCCCATAGAGCAAAGAGTTACAGTAATCTAGACGACATACAACGAATGCGTTGACAAGAGTGACAAGGTGGCTTTCAGATAGAAATTTTTTAAATTGTTGTAAGTTTCTCAGAAAGAGATAACCTTCTTTAAGCTTAAATTTAATAAAGGTATCATAAGATAAATGTTTGTCAAGAGGAACACCCAGTATGTTGATTTCATTTTGAATCTTGATTAGATTCCCATCAATGTGAAGACTATGAAGCAAAAGATCACGTTGTGATGAGAAGACGATAACTTGTGTTTTTTCATTATTCAGTTTGAGTAAATACCTTTTCATTTCTTTTTTATTTTAGAATACAGGTTAGGAATTCTAGTTTGGAGAGTAGATGCTTTAAAATTTGAGTGAAAGACGTATAGATGTACAAGTCATCAGCGTATGCCAAGACGTTGAAACCAAGTTTATCAATGAAGTCTAAAAGTGGAGAATTAAAGATATTGAAGAAAAAAGGTCCTAGAACGGAGCCTTGAGGGACACCATAATTAGATGCAACAGATTCTGAGAAAAATCCATCTATACATGTAGAGTGCGACCTATCTTTGAAATATGATGAAATCCAACTCAAGACTTTACCTCTGATGCCAAATCTTTTCTTTAAGATTAGTAATAATAATTGTCTATCAATAGTGTCAAAAGCAGACTGAATGTCCAGAGCAAGCAACACAGTGTGGAGATTTTTAGACATGTTGATTTTTATATCGTTCACAAGCGTAAAGAGTAGTGACTCTGTGCTACAATGTTTTTGGTAGGCAAAGAGGCTTTTATTAATTAAATTATTAGAAGTGAGATGATCTGACAGTCTTTTGAGTGCAACACGTTCAGCAAGCCTACTTAGGAAGCTAAGGCTGGATATGGGTCTAAAATCATTTAGATTGTCTGCATGGGCGTGAGAGCGTTTAGGAACAGGCGTGAGGATTGCTTCTTTTGAAAAAAGTAAGTACCTGTGGTAAAAGATTCGTTAATGAAGGAAACAAAAAGAGGTAGAAGAACATCCAGACAATTGTTCATCATATCAGAATTCAAACTATCAGCATGACCAACTTTAATTCCATGAACATCAATGATGTTTTCAAGTTCGTCTTGATCAGTAGGATGAAATTTGGTTAAAATTGAACAATGAAGGTTTCTGTTTTGATGTCAGATACATGAGTGCAGAAGTTTCAGCAATTAGGCATTTAGCAATGGAAAGAACTTTTCTATAAAAGAATTCATTGAAGAGGTTTGCTAACTTATATTTGTCTTTTGAATAAGAAAAACTGTCCTGGCGTTTATTGATGCTTGACATTTCACGAACAAAACGATAAAGAGATTTAGCATCAGTCGATCTATTTATTACCTGGTCACAGTATTGCTTTTTGTTTTCATGTAAAATTAACGAAGTTGAAGTTCTTAAAGCTTCATACTTATGACGGTGAGCATCATTTCGAGTTTTCAACCATTTGTTGTAAAGTTTTCTTCTTTGATTTCTCAATTTGATGAAGTCACTTGAAATCCATTTAGGTCTAGATAGACTAATATTTTTAGTCACTTTGGGAGCATATTTGTTCGTAATTTCTTCAATTGCTAGGCGGAAGTGATTAAATTGAATGCTTGCTTTTGTTTCATGATCCAACAAGGAAACTATTTTCATTTTTAATTCCTCTTTAAACAAATCTTTATCAATAGTGGAAAACGTTCTAAAAGTGATAGATTTCTCTTTGGTATCAAGTAAGATAGGACAGTTAAGAGTGAAAACAATAGGATAATGATCACTTAAATCGATAGGAATAATTTCAGTACTAAGGTGATTTATTAAGCCAGTTTCACAGCAAATGTTATCTAAGCAATGCCCAGCAGTGTGAGTTTGCTTCGATAACAATGGGTGTAGCGCAAATGCATCAAGTATGCTTAGAAATTTGAGAGTACATGAATTCTTAGAATTTTCAAAATGTAAATTGAAGTCACCAAGTATGACTTTATAAGAGGCAACTGTATTAAGTGATTCTATCAATTCAGAGATTTCATTAAGAAAATGGCTAAAAGTAACATTTATCAATCTGTAAACCAGAGCGAATGCCACACTAAAAATAGGAAATTTTAAAACACAACCTATAGCCTCAAAAGTTTTGTAGCTTTTAAGCTTGAGGAGCTTCAAATTTACACTTTTTTGATACAATATAGCAACACCACCTCCTCTTGAAGAACGAAAACAATGTTTCACTTCATAACCATTTTCAATAACTAGCGTAACGGTAGCATTAAATTGACTTGTCAACCATGTTTCGCAAATAAAGACAACGTCAGCTGACTTTGATTTACAAAAATCAATCACTTCTAAGCTTTTATTTTGTAGAGAGTGGACATTCCACAAAACATAATTACATGATTTTGAAGTTGTTAGTTTTTTGGAACGAGAGAAGTAGATAAAGGAGCTTGAGAAGAAGACCTGAGAGAAGCAGTAGGTAATCTGTTCGACAATCCTTTACCAAGTTTCTCCTGAAAAATGGGACATAGTGAAGAATTTGCGCGATGATTGTTATCTACCGAATTATTTTTACTACAATTAATACATTTATGAGATGAAGTCTGATCGAAAGATAAGCTGCAATCATTAGTTTCATGAGAATGAGCGCAAACAGCGCATGAAGGAGATCCAATGTTAGTACAACTCGCTTTCCAATGGCCGTACTCCTGGCAATAATTGCAACAACCTTTAAAGAATTAAAAGGTATTAATAATTCCTTATCTCTGGATCAATTGAAGATTCTGATCTGCGAACAAAATAAAATTAACCCTGACGATATCTTGAAAATATTCAAATTTAAGGGTAAATCTACTTTTTTCAATATAGGTATATGCTTTAAATCTGGTGTTGTTAAATCCATATATAGCAAAAAATATATCTATGTAAATTGTATAGCTCATGAGTTAGAGTTATTGCGCACCTATATTAAAGTTTGTTATCGCTGTAATAAATATAATCATTATGCTGCAGAATGTAAAGCTAGTTCGCCTATTTGTAAGTATTGTGGCCTTTCGCATTTATCAAACAATTGCAATAAAAAAGAAACTAATCTTTGTCATCTTTGCACAACTAAATCTTTAGAGTCGTCTCACATTTGCAACAGTAAAAAATGTTTTACTCTGAATAATTTTAAAATGCACTATGATACATTGAATCTATCAAATTTGAACATTATTCTTAACGATTCTGAATGAATGATGATTCCTTGAATAGCTATTTTGATCTTTCTGATTCATTTCCTTCAGAACATTATAACAGTCTTTTTTTTAATTTTTCTCATTTAGTTTCCTTTGATAAATTTCCTTGCTTTCGAAATAAGTTTGTGTGCATGAGCATTAACTGCCAATCTTTGAACTCTAAATTTGATGATGTTTGTAATCTTATAAAAAGTATAAATTCTAATAATAGGGATAATATATTAGTTGTCTGCGTTCAAGAAACTTGGCTTAATTCAAATTTTAACTTGTTTAGCTTCGATGAATATGAGTTTTTATCCCAGCCTGCACGATTATCATCTCATTCGGGACTTGGGTTTTTTATAAATAATCTCTGTCAATTTGAAATAATTTATGATAATGAATCTGAATTTTTCGAATCTTTTACTATTGAAATTCACATAAAAAAAGGCAAAAATATAAAAATTCATAATATTTATAGGCCCCCTAACAGCAATAATTTTTTTTTTGAATGGTTTCATGAATGATTTCGAAGTTTATCTCAATCAATTTGATTCTAGATGTAAACACTTAGTGTTTGGAGATTTTAATATAAATCTATTCAAGGTAGGAAAAAGTCAAACTGTTAATAGGTTTTTTGATCTTGTCGTCTCGTCTGGTTATAAGTTTGCTATCTCTAAAGTAACCCGACCTCAATTTAATACTCTAATAGACAATTGCTTGTTAGACTCTAGTACAGAATGTGATTCATACGTGTGGTCGTCTCCAATCTCTGATCACTATCCTTATTTTGTAGCGTTAAATGTTGATAAAACATTTCATTTCAAAATGAAAAAGAAGTTAGACAAACGGAAACTTTTGCGTATTGTTGGTGAATATGATTTTTTTAAATTGTTGAAACCATTTTTTGACGATCCAAATATGTTTTTTTCATGTTTAATTGGTTTTTTAGAATACTCTATCACAAGTAGTACAGAATATATCAGTTACAAAAACAAGAAATGTAATAAGTTTGCTGCAACTTGGATGACTTCAAAATTACTCGAGCTCATTAGATATAGGGATAACTTATATCTACAATTTATAAAAAGTAACAAAATGAATGCAAACATAAGGAATAAATATTTATTTTATAGAAACAAAATTAAAACGCTTTTGAAAGTTGCAAAAAATAATTACTTTCAGAAATATTTTTCAGAGTCGAAATCAATGAAAAACACATGGTCCAAAATTAATCTTTTGCTGAAATCTAAATCAAATAGTAAAATTCATTTGAAAATTAATGATAAAATAGTTTTTGATGACTTTTCCATTGCTAACGAATTTAATAATTTTTTTACAAATCTTGGCAGTAATTCAGTAACATATAAATTTTCTAATTTTCCAGTAGACCTTAGAGACAAGTTTTATCTCAAAAAATTCACCGATTCTGATATTCTAGATGTGGTAAGCAAAATAAAAAATAATTATACTGAAGATATCTACAAAGTTTCACTCTATATTTTGAAGTTAATTTGTCCTTTTATTTCAAGAATTTTGGCAATTGGTTTTAATTCATGTATTGAATTCTCTGTTTATCCTGATGTTTTCAAACTTTCAAAAGTTTTGCCGATTCATAAAAAAGGATCCAAAGATTGCATAGAGAATTATCGAGCTATATCTTTAGTGCCATCAATATCTAAAATTCTTGAAAAACTTATTTACAAGCAAGTTTATCAATATTTTATTGGTAACTCACTATTGTATGAGAAACAATTTGGTTTTCGAGCCAAACACTCTGCTCAACTCCTCCATTCAATATTTTTAGATGATATTATGGATAACCTAGATGCTGGTATTGATCTGATGGCTATATTTATTGATTTGTCAAAGGCTTTTGACAGTATTTCCCACAATGTTCTTATTGATAAATTACATAGATATGGCTTTTCTCAAAATTCTTTATCTCTCTTTTCTTCCTACTTATCCAATAGACAGCAATGTGTTTTTTAAATGGAATCTATTCGGAGACTCAAACAATAAAATGTGGAGTACCACAAGGCTCGGTATTAGGTCCACTCTTGTTTTCAATATACATTAATGATGTTTCAACAACAGGAATATTTGATAAACTTTACCTTTATGCTGATGATATTGCAATTCTAGCCTCTAAAGATGACCCATTTTTAATGGATAAATTTAACAAGCTAAGAGATTGGTTTCTATCTAATTCTTTGAATTTGAACCTGAGTAAATGCAAAGCTTTATGTTTTCCTAGTATTCCAAAAATAAGTGCTCCTATTTTGCCTTTCGATTATGTCAATCAATTCAACTTTTTAGGCTTAACTATTGACAATAAACTAAGTTGGAAACCACACTGTTTATTAGTCCTAAAGAAAGTAAACAGTATTATAGGCATACTTAAGCATTTTCGTAATTTCTTACCCATTAATGTCAAACTTCTCATTTATAAATCCTTAATTGTGCCCCATTTTTTGTATAGCATCATTAATTGGGGTTATGCTGCAACTAATGAAATAAGTATCGCCCAAAAAAAGTAATTCGAATTATATTCAACACTTCCTACTTTGCACATACATCGAATCTTTTTTATGAAAATAAAATTTTGAAGTTTGATGACATATATCAACTTTATCTTTCCATTTTCTTTATTAAGTTCAATTGTTCAGAACTACCTGAAATCTTTTCTTCTTGGTTTATTTATAACTATGAACTTAAAACATTTTTCTTACGTAATCTTAATCATTTAGCTGTACCAAGATATAATCTTTCTAAATATAAACAAAAGTCATTGAAGTACAGAGTATGTATGCTCTGGAATAAAACCTTATCATTATACTTCAATGAGTTTGATTACACCTACAAAATAAAGAGTGCAATGACTAGAATGTTTATTGACAAATATTTTTATATTTGCACTAAGACTAATTGTTTTTCCTGCTTACCTAAAAGTTTGAATTGATAAATTGCGATTGGCTAGCATACTTTTTTTTTTTTTATAAAATACATATTTTTTTTTTTATTATTTATTTCTAACTATTAATTTATTTGTGCGATTAATGTTTGTAAATTGTATGATTTATTTTATATATATATATATATGTTCTTCATAATGTGAATACCAATTTTTAGTGTATATTTTTTACTTTCTTTCTTTTAATTTTGTTTCAAAATTCTAAATACTCCTTTGTTTTCTAATCTCATTTTATATCTTAAGTTACACCTTTTAAGCGGCTATGACCTTCGGTGTACTTGAAATATATCGATTTATTTATACTACAATGTTCATTTTTTTTTTTTTTTTTAATTTTGTTAATCATAATAATCATTGATTTGTTTCTTAATAAATTTCTTCTTCTTCTTCTTCAATCATCAATTAATCAATCAATAATAAATGATAATAAGAAATTAGTAAAAAACAAAATGCTCATTTTTTTTCAAGGTCTGCCCAAAAAATTAACCCATAAGTCGACTAAATCAAATATTTAAACGATTAAATATAGACTATATTCATAAATTTAGATCTCTATCGGATTTTAATTTTTGCTTAGATTAAACATTTAGAAGATACCTACATCTTCTTCTATGCTCTTGTTTCAAAAGACTTAAATATAAGTTTAAAAATAGTGGCGATGTGAAGTTGCCTGTAAACCAGCATAGGTGGCTAATAGCGCATTATAAATTAATTTTTAATTTTTTTGTGTAATTTATCCAACTTTTAAATGTCTACGAGTACGAAAAATTTAGCTTATATAATTTGATACAAAAACATTAAAATGACTAACTTAAAATTTAATATTATTTTATTTTCAGTCAAACTTTTTGAGATAATGTTGTAAATAATAGTCAAACTATACAACAACTTTTAATTAAAAAATATGTTTGATTGAAAAATTAGAATTTCAATGTTTAGGGAGGCTTACCAAATTATTTTAGCATTATATTCAATTAAAAATGTTTTTTCCGTTTTACAATATCATCCCTTCTAAAAACCTTATTTGATATTAAATTAAAAATATTTTTTGTCTCTCTTGTTCAACCTTGAAAATTTTTGTCGATCTGATAAAAAGTGTTCCCAGTAAACTCATCGATCTCAATATTTCAGTCTCTTCCTGCTTTTCGTCCAAAATCTTAATACCGAGTTATTGCCTGAATATATACCACTCTTTTTTCCTCTGCTGTTATCGCCTTGATGGTCGAATGATGTCGGTGTTATTTTAGAGAGTACGAAGCTTTACATCTAGACATTTCTCTTAAATAAGGAGCAAAACTTGTTATAGGATCCATCACTCAAGCTCAATGAAATCACATGTAACGCTTATCTGTGAGACTCGACATTTTCAATGTCAACAGTCAGACCCAAAACAGTAGCAGAATTTGGGTTTGGGGAATAGAGAAACCTGCAGAATATGGAAGCGTGTCTGACAACAGCTGTTTGATTGTTTAGCCCATTCAATTAAACGTATAGGATAAAAACAATATATAATAAATATTCTAATATATATTTTAATCAGGGGCACACATCCTAAAAATTATTGGAGGGGGGGGGGGGTGGGAAAATTTTTTTTTTGCTATCAAAATTATTGGTCTGGAAATACCAAAGGCGAACAAATATTCAAGCAATCCTTTAAAGTAGAGTTTATTTAGCGCATACCTAAATTTATAAGACTACTTTATATTTTTTTTACAAAATTGGTGAAATTTAAATACTATACTTCCAACGAAAATATTTTAATTACATTTGCATATCGCATATACACTAGTTTAAAAAAATCCAGAATTGTTGGGGGGGGGGGGGGGGGATAGGCTTTTCATTTGAAAATGAAGTAGTCTATCAGGCACATTACAGAAATTGATGAAAGGATATTTGATTGATAGAGAAAACAAATAACTCAAGGTTGGAGAGTTTTTATGAGTGAATGTAGTCTGAAGAAAAAGAGTCTACTAGACACCCTGCGATGTGTATATGAAAAAATGTGATTGATTCAGGGGCGCATATCCTTGAAATTATTGGAGAGGGCGGACTTTCAAGCGTCTTCCAAAAAAGACAACAAATTTTTCTGAATTCCTACTCCTCTCTTGTCTATTATATTTCATTCTTAATTAAGCTTTGTAAACTTTAACCCCCGCCCTATTAAGCTTAATGTCAGCAATGAATGAGGACTTATAAATAGCAACATGCATAACCAAACTTTCTCCCTTCAAATATATGTGCACCATCTCCAAATTATATATAGAAAGGGGGTAAAGATAATAATAAAAAAAATTGGAAATTATCATAAAACAACTATTTAAACTAGCATAAATCATAAAATCAAAGTATACGAGAACACGAAAATCATTGCGTTTTTTTTACTATTTCTGTCTACAAATAAAATTCAAACAGCTGTCATAAATAGATCAAGTACATTTTTAGCAACTGAAACATTTTGTTTCGATATTATATTTTTATTATAATAATCAACAAATTTTCTTAAAAAAATGATTTAATTAATTATGTACAGTGTTACTTACAAAATTTAACAATTGAACATTATAAAAATATCTCTCCTCAAATAGAGTATTTTTGCTTTTAAACTAAATAGCTAGTCAAAATATTCATTCCCAAATAGCTATTGAAAAAATTAAAGTTTTCAAATGTTACAAAATGTAACAAGCGTACTGATAAAGATTAAAAGTAACCCTTGTTGAAAAAAATTTTAATGCGAGTCTGACAATATTCATTGATATAAAATTGTAAGATTGAAAACTATTTTTCTCTCATTTAAAAACAAATTTTAATTTTTGCAAAATGTTTGGTGTATTGATGGAACTAAATTTTTACCAAAAATCTCTGCGATTAATTTGAATAGCTGAATTTTGTTATCATGAAAAAAAGGTTCTTAAAATATTGAACTTATATTCCGTTAAAAATTAGTTTCTAATGAGATAAAATATAATTATTTTTAATTTAACTCTAAATACAAATTAGAGAGAAGAGAGCTGAATGAGATAGGAGAGCTTAAACAAGAGATGAGAGCTTGAATGAAAGAAGAGAGCTTGAATGAGAGAAGAGAGCCTGAGTATTGAATTTTAGCGGAGAAAGCGGAAGAGAAAAACGGAGAAGGAGACAGAAAGAGAAATAGAATCACTGTGACAGAAGAAGATGTGAAAATCTAGTGGATCATCAACATGTGTTTGCTCAAGGAGACACTGTGATAAACATTGCTTACTTATTGTGTGCATATTGAAACAATGGATTATTATTATATAGCTCTCATTCTCACATCGTTTGTAAAATATTTTTGATAGGAATTTAAGAGCAGCTTGGCATGATGTTTGACTCGAAAGTCTGCATTCCCTCTCTTATTCTCGTATCTTACATTATCATGTATCACAAAGTAAGAAGCATACGATTCACTGCCGATAAAACTTTTTCATACGAAGAAGAAAGAGGCTCAATTCTTCCTTTAGGTTTGCAAGGTAACCACTGCTGTAGCAACACCTTTAGAACATGTGTTTTCAAAATAGCTGTAAATACTTTCATTTTTCATGCACTACATATTCATCATTGTAACAGTACTGTCAGATTTATCATCTGAGTTAATTCCTTAGCTACACAATCATTTTAAAAGTGTTTACGGCACGTGGGACGAAATTTGGAGGTTTAAACTGAAAATTGTTTTTATGTATCGACTTTTTAGTTCGTGGCTTAGTTTTGAGCCAGGAGTTACTGTATGCACTTATTCATAGTAATGAAGATTTTTTTTATTTTTCCTTATGATATTTCATCATTTTATTTGCAGACTTGAAAAGTCAATTTTTCGAAAAAGTCTTGAAAGTAAGTTTTCTTGAATTTTACAAAATGTAATTTTGATGAACACGTTATCCATGTAAGAATATCTTCCTCTGAATATTAGCATATAATAAATATCAAGCTCTGATAAAAGAAAGAAAAGTAGCAAGTTTCGTTTTATATTTTTTTGCATCACATGGGTGTGGATTGTAACCTATTCACAGTTCGATTCAGGAATAACATAAACAACTGAAAAATCTAAATATTTAGCAATCCAGAACTCACCCAACTACGACAAAGCATTGATGATTCCATGGTTGAGTCGTTCAAGCATTGTCATTTTTTTCTGATTAAATTTCCGCTTTCTAAAAAAGTTTATCACATGGAACAAATGTTGCTGGAATAGACAAGAAATCCAAAGCTACTCTTGCATCAGCTGAAAACTTACTAAAAAAAATCATAAAAACAAGTCCAGAACCTGACTGTGAGCAGGTCTAATTTGTTCCTTAATTTTTATATATTGGAAATAGCCCTTATCTTCTCATGAATTAAACTGAAAATAAAGCAACCGTGTCATTTTCTCTATGACTTTTTGGCCGTTTAAAATCAGTTTTTTGTGGCTCTTCCTTCAAGTGGTGTTTTCAAAAATTTTTGTCTCGTATTCAACACATCGTATATAGTAAGAGATTTGTAATCTTAGGTATCCTTCTAAGTCTATCTATTTTCTATCTAGGGTCTTTGAAACTTTTAATGATTTCAGCATCTATAGGCTGAATGTGTGAAGTGGTGTTTGACAGAAGGAATAGTATCGTTACATTTGACATTTCTTGTAACTTATGATTAGTAACTTTGTCCACAACAGAATAAATTTATCTTCATTTGTTGCATGGGAGGTAAAGAAAGTACAATGTACTCATGCATAGTGGTGAGAATGTAGACTTCAAGATCTTATATACGCTTCCTATTTGCAGAGCTGAATATATATATCACAAGTAATTCAGTATTACTAAGGAAAGCGCAAATATTTTATAACTAAACTTGACTGAATATTGAGACATTATTTAAAGAAAATAATAATTTTTGGTATCAGAATCAAAAGATCGGGACGGATGTTGCGGTAGACAGTTTTTAGACAAAGAAAAATATGACGGAAATTCGAAGAACGGATTTTGAAGTTTCACTTCAATTTCGTATATCGTGCATATGTCGTTTATTGCACTATTTTAAGGAAAATTAATTTTTTTGAACCATTAAGCCAAAGTTTTTGGTGAAAGCAATCTGCGTGTATGCCCCCCCCCCCTTTGTAAGATATATGCTCCTGTAATAGATGATATGTTTAGGGGAGTATCCAATCAAATTTAAGAACAAAATGTTGTGGCAAGACTGATTTTTATTCTCCCTTGTGACTATAAGAAAGTATATTTTAATATATTTTAAGGGGAAGCCCCAAAATAAATCCCAGAAATGGGTAGAGGACCTCAGACCCCATTGTAACTCCCCTCCTCTTATCGATAATAATTCGTCATAGTGGGTACTTCATTATATATGAAAAGGTTACAGCTTAAAAGTGTAACTTTTCATATCATTGTATATCTTTGACCTCTCTTTCATTTTTTTAGATGAATATGAACAAATTTTCTCTTCCTGAGCAGTATGTTGGACACGAAAATAATTTATGGTATCCCTCTTTAAATAACTTTTTGCTTTCTTGATCTGAAGCAGAGGTATCAAACATACGTCCTACTCTCTGCGCCCGGCAAAATTAACAAAATCTCCTCTGATTTATCTTTAACAAAATATTCAATGATTTAAAATTTATTTTTCTTTTGGAAATCATCAACTTACACTCTGACTACCCTGTGATGAAAAACAAGTTCGTAATCCAAATTGATAGATTTTATCGATTTCTTGTTTCCAAACATCCTAAAATAACTTCATTTGCTCTAGAATTTAATTATGACTAAAAACTTCTTTCAAATCTTTTTAGTGCTTTTTATAAATAATTTATTAAGTTTTTATTCTGTGCGTCTTTTGAACCCTTGTGTTTTATCCGTGGCGCAATATCTGTGAATATTCGAAATCTTGCCCGAAAGAACTGTAAATATTCAGAATCCGGCCCTCCAGTGTTTTAAGTGACTTAAAGACTAACAAGTTTTATTGAAACAGACATTGAATTCAATATCAGAATTGGATGTGCCACTTTATATAAACCTTTTTAAATTGTAATTAATTTTTTAATTTGTTCTCAGCTTTCACAAGTAAGGGATTAAAAAACCTTTTTAAAACCTAAAATTTTAATTCAAAAAACGAAAACAATTCAAAGTAGTAACCGAAATGCAACGTTTTTGTACAATATATAAAAAATTTTTCTTGATATATATAAAATACCAACACACATGAACAAATATTTAAAATTTCAAACATTTATTATCAAGGGTTGAGTTCAATTCACTCGCCGCGAAGTATAAAGCCACAAATCTGGGTCAAGGCTTTGGAAATTTCAATGTCATTCCAGAATACCTCTCACAAATGCTGAAAGATGAAAAAACATACGCCAACCCCCTTATTCATCAGTATACTCGTGGTTTCGTAAGCATTTCCTATATTTCGTATATAAATTCAAAACGGCATTTCATAAAAGACGAGAATATATTATTATTCATTTTAATGTGTATGCATTTTTTATATATATTTTCTGTGTTATATATAATCTTCATCTAAATTTTACGTATATATACTGCAATTGATTTTCAAACTTTTACCATATGTAAAATATTTTTAACTTTTTGAAATTTTGTATGCGAGTTTTAAACGACTTTTTCTATGAATATTCAAAATTTTAATCAGATCTATTAATTCTAAGTGATGAATTATTATCAATGCCTAAAAGCATATATTTACGTATATAATAGCCTGCCAAGTGCTTTCTTTCATCTCCCCGATCGTCTTGCCATACTACCGATACTACATTCACTTTTGCATATATGCAAATCATACAGCACATTGATCAATGTGAAATACATTGAGCACATCTTGCTCTTGATGGACTCATCTCGATATCACCAACTTAACTTCATCGTATTCATGCATACATTCAATACCCTAATTAAAGTTTATCTTTGCTATCAAGTTTTGTTTAATGAGATAGGTGTTTCAAAATCTTCTTATTCACTATAAGTATAATCGTGCGTGTAAATAAAAGAAAGTGTTCCAATTCCGAAAAAAAACTAGAATATTTAAATGCCTATATGATGATTTTGCTTTAACATAGTCAATCCTGAAGATGAAAAAATAGAGTTTATGAAGTTCAGATTATAAACATTTTAATTTGTTTGAAGATTCAAATTGCTAAACGGCAGGATATCGCGAGTTTACTGTATATAAATTTTCCAATTGAAAAATTAAATTTTAAATTTACCGAAAAATACGTAATTTATAATAAAATTGAAAAATTGAAATTTTCTTACTCAATATCTCTTCTGCAATTCTACATTAAAAATGACTTATATTTTGAACTTTATTTCATTACAATTTTTTGTATAAGCAATTACATTTCTTTCTTTTTTCGAATTTAGGGTCATCCTAGACTTGTTAGCGCCTTGGCCAAGATGTACGCCAAATTAATGCCAAGTGTTCCTAAAATTGATCATGAAAAGAATATCTTGGTGACATGTGGTGCCTATGGATCCTTATTCAACTCTATTTTTGGTTTAGTAAAGCCTGGTGATGAAGTATTTTTTTCTTATCAATCCAAAGAATGCATACCCATATGTGAGAGGAATTTCACTGATCGAATATCGGAATAACCTTTGGCAAAAATTATCTTGTTGAGGATTGAGTAGTCCAATCTATTTTCAATCAGCTTGTTTTTTCAAATTATTTTAGAAAACTAGATTTGTATTAAATAGCATTTATATATGTAGACAATTTTTATTTTCTCAAAGTTGATTCTGATTGTTAAGGATTTATTCTGCCCATTTTCCAAAATTAACATTCTAGCAAAGCTAGTCAAAAATAAATTTGATCTCCAAACTGAAACTAGAAATGATTTATTATTGAAGGCTCTAAACTCTGTTTCAAACTTTCACTACTCCAATCAAAAACAAAACCAAGTATATATCTGAAAATTGTCCACCGTTAAAGAAAAGTAAGAAGCTGGCCAGCATCCGGTGGTGAATTTTTTACTTTCTTGATTCCGTCATTAAAACAACAAAATTAAGTGGGAAAGATTCGCAATAAATGATACAAATTTTAAGGTTATTCTCTTATAAGTTATAACAGGATCAAGTTCTAAATTTCTTGAAATAATAATTATTGAAAGAAATTATTCCAAAAAGAAGTAGAAAATCGCAGTTTAACACGTATGGTTAAACACTTTTGCGGAAGATGTTAGAAGGTTTCCTTTGCTAAAATGGTTAGATTTAAACTTTTTCTACAAACAATTGATTCCGTGAAATACAACGATTCTGCGATTAGAAATACACTCAACCCTCGTTAATCTAGAGGTCATTAATCCGAATCCTTCATTATCCATACATGTAAAAAAATTCTTAAGCTTTTTCCTCATGTTTTAACCTTGGAATACAGGAAAGATAAAAAGTTCAATACTTTTTAAATAGAAATAATTAAGCATTTGACGTCTTGGGTAAAATATTTGAGTTATATGATCATACAAAATTGATATTGTTTCTTAACTAGTGTAGGAAATCTTTGTGAATAGGTTGTGTACAAATATAGTTTATCTTTTGCGTGTCTATAATAGGATGAAATCAAGAAAAAGCAAAACAAAAGTGGCTTTACTTTTTGCCCAGCTTGACATTTTTATTTCGAATGCTCTAATTGTTTTCTTACCGCACATGTGTTTGAGTTGGTTCCTTAATTTTTCTTCCTGACTTTAATTGTTAATGGTTTATGAAATCGAAATATTCTCAGTATAGGTTATTTGCACAAATTCTGCTTCTTTCTGAAGTATATACATTCGGCACAAATTTTTGATGTTTTTAAAAGTTTTTCTAAATTTAGTGCTAAACTTAAATAATTCAGCGCCACAAAAGTCCCATTATCCAAAAACAAGCATACTCAAAATTTCACTTATTTTTATATAAAAAAAATTTTTTTTCCTTGAAATATTCATTTTTTTTTACTAAATGAAGGAAAATAGAAATTATTATTTTAATTTAAAAAGTAAGAAGGATGCAGGCAAGAACTTTTTTGAGAGAAGTGTGAGGAGTGATAGCAACCAAAATCTGCAGAATGTGAATAAGAAATCTTAAGTAATTCCTTCACATTCAGACATGGCGCTTCTTTACTCTCTTCTCACACGTTCCTAACTTTATGGCGATGAACACTATGCTCAAAATTAACAAAGTTCTTCCCCTACATTTTATTGATTAATTTTTGATATTATACTGTATGATTTTTTGTTCTTAATTTTTAAATATTTTAAATAGGTCATGCACTATCTAAAAAGTTACCATGAAAACTTGGCATAAACGCAAACACTAAACCCTTTAAATTTGAAACTCATTCATGGTTCGCTACTTTAGGAGCCCTGTGTGAGTCCATATCACGATTGCATACAGAAATATTTCGTGTCACTACAATTTTAATAACTATTATTCCACTGTTCATCTATTTTTTCTTTCACATTGTGTGTATGGTGATGATGAATCAATCTCTTCTTCATAATATTTTGGGATTTTGGAAGATTGATGGAGTGTGTGTCTTTATTTCCGATACTTTATAGGTTATCATTATAGAGCCATTTTTTGATTGCTACGAACCGATGGTTAGGATTGCTGGAGGAATTCCAAAATACATCGCCCTCAAACCATTACCACAAGCTGAAGATGCGCCACAGAGAAGCAGTGATTGGAGGTTGGATGAGCGTGATTTGTGCAAATTGTTCACTTCCAAAACAAAGGCCTTAATTTTGAACACACCCAACAATCCTCTTGGAAAGGTAAATTGAAAAATTAGTTGTCTTCGCTTCGAGGTTTTTAGTTCTTGGTTAGATGTGATTTTTTGATGAATTTACCAAACCCTCTTCAGAGTAGGGTGCCACATGTCCCAATTTTACCGAACGATTAACAACTGAATCTTGGACGTTATATAGAAGAGCTTGGGCTTATAATTCGCTTAACTTATCATTTCAGACATTTGAAAGATCTAGCTCCTAATATTTTTAAAGTATAAAAATTCCTTTTACTTTATTAATATATTCTTTATATTATTCATCTTAAGAGAAAACAATTTTGATTCATGCCCTTTTTGAAGCTCAAATTTTTCCGTGTTGGCTGATTTAAAAATTTGAGACATAAATTAATTTTTAAAAATTTTCGAATGTCTAACCAAGTATGTTTTATTTTTTTTTCCAAAAATTTAAAAAGAGACTTTTCATCAAATTATTTATTATGCAATGTGACCAAATTTAAATGAGGGTAAATAAAAAATTTCAATTTTTCAGGACATTCTACTTCAACAGAGTCACCCAAAGACAGCGTGTTAGTGGCCCATCTGTTTCTCTCAAAGTTGCAAAGTGCAAGTTTTTGAAATAGCGAGAATTAGAAATAAAATTCTGACTTCGAATGCTTACAAATTTTGTTATATTCAAGATATTTTTTGCTTTTAATCGATAAAAAAATTCCATTTTGTTTCTTTTAACTATTGACTTTAGCATTTTTAAATACTTCTTCAAAAT
Source organism: Nectonema munidae (assembly GCA_030549495.1). Taxonomy (NCBI): domain Eukaryota; kingdom Metazoa; phylum Nematomorpha; class Nectonematoida; family Nectonematidae; genus Nectonema; species Nectonema munidae. The sequence goes on from JAUIRK010000728.1 coordinate 83,408, forward strand.
CAGAGAGAAAAACTTTGAAATTAATTTTTTTCATCAGTCAGAATCGGCCTTACAAGTATTTGAAGTCGGTTTCGGACTTTTTACGTTTCGAATGTGCAACCCTGCTATTTAGCTCATATGTTAATGCCCTTCCTTTAGCAACTATCTCAGAACGGGTGCGTTAGTTCTGAGCTGCCCTGTTCTATACACTCATTCTTCTGTTTTACTCTTGCAGATTTTCAGTAAGGAAGAGTTGCAAATGATTGCTGATTTGTGCATAAAACATGATGTCGTTGTTATCTCTGACGAGGTGTATGAATGGCTCATCTATTCCGGAAATACTCACGTGAGGATCGGTAACGCATTTCTCTACTTGTTTCTCGTTGACACTTGTGTGTTTCTTTATGCATCCTTGCTCTAAAGCAAATCTCAAAGACATGTGGAATCGAACGATCACGATTGGCAGTGCGGGCAAAACTTTTAACGCTACTGGTTGGAAGGTAAATCTTTTTACTTTTGTCTACCTTCATCCCAACTTTATCTTTTTTCCCATCCACGCCACAATCAATGGAAGCAACATACTAAGCTTTGGTCTAACCTGAGATGCTGTAACGCACGCTGTTATAATTCCATTAAAACAAATTGAACTATATTTATTATTAACGAACTAATTTTCATGAAAATTATCAAAGTAATTGTATTTTTTAAAAATGAGTAGAGTATTTTTAAATTTTATTAATTTATTACTTTGAATTGATCTAAGATCGATTATTTTAATAATAATAATTAAACCAAATGATCTTAGAGTAGCTGGATTAAAATCGATTGGTCGCAACAACTATTATTAGTGTAAAGCGATGGTTAGTGAGGATCGCTAACTAAACAACTGATTAAATAAGTAAGCGATGAGCTTGCTGCCATCTATCTAACCTTACAAGCAAAATAACTCAAACAGAAAGAAAGTTTTATGGCTCTAATCACATATCTGGCTTCCAGGGTAAAAAAAGTGTGTTGATGCACCCTTACTTGAAAGTACTCGCAATGAAAAAATATTGCACTATGTGAAACTGCTCACAAGCAAATCACAAAAACATTATCTGAAGTAGTAAAATGTCTAACTCACAAGGTTCTTAAACTAAAAGGCGCAGGTGTGAGTTCTTATTAAAATAAAAAATTTTCCGACACTTGAGCAAATACTAAGAATTTTATGAAACACAAAGGCATAAATGCCACTTTGCCATTGCTTATTTGCAATCTAATCGACTATTTTTTTGTTTTGAATAACTTGATGTATTTTTTTAATTTTGAGGTGTAATGTCAAACACATAAATACAGTCAATTACTTTCTATATTTTTTTCAGAAAAAGAGTTTTTGTGATGCTAAAATATTCAATTTTATTTAATTAATTAATGAATAATTTTTTCCCTTAAAAATACATTAATTTTTAATCTTGAAATATTCTGTTTCAAATATTTTTTTGTTTACGCTTCTACTCTCAAATCAGGCTTTTAGGATTCTGGCTATGCTCGCATCCAGATATCTTTGTGAGGCTGCCTTTTCTATGCTTGTTGCTATCAAGAATACGTATAGAAACACGCTTAATGTTGAAAGCGATTTACAATCAGAGCATAAAATACCTAGTTCGTAAAAAGCAATGTCAAATATCTCACTAATAATATCAAATAAAACGTGAAATATATCACTAATATAATTACTAAAAAGTTATATCAGGATCTCACAAATTTATATTCATTGCTAATAAAAAGTAAATATATTAAAAACATTTTCTATTTTTCTTTAAAATTTAGGAGGGAATTAAATGTGTAGGTGCGAGGGGCGTGGAGAGAAAGGCTTGATCTTAAGGGGGCATAAATGGTAAAAAGGCTGAGAGAGCCACTGGCCTAACTTAAATGAAAACTATTAAATATTTTCTAGAAATAGGATTTTGAGCGTTACTGATTTTAGATCAATTCTCTGAGCACCCTACTAAAAGGTGCAAAGTATTATATATGGGAGTATTCGATTTTTCTTTAATTTTTTACTCTGACTTGAATCGTTGTTTATCTTTTTGTTGTAGCTCGGTTGGACGGCAGCACCAGAACATTTGATGCATAATTTGCGTGTGGTTCACCAGAATTCGATCTACACGTGTCCCACCCTCATACAAGTTTTTTCTTTGCATATTTCTTGCAGAGAAGATATCTCTTTTTACTTCATATTAGGAATTGTGTGCAGTTGGGATTGAGCGAGAAATTGAAAAGTTTAGCATTGGTGAAGACGAAGTTCTAAACTTTGCTCCGGATTCCTACTTCAATAAAATTGTTGGCATTTTGCAAAAGAAGCGAAATATGATGGCCCAAATCTTGAGCAAGTCAGGCCTAACACCAATCATACCCGATGCTGGTTACTTTATGATGGCTGATTGGACCAAATTGGAGAAGCTGACATCTGTCATAGCCAATGATCAGGAGTGTGGCGTTGAAGCTAATGATAGAAAGATTGTTAAATGGCTAATCAAAAATGCCGTAACTTTTCAAAGCACATATATCTTCATTGCATTTTGTTGAAATTTAAGAAAACACGTAATTATTTCTTGGGGTTGTGAAATTATGGCTAAAAAAGCGGATTTATTAAAAAAAAAAAATAACGAAAGATTATCGATTACATTTACACTCAAGGCATATTATTCTTCTTCTTCTTCATCATCTTATCCCCTAAATGGGGGTCGATGGCTTGATCCTGTTTCTCCATAGGTTCCTGTCCTTAGAGTTTTGGATCATTGCAAAGTAAAGCAATGCATATTATTAAATTTTATTAATAGTCGATAATGAATTCTTTTTCTGCATTTGATAAATTTTTTATCCAATTAAAATTTTCAACTCGTAACCCTCTAATTATTATATAACAAAAAGTACACATTTTATGACATCCAGAAGAATTGACCCTAAAGGATCTTGTGAGGTTAAATACTTTTTTATTTTTATCACTACGTTCAGAATGTTAGTAGATACGTTTTGTATTATTTTTCAAAAAAACTCATTCGCATAAAAATGTTATATTTTTCAATTCCTTATAAATGTCTTTTTCTAGAATTTGTAATAGTTCGAATAAGACTTAAGTTATAATACACAAACTTCATGAATAAAGATGAATAATTGTATTTATTTTGTGCTTTTTTTATATAGTTGTTTTCCAAAATTCAAGAATAACTATTTTGTATAAAAGGTTGCGATTCCCGCTTCCTATTGAGTAAACCGAGAACCGGAACCGGTTATTAAAAAAATAGTACTAGTTTCAACACTAATGACAATAACCTTGTACAATCGAGGGACAATTCATCAAAGTGTCCAGCCTGTTGACAGTTTTCTCATTTATTCAGCGCAGTAAAATGACGAGCTCACATATCCTTGCATAGTATAATTGCTTTTATGTTTCGTGTTGTGTGCTAAGCTTGACTAAATCATGGCGGAAAAGAACTTTGATAATATGGCCTTTTTTCATCATTTTTTACTTCTCTTAGAAGCTTGCAACGATTCCTCCTTCCTCCTTTTACAGCGAACAAGACAAGCACTTAGGCCAAAATTACATTCGTTTTTGCTTTTTCAAGGTAAAAAAAATTTTGCATCACATCTCATAAAAGGGTGCTTCTTTTCATTTTTCTTCTTTTTAGGATGAAGAAACTCTAAAGACTGCTTCTGACATTCTTTCTTCCCTGAGCGAATCGTAGGCTGATGTTTTTTTCTAATACTCCTCTTTACATTTTTCTTTTTCCATTTCAAAATTCTACAGTATTTTGTACCACCGAACACTCCATGATTAAAAATGGTTTATATTATTCACGTTGGTTTCATTGAATAAATTTTCATGGGATTTTTTTGATAAATAAATTATTGTTTTTTTTTTCATTCAAATAGGTTTCTTCTAGCGTTCACCAATCGCAAAGTGTATAATGATGGTCCTTTTAATTTTTTCTAACTTGTAAGCGGGAATGCTTCAAATGATATGTACTATTACTTGATATGTTCAATGACTAGTACTATTACTCTATGAAAAAAAAATATAAAATACTTATCAATGACATGTTAAAATATAAAAAATTTATAAAATTAATACGATTTGAATCAATTTTAAAGTAAATCAGAAATGCTGAAAAATTATAGGGTGTAAAAATTTAAAAAATATTTTTTTTTATTCATAATGACATGTCAATCAAAACACAAAACTTTAATCATATAATCTGATGACAGAATATATCACTAAAATAATGATGCTTTTTAGCTAAATTTGCTTTTTCTATCGAAAGCAATCAAAAGTGTCAAAATATTTTTAAATTAATTTCTGAAAATGAGTATAGTGGTTTTCAAAGTTTCTAATATAACATTTTTTCCACGTTAACGTCAATTTTTATATGATGAAATGAATTCTTGAATTTTTTTATCGATGTCTACCTTGTTTTGGATAATTGAGGGCAATGACCCGCACTTGAAAACAAAATTTTATGATTTTGCTGTTAAGAGTTTTTTTATAAAAAAAATTCTATGCAATTAAAGTAGGCATATATAAGAATAGTAATTGTCAAAAAAAATATTTTACAGGATCGCTACTCAAAAATCCGAATTTCAAACATTTTTAATCAAATTTTGCTTAAAAGCTAAAATTTCTTTTTTCTAATCTTTTTATGAAAGGATGGAGAATCAGTTATATTTTAAATTTTTAAAAAATATTCAGTTTTGATGTTTTTTTTAATTTTCATTTTTTGGCGTTAAAAATAACGTCAATTTTACTCCATAAAAATTTTCGCAAAAATTGGAGCCCTAAAATAAAAATATTTTCCTTATTTATTTTTTGCACAATTAAATCTCTACAAGTTGATATAAAAAAATTCTATATTTGCTGTAATAAAATTTTTGACAAAACGATGCAAAGCAAAGTAACTTTGACAAATGTTTCGATTTTTTTTAAATAAATTACATATTCGTGTTTTAAATAAATATAAATATATAAATAAATCTTGGAAAAATATTTTTTAATTTTTAAAAAAAATTTTAGGATCGGCCTGCATAAATTTAAATTTGGATATTTTTGATGGGCTAATATTTAGGAAATAATATATTTATGTTTCTAATTTTTACATTAAATGGTCTATAATAATTAGAGTTTGCATAAGTATCGAAAATTAGTAACCGATACCGAAAAAACCGGGAAATCCCGGTTCCTTAAGGAGATATATAGACAGCAAAAAGATGCAATGAAATTGCAGTATTAGAAAAAGATGTACACTTTTCCTTTCTATATCATTAACATTAAAATGGTCCTAGGAGAAAAGTGTGCAAACGACAAAAGTGTGCAGCTGAGAAAAATAAACTCATTTTTCGTTTGCACACTTTTCTCCGTTTACCATTAAAATGAGATGACAATGAAAAAGAGATTTTATATGAATGAAGTGCAGTAAAGTTCTATGCAAAGAATTGCATAGTGAAATAAATCAATTACAACTAAGTTATTCTCGAAACCGGGAATACTTTTCGATTCCGAGACGGTTCCCAAATTTTTAGAACTGGAAACGTCCCGGTATTTCAGAACCTGGAGCAAACCCTAAAATTTTTGAAAAAAAAGTTTTTTTTATTTTTACAAAAATAAAAAACTTTTTTGCATCATTTTTTTTCTAAATCATGCTATATGATTTATATTTAAAGATGTTAATTTCACTTTTTTTTTTTAAATTTAAAGACTCTTTTTTTCTTTTTATATACATAAGTCATGCCCACATTTTAAGTAAAAATTAACTTGAAATAAAAATATTTAACATTTTTTCAAAATATTTTTTATTTTTAAACTAAGCCCATGGGAACTTCCTTTTACCTACATTTTACAAGTTATAACTAATTTGAAAAAATATTAAAATAAATTTTAATACTTTTGAACAATGTGCACAATACTATGGTGAAAAATGTGAATTTTTTTTAAAAAAAAATGAAGGGTCTACAAACTTTTTGAAAAGTTTTAAACTTATCTAATTTTCAATTTAAATATTGCATTTAAAGGAAATTTTATACTTATCACGAAAATGTATAAATATTTTAAGTTTGATTTTTTTAAATACTTTTTTTAGTCTTTGAGCTTGATTAAATGACAAAAATTGTAACTTTTACCGCAAAAAAATGAAGTCATTCAATTCATTTCAAATGGGTTACATATTTGGAATCAGTGTATCAAACTCTATTCGAATACATTTTAAAAGTTTCATGTTTTTTTTCAGCGAGCTCAAAATTATGTCTATATTCAACAAATATACAAGTTTTACATTTTTAGAAACCTCTTATCTTTCTTAATAGCAATATTAACTCTATTTTACATTAAATCTTTTGATTCAAAAAATTTCATATATATTTGTATATACGTTTATAATGTACTTATTTACGAAATGTTTAATCTAAATAAAGAGATCTAACTATTTTTGATTAAGTCTTTTTAGATTTTATATATTAATTTGCTAATTCGTTATTTTAAAATAATTAGAGATTTTATGTAGTAAATTATAATATCTTTGATCTTTGTGGGCACCAATTATCTTTACTTCTACTAGTGATCTTTCTGGCGGATATCAATGATTATTATTAGAGGTACCAATGATCTTTGCAGGGACCTAGAATCACAGTACTAATGATCTTTAAGGGGACCTAGATTAAAGGTACTAATGACCTTTAAGGGGACCTAGAATCACGGGGTACCAATGATCTTAACAGGACCTAGAATTAACAGGACCTAGAATCCAATGTCTCGAGCGAAGTGAGAGACAAACAGTCTTATCCTAGAATAATTATTTTCCTGCATTTTTGATTTTTTAAAATTATCAGTAAAAAAATATCCAACAATATTTTAAATGTATCAAAATGCGCTGCGATTAAGTAACTTTTGGAAGAATTATTAGTTATTGATCACGACATATCTTATAGCTTGAATATGTAATGTCATTGTCAATTATCATGTTTAATCATTATATGTGTGCCAAGAATCTGAAGACAGGCATTGGAACCTGAATTTTAAGTTGATAGCACCATATTCGGGCTCAGCTTCCCTCGTTGTTCTTTAAGGAATTCTATTTTAGCTAAAAAAATAAGCAATGCAAGTGAAGGATAAATCAATTGCAGTTGCTGGATAGAAATGTGAAGGTTCTCAACTTTATTATTTAATAATAAATAGTTTGTTAGCAAACGTTCCAATTAGAGTAGACTGGCAAAGGAGCGTTGCATAGTTTATTTCTTAAACAGTTTTACACCTTGAAATGTTTTCATCACTTCTTGTTGAGGGAGAAAATGGATTCATTCTTCTTCCTTGCATGTCAGGAGACAAATTTTCTTGGAAAGGATTTCTGCACTCTTTACGATATATCCTATTTAAAAAAGCAAATCATATGCAACTATCGGTTAGGTAATGTGAACTTGATTTTCAGCATCCCTTGATGTTAACTTTTGTGAAATTTCATGGATCCCGACTTTGAAATGGATTGTGTGATAACGATTATTGTGATCAATGAACAAAGATCAACTGTCGAATTGTCTTCGTGATTAAATGACGGTTATGAAAAGGCGTAACACTTGATTGATTACCAGCTAAATATTAAATCAGAATATCGCCTTTATTATACGAAGTCTTTGAAATAAAGTAACTGATACAAAAAAAGAAGTCTTAAATTTTAAGAGATTTCATAAATTCAATTATTAAAAAAATTACTAAACGGATTTCTCGAGAAATTAGAAATTAACATTAGAATTCTTGAGACTCGAAAAAATAGAATAAAAAGTAAAACAAATCTTTATTCAAAAATCGATTTTGAAAAAATATTGATACGTTTCAAAATTTTCTCTCACATTCACAGAATGGATAACAAATCATTTTGTAATAATCGCAAAGATTCTGAAAGATTATAAGTAGGGCGGTTAAAAGTCAATAAAGTCAACTTTTTAGATTTAACTGCATAATTATATAGATTTACGATGTAACACAAATCTCCAGTTTTATATACTTTTTTTGGTATTTTTTATGGCAATTAAAGCCAACTTTTTTCCATATAGTCAATTTTTTTTGTTAGCTCAATTTTTGTATTTGATATAATAAAACTTTAATATAAGGCATCTCATCTCTATACCACCCGTGAATACATCAGAAGTATTGGTCAAGCTTAGCAATATTGTATCTGTGTATCACACTTGTATTTTAAATAAAAAAGGTTTTTATGTTATCCTACTAATGAAAACATATTTTTTGTACAGATATGATTGTTGTCAATTTATGATGCTAAAGGTGAATTTAGTCTTGGTGTAGGTCGACAGATAAGGTTATAGATGCGATGCAGCACTGTTAGCAGTACTCTTGACTCTTACTTCCGTCTTTCTATGTGCTATACATTTTCTTTTACACTTTGCAATTATTATTGTTCTTCCTTATGTAGACATTTGTTTATCATCAATCATCATCATTTTGTAGATCAAAGTGAACACATAGGAGATAGCAAATAGATACGAGCGAGAAAAAGAGAAGCAGTGAGACAGCGAGAGAAAGAGAGATAAATGGCAACATATGTTGCATTATGCAATTTGCATTCTTTGATACAAGTTTTTAAATTGATTGTTTGTTTTCACTCCAACTTTCATATTTTTATTATGCCAAAGGTTGCTTCTTCCAAAATTTCAAAGATTCTTCAAATTGTTGATCGGTTTCCTAGAGAATTTATCTTATCCTCGAACAAAGAACTTTTTTGTATACTATGTTCAACAACTGTAAATTACGAAAAAATTTTTTTTTTGAAAAACACAGAAGTACTAAAAAGCATCAAAATGCATTGAACTCTTTACCAAGTACTTTAAATATATTGAAATATTCCGAAAAAAATGATAAAAACTTCACAAAAAAGTTAATCAAATGTTTTTTGGAATCTAATATACCCCAACACAAGTTGGGACACTCAAGTTTAATGAACTTTTTCAAAGATTTGGGGTACACATTACCATCAATTTCAACTAGTAGGCTTATTGTCGATGAACTTGCAGATGAAAGTTTTTCTAAAATAAAATTAAAAATTGCTAATAAAAAGGTTTTCTTAATGATGGATGAAACAGATGTGTATGGCGAATCTTTCATTAATGTTCTTATTGGCACTTTAGATGAACCAAATAAGGTGTATGCAGTGAAGACAAAGTTCATTGATGTCTCAATTAATTCGCAAAAGGTGATATTTGTTCTTGACGACTTAATTAAGCAGCTAGATGTAAATAGAGAAGATCTTTGCTTATTTTCAAGCGATGCTGCCAAACAACTGAAGGTTCTATACCCTAATGTGTTTCACGTTACATGCTTTGCCCATCTTTTACACAATTGTGCATTAAAAGTAAAGGCGCATTTTAAAGAAGTTGATGAAGTGATTGCTTCTGTTAAAGCAGCCACGATCAAGAACAAGGCAAGAAAAGAAAAATTCAAATCGATCGGCTATCCTCCCCATCCAATTGTTACAAGATGGGGAAGTTGGATAAAAGCAGCATTGTACTACTACACAAATTTAAATAAAGTAAAGGAAATAGTTGAGACTTTTGATGAAGAAGAAGAAGGAATTTTAGTAAGAAGAGTAAAAGGAGCAGTTAATAAAGAAAGCTTAATAAAGGACTTGATTTGCATCAAAAGAAGTTATGGACAACTGATTGAGATGGTCGAAAAAACAGAAAGTTTACATTTAAAGGCATTTGAAATGTATGAAAATTTACATTTTGAAGAAGATGGATGTGATATAAAAACTTATTTCGATAGAAGAATAAATTCAAACGATCTAGTTGAAATAATGAAAAGGGATGATAAAAGTGTGTCTCCATATCTTTATGATCTCCTTCAAAATTGTCAAGCTACAACAGTAGCTGTAGAGAGATCTTTTTCCATGCTTAAAAAACTTATGTCCAAAGACAGAAATTTTTCGAAGGAGAACATTTTCAAGTATTTCATGTTATATTATAACAGCAATTGTTAGTTCATTTCAATAAATTTTTAGGTCAACTTTTTTTTTCTAAAAGTTAATTTTTTTACATTGATTTGTCAACTTTTCAGAATTTTTAGGTCAATTTTTGTTGCCCCTAATAAGGTAATCAAATTTATTTTAGATGTTTCGTTTTCGTGAAAATTAAGAAAATGATTGTGGTTTCGAGAAATCTCAAAATAAAAATTTTGAATCATGATTTGTCTATATAACTGGATGTGTGCTTCAAATAATTCTAAACTCAGGGTTTTGGAAAGTGGAGGAAAAAATGTTTTAATATTATTAAATTAAGAAACTGTATCGTTAGTATTTTTTAAATGAAGTTGAAAATACTTTTCACATTTATAAAACATTTTTGATATTAACAGATCTGCTAAAATATTAAAGGCCACATTCCTTTTGCAGTTTAGGGTTTCCTACTGTTTAAAATCAGCGTTGCATATTTATCATGCGATTTATCAGTTAGGCTTATCAAGTAAAATTTAGACAAGAAACTTATTTGATATTAAAATTAATCTAGAATATAAAATAGCGACTTTTAATTTAGCTTCAACCATTTTTTGTCAGAAGCTTAGACTTAAGCAAAACAAAAATCTACTTTATTTTTTCAAAAAAGGAATTAATAATTAATTTTTTCCTGGAAAAAATTTATACTAAATTTGTTTCAATGAATTACAAGTCAGACAAATCAATTGATGTTTGACGTAAAGTTTTTTAACTGTATTATGAATAGTTGTATCTTTGTACCCAAATTTTTTCATCAAAATTACAAAGAATGTGAATATTTTAATGTTTGCAACTACCTACAATGAAAAATGACAAAAAATATTTTTCATTCTAAATAGTTGCAAACATTGAAATGCAACGCATTATTTTTAATTTGTTTGAAAGAATTAAGATTTCCAAAAGTTTTGAGATTTTCGTATTTTGATTTATAATGAATGAATAAAAATTATTTTTCACTTTAAATGATTCCAAACATTAAGAAATTTTAGCTTCAAAAATTAAGATTGCGAATTATTTCGTTAAAAAGTCAGATCCATTAAAAATTATATCAAAGGAAAAAACCTTTGAAGAGCTTGAACTGTTCTAGCAACTTTGGGGTTTGGAATCGGTAGCGCGTGAATTTCTTCTTCTGAAAGACAACAGAATTGCCCAATGGTTCGAATGCTCCTCGCGTTAAGAGCTTTTTCCAAACTACTGCTCCTACATGCGAAAGACGAAAGAAAAGATTAGTTGAGTGGCATAGGAAAAGCAAGAGCATTCAAAAAGTGAACTCGCATAGAATCCAGCTTAGAGCTTGGGAATTGTCATTTTTATATTAGCGATTTTATAAGTTTAAGTGAATGATTCTATTTATTATTTCTACTATTAAGGGTTAGTTGCTTAATACATTGTATTTAACTAATTAATCCATGCCAAACAGGGGCGTGAGTAAAGTTGGTTAGATACTGGGTTTCGATAACTCAAGGTCTTGGGTTCGATCCCGCATCAAGCCTACTTTCTTCATACTTCGATACAAACAGCGCAATTGTGCCTTTTCGATTAAAACAACTTACGGTATCTTTACCATGCCTACCACCATCCTATTAAAAAGTCATTGTTATATTGTTTAATATTATACACATAAAATTGGAAAACTTAATAGATGCATTTTAGGGTGGATCAATGAACGCCATATGGGCGAAAAATAAAAAAAGGAATTTACGAGCGCAATTGAATCTCTTATAAAAATTAAATTTGAGCCAAATTTAAGGGAAATCAAACGATTCTAAATTAATTTTTTAGAATTTTATGCTTAAATAATTTCTTTTCTTTCAAAAAAACAGAACTTTTTCGAGCCGTTCCATAACCTAGAATATACTCAAAGATTCCCGACTTGAACTTTTTGAGTTTGGGAACAGCCTGGCCTTCACAGAACCCAATCATGGAAAAGACACAGTAATTGAAAGTACAGGTTTCATGGTATTTTTCAATCGAACTGACACTTCACTGATAGCTGCAGAAATCAACTTATTTAACAATGTCTTTTTATACGGCGCCCATACGCAGATCAAGAACAAAAATTAATCACCACATCTACATAAGCAGTCCACCACATCAAGAATAAAATAAATCAGTAAATCTTTGTCTCGGGAAATAATGGTAAAAACTCCTTGCAAATTCTAAGCTGCCACATGGAACTGGTAAAGAAGCCATTGGGGAAACAGTTCTGAAAGTGCTAGAAGATTTGCCCTTTTGTTCATCTTGGATTTGAGGATTATGTTTTGATACAACACAGGATTTCACAAAGGAATATTTTCAAGTATTTAGATTAGCATTGATCTTCTGGTGCTCTTTTAAGTCTGCAAGTTTATTTTTCTTGAGTTGCTGATTGCAAGTTTTTAATAATTTCTTTGTTTTCCGTGGTCCAGAAAAAAATAAAATCATCTTTCATTCTTATGAGTCGTTTAAATCATTTCAACCCAATGATGCTCGTCTTAATCTTCTTATTTTGGGGAAAAAGGGTCTCATTTTTATTTTTGGAAGTAGAAGCAAAAAACAATAAGTTAGAGAAAATTTCGTGAATTGTGTCGAATTCTTTCCAGGATTCAAAACCCAACTAAGATAGTTGGATGCTAAAATTCATATATTGCATCAAAATATACCTATTCATGAATTGGTTTGAAATGACATGCCATAAAAAAAACTCGCGTCGAATCTGTTTCCATTGTCGCAATCTATGTTAAAGCAGCCAATGATATTTATCTTTTTTTCTCAACCAGATTTTCAAAATGTCGACGAAATGCTTGCGAGAACCACTTTCGTCAAATTAAAGAGATAATAACAAAATTAAATAAATTTATTTAATATTCAAAGCTGTATGTCCCTGATTTTCCTTTAATCTAAATTTTGAAACCTTTAAGTGCTTTGAGGGGTGGAAAAATATTCACTAAGAAGCTTGAAATTTTGCACAGATTACTCTTTTCGATGGGAGATCTGTTATCTTTAGTTATCTGTTTTTCCTATAGGAGCAATGTGGAATTAAAACTTATTTTTTGATTGTTCCATTCATTTAATTAATCTAGGCCTAGCCTTACTATATATACTTAAAATTGATTATAACCTTCCAATAGTTTTATTTAACCAAGTCTAGCATAAACACAATATATTGCGTAACAGTGTACACAAAGACTCTTCAACCATAAGAAATGTTTTTGTCGGTTCGCGCTTTCACTCCCACCTCGATTACGTCACACACACACACAAACACATTCCCTTAAATGAATAGGGATTTTATGAGACCCGAAATCTTTACAAGTACAGAAGAAAGTGTGCAAAAGAGTTACAAGCCAGAGAATGAAATTAAAGGCACGAGGTTCCAAATGGCGAGCTTAGAATACATCAACTTGGGATAAATGCACGGTCCTGCTCTACCCTTAGAACTTGGACTGTCATCCGTCTTCACTAGCAAACTCCTTTTGATTTCAAAAGCGCCACACTCTTTGAGAAAGGAATCTACTTCGTGTTTGTCTTCTCGCTTAAATTCTGCCTCCATTGCGCTTTCCTTCTTTTCAAAATGCACCTAAACACAAAAGGCAAAAGATTAAGTTAAATTTAACCACTATACATTTTTAGTAATAACTTTCGAAGCACAAAATAATTTTTAGAATATTTAAAATAAATTGCAGCCAATTTGAATCTCAATAAAATACATAATCAAAATGAGATTTATAAACTTTGGAAAAAAAATTAATTTTCCTCACCTTAAATAATAATCTGATTAGGTCTCATTAAATATCGAAATTTTTAAAGTACTGATTTAAAAGATTAAACTCACGTTTCCGCCTCACCTAGCACAAATGGTATTTATGTGAGCGCTTAAGTATACGGACCCTATATTTACACTTGGATTAAGTATAACAAATTTGCTTAAAGAATCTTTAAATCCAGAGTGCTGGATTATTGTAAAAACTTTTAAAAAAAGTCATGAATCAGAATGGCGTTAAAAATTTCAGATATTTCTTTTAGTGTGATTAACGTAGCATATCATTTTATGAGATTATAATCAATGACTTTATTTTCTAGAAGTTAGGGAAACAAATAGTATATATCTTTCAATATTGCGAACACATATATTTGTAACTTTTTTTTATATAATTACAGCTGTGATAAAATAGCCAGCGCCATATGGCTTTGTACTCGGCATATTCGCATGTTTAAATTCCGCTCTGAGTATACACACTGGATTAGATTAAAAAATTTCATTCTTACACTAGATTAAGGGTTACGCGAGTTTTGCGCTCTTGAAAAAGCTTCTCAACTCAGCGTGTATAGTATATGCACACTGGATTAGATTATAATTTAGAAAAGTTAATATTTAGAATAACATTTTTGTTATTTTGATGATAGTTGCAGGTCTGCCCAAAGCTTATTAAAAAGTGAATGCAGCATAAAGTTTGAAAGAATATAAAAATAAATGCAGGTTTACTTCATCCTTGACATCGAAGCGAAGTGGCTGAAAGTGAAGCTCCTTTTGCTCGTCTTTCTGCAAAGAACTCAGCGCAAATCGTATTCGTCTTCGCTTAAATAAAAATATCTTCGGTATTTCAGTGCATCGGTATCTAATGTCAATATGTGTGTCTAGATCTTTTTCGTGTCACACGTATATACATTCAAATAAATAGGAAAGTGTGTGTCAAGAATGTCAAAAAGTGCATGTGTAAATGCATGTATATTCAATTGCGCTAACAGTAAGTTTAAACTCAACACTTACTCTAATATTAACAGTAATCCACACTAATTCTAATAGGCACAATGGGTTTCCAAAATTTTACATATAAGGGTCCATTTAAAAATTAGTTACATTTCTTCTACGTGCATGATTTGGTTTAGCTAGCAGATCTTGTGTGGTTACTCTTTTGAGGGTGTAGAAATTTACAACAAAAATGCGTTTTGCATATCAATAATGGTATCTATATTCTAGAAAAATTTTAGTTTTTAATTATTATCAATAAATAGAAACTGCCCAGCAACTTTTGAACAATTCAACCTCTAATTTACACTTATCTAATTCCATTTTTCTCCCGCTTCAAGGAATTCACATGCAATTACAATATTATTCTAACTACGTTGGATCTCAATAAAAGAATTATTCCAACAAAGATTGAACAGTGTTTTGGCATTGAATTGCAAAATTTGACATCTCCTGATTATTGATAAAATTAACGATATATTTGCAGATCAGAAATCAATAAATAAAGGCGTATGCAGTATTCTAGATAACATTTGTTATGCAGTATTGACTTTTAAGATCGTACTTTAAAGCTTTCAGAATGGAAGCTATGAAACTGTGGAGAAAAGAACTCTTGTGTTAGCTTTCTTTTCACACTTCCAGGAGTTTTCAGGATCCCTGATTTCGGAGTGGAGCTTAAGGGCGGCGGATCCTTCATGCATCCTTCATTACGGCTAACTGGAGAGATGAGAGGGGGTGTAGAAAGCTAAAAACATTTTGGAGATGAAATTGGAATATTAGTCAACTTTTTTTATTCAGGAACAAAATCGCACGTAAAATTAAATCTTGGGAAAATAGGATTTATTAATATTTTCTTTTGAAAGGATTCAAAATGCCTATTCGAATAGAATATAGAATATTTCTATAGAATAGAATGCGTGGAAGAATATATTTTTTATTAAAATACTAAATTGACAAAGCATTTTACTTCCTCCCATAAAAGAGTAAAGGTAGCAAAGTTAAGTTGAAGTTATTTCTTTTATTATTGGAATCATCCAATAATAATTTTGATTTAAAGTTTTTAATTTCACTTTTTTTTTTTTTAAATTTAAGACTCGTTTTTCCTTTTTATATACAAAAGTGAGGCCCAAATTTAAGTAAAAATTTACTTGAAATAAAATTTTAAATTATCAATCATGAAGTGTTTATTTATGAGCTCCTTCAAAAGATAGCAAATGAACTGGATCTAAGAAGACTCGCCTCAATTTTAACTTCAATAAATTGCATTCATTTTACGTTAGCTAGCAACATCTATGAATGTGTTTATCTCAATTTTCGTTAAAATTTTTCCATTTTAGTTTCCAATTGATCTTACACAGTATGGAACAAATCCTTGTTTATAGTTTTTTTTATCTTACTTTGATTCATTATGATACAGAAGGAAAAAATACTAAAATTTCTACGAAACAAAAAAATTTTCGGAATATTTTGTTGGGACCATGCAATTCGGGTTTGGAGATACTTGTTAATTTTTTGGTCAGATAGTTAGTTCTCGCTTAGTTAACTTATTCGTTTGTTCGTTAACTAATTAGTAAAATCGAGACAAATTAAATCAACTTTAATTTTGGAAAAGTTTATAAAAATAAGTTCAAAGTATATTATGCTTTATTAATGGAAAAAAGAAAACTTGACTACAGTTTCAGAGAATAATTAATTAACGAAATGAAAAATCTTTCAGAAACTCTATCGGAAACATTTATTTAATTATTGTCAGCTTTATAAAGTTTCCATTTTTGTTTTATGGACAAATCCTTAGAAATATTGTTACAATAAATTAAAAAATACTTCAAAACACTTTGATTTGAAAAATTGTTTCTTTCATCAGGCAGACAAACAGATCAAAGTAAAAGTGATAATGAAGAAGATTAAAATTAATAATTTAGTTAGGAAAGTTTATTTGAAATCTGAAGGCAACTTTACCTCACAATTATTGTTGGTGGGCTTCAAAACGAGTAGAGCTTTCTCTAAAATGTCTTCAGACACTTTTTTTGTGTGTAGCTGGAGGAAAAAGGAATTTAAAGGCGACAACATGAGATCAAATTTCTTATAGATGGGAAGTAAACTCTCTCCTTTATTTTTCTTTCTTTCTTCGTCTTCCACAAAACCCTCTAAATCAAACAAGGCTATAAAATAATAATATTATTTTTACATTAAATGAGACTTCATTCAAATCCCTAAAAAGTTGTCTATCCTGCGTATCTGTTTGTGTGTTCATATTCACAATATTGTTTATATGGCCTCTATCTACTCTCATTACTTATTGTGATTTGCATTTAAGTTGACTTAATTTCGTTCATATACTATATTTTGTCTATTAAAATGTTTTATTTTTATTTTTTTAGTATTTCATGATTGTTATATTACAAATAAAATTTTGTTATATTGCTTATAATGTTTAAGGATTTATTATATTATAGAACATATAAACATATTGTTTTGTTCGTTTCAAATAATAAATACCTATACTGCTGGTTAGAATAATTTGAGGACAGTTTTTAAAAATAAACGAAAAACCTTTTTTATGAGTATCAATGAGTATCAAATCTTTGAGAGGCCTATGCATTTGTTTGCCGTGTTTTTTTTTCACACTCTGACAAGAGATTTCTTCGTTGTAACGGGAGTAGGATACGCCATCCTCCCTTGGAAGATCGTGGTAACCGGCATAAAAAGACGAGATGTAGGCACTCCATGCAACGGAAATACAGCGGAGGGAGGATAGCGCTTTTGCCAGACAACGTGTTGTGGACATGTAAACAGAGATGTCATTTGGGGCTGTGGAATGCGAGTTGGTGAATCTGATGTTACTTTCTTGTAAGGATGTGCAGAGTAACTTTGCCTAAGATGTTGTTATTGTTTTTAAGATTAATGCTACGCGATGTGTGTTAAGCAAAATAAGGAAGAAAGTACGTGGAAAGGGGTAAAGTCGTTTTTATGCATGAGGATACAATCGTTGATTGCGTGCAACAAAGCAGTTCTACTCGCTGCAAAGTCTCTGCTCCAAATGGCGTGCAAATTCTGGAGGCAGTAGAGAAGGAGTTGTGTGGTGAAGGAAAGATCTTTTTCGAGGAGAATCTGAAAGAAGCATAAAAAACCAACTATGTGAAGCTTACTTCAGACAATTTTTCTTCAATTTATCCCCACTACACTCTTTTATTCAGAACTTAATCACTTTGTTAGGTTGTTCAATGATTTATAATAAGAAAAATGTTAATAGAGAATAAGTATAAGAATGAATTTTATTAGAAACAGGACTTCTTTGCGTTCAAAGAAATGTTCGCAACTATTCGTCATTATATCAGTCGCCTTCCTGAGATAAATTGTTTTATTTAATAAAATCTATTCCTATACTTTTTCTATTGACATTTTAACTCTTTTTATGCAGTCAATTAAATTTAATCAGGTTGTCATAAATTTGATTCCAATCAAGAATAAGGAAGCATATCTTGAATCAAATGACTCTTCTCAATCATTTCAAGTCTCATAATGGTTTTACGACTACAATTAAAATTCAGTTCTATAAAATCTTGAAAACATTAATCAATTGCAATTTAATTTTGTAATTTATCCGGCGTTATTTTCCATGCTCTTTAACACTTCCTTTTAATCATATTGAAAAAAGGAGGTAAAGTTATTCATAAAATCTAAGAAAACTTCCACGTTATTGAGCAGAAGGTTTGAAAAGTTTGTGAAAAATACTTTTTTTATCATTTTTAAATTGCCAATCGCTAAAAAAAAAAGTCTGGGTGAAAAGGAAAAAAAAACTTCTTACTTAAATTAAATAGCTTTTCACTTTTCAAAAGCTCTACCTAGGGGCAATTGAATTTATAATGATGCTGACACAAAAAAATCTTTGCATCCAAGCCTCATTAGCATGACTTTTTCGAGCTTATTTAAACAACTAATAAATACTGATTTTGTAATGGTATCATCCACTTTCAAAAATTGATAAACAAATAAAATTTGTAAAAGTTATTTGGGGTAATTTTAAAAAGATTAATATATTTTGCCTAGTTTCTGCAGAGTCTGCCTTCTTTCTGAAAGAGAATTATGAGTAAAGGCATGATATGAATCTATCTTATTGAATTTATTGATACCAATTTTTTGATACATCAAATTTATTGATGGCCTTTTTATATTATTTATTGCCTAGCATTAATATTATTTGCAGTAGAAAAACTTTTGATTAACATTTCATTTTAATAGTTTTACTCATTCGAACGATGTTCATAAAATTTTATTTAGTGTTTAGGACAGTGGTTCTCAGCCGGAGACCTAAAGGCCGCATGCTGCCTTCAACCTCATGTTATGCAACCCACATGGCAAAGTTACAGAAAAATAAGCTGGGCATTTCATCTCAGTGCCAAGATTATGTAAAATTATTGATCCATTAATTGTACTTTAGCTGTAGAGTACTTTTAAATCTATGATCTGCTCTTAAAGTTTGTCTACACATGGCAGTGGTAGATCGTCTATCCTCTATTTTTTGAGTATATCTGGTTTTGTTGCGGCCGTATAATGCAATGCTCGTTCTTGATTTGACTCTTTGCTATAAAAAAAAAGTTGACAACCAATGGTTTAGGTATTTATAGAATGAGTTTTGCTTTGTAGATACTTTTTTTAAGAGAAAAAGTATAGTGTGTGATTTATGATATCATCTGGTATTCGTAATAAACAAAAATCTAGCAATAAAATAAATGGGAAAATTTGGAGGAAAAGTATTGATTTATAGATTTCATTTTTCCTATGTTTCGGTGGATACAAATTCAATGGTATATATATATATACATACATACCTACTGATATTAAATTTACTCTATAAATAACTATATTTAAATACTTTTTACAGAAAATAGAATCTATACATTTTAACAAAATAGGGACAAAATATTTTTACATTGATCGAAGTTATCGTGCATTATAAAATAAAAGTTAAATTTACTTTTTCAAAAATTGAAGGAATGTAACAATGAGATAAAAAACATTTCCACGTGAGAATTTCTTCTATGTGATTTAAATCTGATAAAATTAATTTAAATGGCCATGCTAACTCTGCCAAAACTTTTCCATTAGATATGATGCCTGATTATAAAACAAAACAAATCGTTAAGAATTGAGATGAAGAACAAAATATGCTGTAAAAAATATCAAAAAAACTTGCTTAAAATAAGAAATACCTTTCATTTAAAAGGTTAATGCTTTTTGTTTCAGTTATTACTAACACTGCAGAAAAAGGGATACACTTTTTTTCATCAAAAGGACGCGCATGCAGTCTGAAAAGAACTCATTTTCGATATGGTATTGAAAAAAGTCAAGAATGAAATTTTATATTTATAACAAAAATAATTAATATGAAAAATATGTACTTTAAACGTTAAAGGATGAGTTTTAAACTAAAGCAAGAGATAAGCAATCACATTTCCAGCAAAAATTTCCTAAACTCCCTAAGATTAGTGAATGAAAACCCCAAATTCTCTTAAATCCTCGGGGATTCCGTTGTAAAGCGATGGAAAACCGGGACAATCCAGGAAAACTGGAATATCTGGCAACCTAGTTATTATAGAAACTTCATAAAGCGTTTTCCCTTACTGAGCTAAAGTTTTGAAAACTTTATGAAAGATCATTTTAAGTAAAATTTTTCAAATTTTAAAACGAGACAAGGGAATGTATGAGTCAGAGTTTGTCCATTCGTGCTATAGCCTCTTTACTGAGAAGAAAAGGAAATTGTCTCAATGCGCCTGTTAAACTTCTAATATTAACAAAAGATCACCTTGGTGGATATGATCATTCTCTTTCTGGATGCTGTTGTTCTTCTTGGCCTCCACTAACAGATACCTTGTTATCACCATACCAATGACGACTAAGCGACTTTAGTTGGGACCAGGATGGATATGTGTGTATACATATATATTTTTTTTTCAAAGTCTGTGTGTGATGTTAGTATATCGGGATAAATGATGTATTATGTTAACTTTAGTATATTTTTTCATTCTGAGAGAAGGTTGGTAACCGCGTGTGGAATGAGCCAAAGATTCAGTGGTTTGAGATGTGTAGTTATGTGTGATCACAGAATAGGTGTTCTGTGGGTGAGTGCATATCAAGCATCTAGTTCTGTACGCGATCAATGATACTCCCCCAAAGTTCTGACGTTATATGTACCAATTATGATAAGAGGATATATTTTTATTTGATCATTACTTTAGTTCTCAACACAAGCCTGAACGTTCCCCCTTGAATATGCGATTCTTTTTTAGAACTGAATTTGATTGTTAAGATCTTTTGATACTACACCCTCGTCCCTCATGGCTTATATCCAGAAGCAAACTTTTTTGACTTTTTCTGCCTTCTCAATGAAAATACACCAAGACACTTTTTTCCAGTGTGATCATGGAATTGAAGTGAGATAAACCTTCGACAGACTACTCTCTCCAAACTCATGCTCAGCTTCTGGTAGTAAATTCTACTGAATAGAAAAAGAACTCTCTGCTACGCATCCAGCACATCCTTCTCATTACAATGATGTCAGTAGTGCGCTGAAAGGCTTCTTCCATTTTTTATCAGCAAATCCATTCATCATAGCGTACTCCACCTACTTCAATGAGAGTAAGAACACCTCCATGCGTAAATTTCACATTATTTTCACTATTTTATTCATAGACCGTCATTTCCATAGTGTTTCTTGCTTTGCCTGGCAGTTATTAAAAAGAGTGGGGGTAAGGGATACCCAACAACGGTTTCGCCGCATTTCGTATCCAACTTCCCTTATCATCGTATATCGGAAACGCCACATAGTCTCACTTCATATTTATTTACCTTCAAGTACTAGATTGTTGCTCCCTGAAAAGTCAAAGATTAAATGAAGGGCTCGATTAGCCAAAAAGTTGGAGGATAGGATTTAGAGGAAGATTATGGTGTTGATCAGAGGTGGGGAACCTTTTTACGACCTAGAATATGTAGTTATGTGCATAAAGGACGCATAAAAATAGTTTTTGAAAACAAATTCTACTAATGAAAATAAACTACACCTTTTTTTATATAAATAAGCAACTGAGTTGATAAGGGTTCAGGCCTCAAATCAGATCAAACATTGAGCAAGTTGCTTAGCAACCCTTAGGCCTCATATGGAATTCTTGCTAAATTTTTGGAATTGTAAACAGCACCTTCATTTCTCCCTTTCCCAACAAATAAAACATATTTTGAGTTAATTTAACTAATTTCAATTTAATTTAATGAAAATTGAGTTATTATATAATTTATAAAAATTTAATATACTATAATTATAATAATGATTATATATTAAATAAAAAATTATTAAATGATAATAAAATAATGCTAAAAGCAAGTTGAGGCTTGAAAAGGTTCTCCGCCCTTAGCAACATCAGGCCTAATCCAGAAAATGGAGTTGCCTATCTATATATATAAAAAAAGGTGTGCGAAAAGATTATTTCAACAATGAAGGATGCTTTACCCTCCATCATAGTGGTACGCAGTAACACTTCATCTTCCAAATGTTCATCTGTTAAATGATTTGTAAGAGTATTTTTAATTTGGGTCAAGTAAGAAAATGCTGATTCACAACAACATTTGAAATTGATATTCTATAAACATCAGATATCTATAAACATTAAGATCGCAGGCAAACTTAAGGCCTCAGGTTGCCCACCTCTGGAGATAATGATGATGATGATGATGATGTGATGATGATAGTGATGATGAGCTTGATGTGGATGATGATGATGATGATGAGGGTAATGAGGATGAAATTAAGGGGGGAAATTACCAGAATGTGAACCAGCAATATTTTTGATTATACAACGCCATAAAACCAAAAAAGATCCCAAAGAACTTGCGCTAAGTGAGAAGAATATTTCTTTTGAAAGTTTAATTATCTTTTTAAATAGAGCTGTGTTGAAGAGTATAGTTTTCTAAAAAAAATCCAATTCATAAATAAAAAAAGTTAAAGCGTTTCATAAAAAAACCTTTCAATATAAACAAAAATAGAGACACAGATGGCATACCTCTACTTCCGCTTCTTTATTTTCATTCTCGTCCACCTCAACGTCGTGGCATTACCGACATCATCATGAAAAAATATTGTGACTGTTGTCGCAAATATCAACCTCAATCTTATACATAATTAGAAGCAACGTTTTTCATCATGTACTTAATCTCGCACTAGTAAGTCAAATTTTAGGGCTTGTGACGCTTCCCTCCTTAAAAATAAAGTTTCCAATATTTGTTACTGATTTTACTAGGAAAATTACAAACTAAGAGTTGAAACTAACTAAAAGAAACAACTTTCTAAAAATAAACTAACTGATAAAATCAACAAAAAAAATGTTTAATAAATTTTTTTCTGATAAACTTATTTTATCCTAAAAAATAGTAAACATTTAAAAGCGTATTGATTGTTTTTAAGCACATCATGACAATTCCCATCATGGCAAAAGAAAGAATATTAAAATAGCAAAAAAGAACACATCTAAAAGATCAGATATTGACATCAACAAAATAGAATCAACATTGTTTGAAATATGAAAAGGATTTTTGTCTTATTTATGCCTTATTGATCATAAAATTCAATGAAAAATCCATAACTAGGTTTAACTGCTTTTTGGGAAACTTTACATACAAAATAAGAGTTATGGGAGAATCGTGCATATATTTTAAGGTGGAATTAATGAAGTAAGAAACTGTAGCAAGCATTATCATGAATTGAGGAATGCATGATGAATTGCTAATTCATGACAAAAAGGGTTTGAAAATCGTTTAAAAGTATTTACCGGCTGTAAAAAGTTCACCAAAGAAGAAATGGATTTCAAAAAACTGATTTTTTGTAGAGGAGATTTGTGTACAAGAGTGGGTTGTAGTGTAGGAAAGATGAACTAAAAATACAAAAATGTGGTTAAATCGCATAAAAATGTACAATAACAAGGCAAAATTTGCATGTTCTATTGAGAAAAATGGTAACTGCCCTACAAACTTGAACCGTCTTATCTTTATAGCAAATTTTTGTCGAAAAGTTCGATTCACAAAAGGAGCAAGCATGCAATACTCAAGCAAGAAATTAATGTCTGGGGAGTCGACCATGACTCACTATGAAGATGGACTAACAGAGCGACTCCAAGATCTCGGTCTGAACAATGAGAATGCAAATTCATTATCAGCTATAATTAAAATGGCTAAATGTGGACTTTTTTATTTAAGTCTTTTATCTTAACATAGTTTTTACGAACAAGTTCAGGATACGAATTAAGTTCGTAAACCGAAGGTCCACTGACTTTAGAGTCGGAGTTGGATTTTTGAGCACTTGGATTGGGAGTGGAAGTCGGATTAACTAGGAGTTGGAATCATAGGTGGATATTTTCCTTCCGACTCTTCGGCCCTACAAATATACATTGCGCACACATACAGCCTCCATTAGTGAAGACGCGTGAAGAGTGGCTATTTTTTCTGAGTTCTTGTAAACTAACGTAACTTCTGAATATAAAGAACCCCTTTCATTGAGCCTCTAAGTCAATATAGAATAAGTTTCAAAGTAGGTTGAATTTTGTTCATACTTCTTTAGACTTAATTAATACAATTTCAATAGAATAAGTTTGTCAATTAATTTATAGCTTTTCTAAAAGATTGCATGTAACGCATGGCCAGTGGTTTCGCTAGGAATCACTCTATCGCTGATTTTGACTTTTTAGGGTGGACAAGTGTTCAATCATTCTTTAAATGGGCATTAATGTACAAAATTTTGGAAATCTATTGTCGGGATTAGGATTGGTGTAGAATTAGCCTTAGTGCTAGTGTTAGCGCAATCATATATACATATATTCACATATATATTCTTGATATTCCTATCTATTTGCATTAATACACGTCTGACACAAAGAACATCCAGACATACATTCATTCATGCAAATATATTTATAAATTCAACTCGTATATTTCTAATACGCAAAATTTGTAGGCAGCTTGAATGAAAATTGAAATACATGTAGAAGCATCAGCTAACCGTGTTAATGCTGCACCAAAGCACACACATATGGGAAAGAAGGATGATTTTAAAAGCTTTTCATGCATTATTTTTATTTTTTATAAAAAAAAATTAATAAAAGTAATTTTCTTCAAAAAAATTTAATTAATATTAATTAATGAATACATTAATAAAAGAAATTTTATAATAAATTTAATTAAACACAATATGCGACTTTGTATCTAAAAATTCGCAACTACCTTAAAATATCGTGGTAGCTAAAACTAAATTTAGACCTTAACTCTTAGAAATACAGGACCCAGATCCGAACCACGAGTAAAAACGTTTAACACGGTAGCAGAGATCGTTCTCGTGGTTCATAGCAGATCTGTGAGAATGTGCAATAGTTCAGGATATAAGAAGTAGATGATACTTGATTGAAATCAAAGATGATTGCTTGATCAATCATCGGCAGAGATTGAGGTGAAATGCTTTTGAAGAGTGAACTAACATTCACCAACGCCAGATTAGATATGTCTTTGTCTTCGGAAAACAAATTCGCATACACAATGCGAAACCATACTCCACTACAAGAGGACATTTCTTTGGGATATTCAGCATTGAATCTAGGACAAAGTAGACGTTATGGTGATGAAATGAGGTGAAGTAATTCAGCTCTTTCAAGCATAAGTGCTTTTAGAAAATTAATCAGCTATTCTTCATTTTCCTTGAAATTTGAAACAGGTGATTTACTATTCATACGAGATCGATGACCGCTTTTGTGTGAAAGGGTTAACATATAAATTATTGAGGCTTTGGAAAGTATTCACGGTTTGTGTGTTGACTGATGGAGCTTTTACTGAATATACTAGTGTATCTAAACAACCGATCGAATGGGCCATTTCTCATATGTCTCTGATCATCTGTCAATAGCACTAATACAGTAAAAGTTACATTAGAAAACTAATGACTTTTGTCGTTTTTTTCTTTGACGTAATATATGCATTATGCAATAATAATAATGAGCAGATCCAATAAAATTATAAAAGCGCCTTTTTATGAACATACTTCTTTGGAGTAATATTGGATTATTCAACAAGATTTATTTAATTTTGTATATTTCCCAGGCGTTATAAATTTACTTCTCAATTAGATTAGTTTGCTGCACGTGTTTAAATCAGGATTCCATCTTTGTTTCTCAATTCAAACACGTCACTCTCTTTTGAAATTTTTGGCTGTTTTATAGAAAACATTGTATTGTGAAAATCGTTTTCATCGAAATGTATTTATGTCCCTAAATTTTCTAATGTACAACATTCATCTATATTAAAGGTAAGGTATTTATACCCTCTCTAAACTATTCTTAAATTTCTTACATCTAAATATTTCATTGAAGCACAAAATGAATCGTCCAGCATTCAATTGCATCAAAACAAAGCTTTCCATATAACCATTAATATTGGGAACATTAGCATACGCCACAAAAGCGTAAGAATTTTTGATACAGTAGAACTAGAGTATCCTAAAAATGAGAGAAAAAAATTCCTACACTCAGTATTCTCAAGTTGCAAATACTACATATATAAAGATTTTAAACAAAAATTGAACATCCTAAAGATCGATGTAGATTATGAATTTTATTGATTTTGGGAATTTTTTGAATAAATTAGTTTTAAAAAATTATATTAATATCTAAACTAGGGAAGACTTTAATTAGAAATAAATTTTAAGATGCAAGAAATAGTTTGTGGACTCTGATCCAAAAGTCCTAAAACTATTGGGAAAAAAATGTTTAGAATATATCATTTAAGTTTCACATATTTGCATGCAGTATATGCGACTAGAAAAAAATAAGTTCCATAAAAAAAGATTTTTATTTTTTTTATTTACTCGTATAAAACTTTTTTATCAAAACAAAAAGTTTTGATAAACTTTGGTATATTTGCTTATTTCCTTAAAAACAATACAAATGAGTTAGTTGATTTATATATGTTTTTCAAATTTTCAAAAAACAAGTATCACCTAAAGGTGAACGATGTGTGTTAACACGAAATTTCGGATTGGGCCTTCACATCGAGATTGGAAAATGTGAGGCAGATAGGTTAGGATTTTTTTAATTTTAAGACTCGCCCTTTTACAAAACCTCATTTTTAAAGCGACAACAACAAACTATTCTTTCTATTTAATTAAAAAATAAGGTTAATATTTTTTCTCACATTCAAAAATTTTTAGAAAACTCAATTGGGAAAATGCATTGCTAGACTCAATAGGGAAGAGTCCGGATGACGGCTAGTATAAGCTCTACTTAACACCCTGGTGACATTGGGACTTCAAGTGTACAAATTAGTAAAATGGTTTTATTTGCTTCAAAAAGATGATATACGAACTTGGTTTAAAATAAGAAGCGGAAATCAAAAAAATCAATTTGATATTATTCAAATAAAAAGTAATATTGCTAATATTTGCTAATTCAAAATCCAATTATGAGAAAGTAAAATGCATTGCTTTTAAATATGTCGTGGTTTAGCTTGAATCCATCTCATCACGTAAAACGTATTTCAGAGTCCTGAGAAAACGTTTTTCAGGACTCATTTGAGTGACAGACAAAGATAAAAGGATTTATATGTCAAGAAATACATGATATTCTCCATGGATTACATTACAAGCACACTATTCAATAAATTGGTGTTAGGTAAGTGAAGCCAAAACAAAAGTTGTTAAGGCGTATCGAGTGGAATATGTTATCAATAAAAAGTGATGAGCTTCAAATTGATAAATTTATTTACAACTCACAGGTTCGATTAAAAAATGAACCAACATTGAAATCGTAACCGAACTTTAGCATTTATCGTAATTCTGATTTTTGGATAATTTCAAACAAAAACTCTAGTTCTAAATCATAATTTGGAAACGTAACGTACTGAATGCCTTTCTTCTAACCTTTCTTGTTAACCAGCACTGTTAACATGTCAGTAGAAAAAATCTAAAATTTTATCCCAAAAATCCTTACTTTTTGCCAAAAAATGTGGAACTTGAGAAAAAAATAGTACAAAATATATAACGACCTATTTGGGAAATGAAATGAAGAAACAGAATATTTGAGAAGGAAATACTTGCGCAGCAAAATGATGAACTTGTGAAAGATGATTCTGAAGAAGGAGGATTGAGAGGCGTCTGAGGAATCAGAAGCTCGAATAGAGAACAACTTTCCAAGGTTTGCTATGCACCGCGCAACATAAGACTTCATTACCTAAAAATACGTGCACTCAATTTTAGAGCCTCTAATGACCAGAATTTTGATAAATAAATCCCTAAAAAAAATTTTTATATATTTAAACGCGACGATTTTTATTTATTTTTTATTCATTTATTTACTCAAAATTTTCAAGGTAGAGTAAACGAAATTGGAAGATGTTCAAAAGGAATTAAAATGGCATCGAGATGAAATAATTTTGCGCAATACAAAATGCATAATTGAAATTAAGAAATACAAATTCGAAAAACAAAGAAAAACGAATTTCATTGCTTAGGACAATTCTCAAAGGCTTATGCAATGAAAAATGGGCGTGAGTAAGGTTGGTTAGGTACTGGGTTTTGATAACTCAGGGTCTTTGGTTAGATCCTGCATCAAGCCTACGTTCTCATAGTTCGATACACGTGGCACATTTGTGCCTTCTCGATGAAAACACCCGACGAAAAAAAAATTAAACTATTTAGAGGGTGTGATTAAATTTGTTTAGATATAACCCAAGGTCTTCTGTTCGATCCACCATCAAGCCTCCTTTCTTCACAGTTCGATAAAGGGGGGCAAGTGTGCCTTCTCTCTCGCATGGATTCAAGAAAAAGAAGAAATTTGGAAATCAAATTGTGATTAAAAGAAATTGAAAGACATCTTCAAAGTCTCACACTTTTCTTCTCTTGCACTTGAAACATCGTCGATTGAAAATCTTAATTTAACAAGGCCTCCTCCAATAATAAAGGTATATATTTATACGATCCCCAAAAAGAAACACTTCATTTGTGTTAAAGGAATATTGATGACATGGGATAAGCAAAACGATATTTCTTTTCAATTTTTATGAAATTTTGAAATATTAAAAATTTTCAAATCTCAATCATAAAATAGACTAAAAATTTATATGCGAAAATATATTTTATTTATGCAAAAAAAGCTATTCTAGAAAGGGAATCAAATTCAAAATACTGAATCAAAATACTTCATTGAAGTGGAATTATTTTTAAGGAAACCCGAAAAATTTTACACAAATCTCTAGCACGCATAATATGGAATTTAATCAGTATCATCACTATGACAAAAAATAGCCCTCAATTCACTGTTTTTAGATGAGAAGTAAAAATTGTCACAACTGTGAATCAAAAAAACGATGAATTTAAAACATACTTTAGGCGTACCAGGTATCCCAGTTTTATGAAACTGTCGTAATTTTACCAAATAATTGAAAAGGGAATCTCATTTACCTATTTTATGATTTCAAAAAAGGCACATTTGAAAATCCTAACTCTAAACATCATTAATTATTAACATCTCTTTTTTGAGTTTAAACATGATTTTCCTTTTTCTTACATCTAATTTTCATGATAATTTTGTTGGAAATAAAAAATGTTATTCGTCAATTTCCTGAAGCGTCTTTTGGTCCGACTTAGTTGATTTTGAAATATCGCAAAACCTTAGCATACTTCCAACTCCTAGATGGTTCTTCTTTTTTTGCCACAGTTGAGAATAATTCTAATAAATTAAGACGTATATTTTCTTTTAATAATATCAATTGAATTTTTATGTCAAAAGCCATAAAGATTTGCGTCAATAGACTTAAAGGACGCAAACGTGCTTTTTAAGATTACTCTCTAGTTTTATGTAGTAAGAGATGGAGATATCATAAAATAAAAAGTGAAAATAAAATGGCAATAATCTCAAATTTTATCAGCACCAATGTCTAATATTTTCTAGGATATCTACATTTCATTTGTTCTTAGACTACTTTTAGTGTTGTAAAAGACGTAAAATCTTTTTACGTTTTAACGCCATCTAAGAAAAAAAAAATTAAAAAGTGTCAATATGTACGATCACAATGCAGGTCTTAAAATTGATAGGAACACTTTTTATAACTGAATACTTCCAGTTCATTTTTGGAGCACTCAACATTGGTGTACTTCTTTCAATCATACACTCTCCATCTACCAAGTTTAGTGCTTTAGAACTTTATTTGAAATCGGGTAGTTTGAACTTGGATACAAATATACTTTTACAAATAAGACAACAAGCTACGACGATAATTCCCACATGATGTCTTCAAAAAATTAACTTTTACCAAGGGAAGGTGTGGCGTAAGAATTCATTTTAAAGGCAATTTATTTAAGATACAATTTTTGTATCTTAACAGTTGGAGAATTCTCATCCTTGTTAGCGAGATATTTTTCTCAAGAAAGTTATAAATGCTTTTAAGTCGTGATTTCAACCTAAATCTTCTTTTTTACCCATGTGAAAAATTTTATTCTCAATTTTGTTGCTGCCCTCTTTGAAAACTAATTTTCCTCCACCTTTAAACAAAAGACTATATGAACTAATATCATAGCGAATCGTATTTCCCTTTGTGAAAGTTATCAACGTCAATTATAATTTATCAGGTTATTTCAAAAAATTTGGAGCATTTATACAAACTTTTTTCACAACATAAATGAGATATACGAAGAAAAATATACTAAAAATTCCTCAAAGTTGAACGAAATTCCTCAAAGTTGAACGAAATTCCTCTCAGGCCTTTGTGATCTTAGTTTTATTTATCTTATTCCCATTCAAATGGATCTTTTGACGTCTTTTTTGGATCTATTGGTATAGTAGATGTGTTTTGCGTAACGTGAAATAACAATAAGCTATTGTTAGAGAGAAGCAAAATTGCTAGTAGATGTTAGTGTTTGTGCACTGAATAACTTTTCATGATTTGGCAGGTCAAACCGTGGTATGAATGGAGATAAATGAGCACTATTTTATATTTTTTCCATAAGTTTTAAAAAATCTTTTAAAACCCGATTGGGAAAATGCTACAACGAAGTAACATATCCAAAAACCGTGTAAAACTCTTTTCTTTCAGTTAAATTTTTTTACTCACAAAGTAACATTGTCGATATTTAAATTAACTGCAACACTTAGACTAATCAAAATGAGGGATTAAAAACTAAAAAAACTACTCCAGTAATTGAATCGAATTATAAGGCTTACTTAAAAGTCTACAAAAAATTGAATACACGTATAGCGAAATCTGACTACATTAAAGTTGAATTATTATTTTCAAAGCATAACAAATTCGAATAAAAAAGATGTAATATTCAAAATGGCGCCTATTTATCGGAATAATTTTTAATTTTGTCTTCAACCAAAAAGGATAGAATAATATTATTAAGAAGTTATTTAATTTTTTTGGCGTTTTATATATCATTTTAAATTATATCACTTTTTTTATTTGAGAGAAAGAAGTCGAAAAATTATTTATTCGTTAATTCAAATTAAATTTTTGACTCTTCTTTTTTCTTAATTTAAAGTTTCAAGGAATAACATGGTTGTCGCTTTTATTTTTTGAAAAGTCTGGAAAAGTCAACGAAAGTCCGGGAAATTAAAAATGATCAGGAAATTTGCTATGTTAACATTGCTTTCAAATATGGCGCTTTTATTCCCAATGTGTACCGTATATTATGCCTTATTGAGCTTAAAGGAAAATTTTGTTACACTTCAAGTAACTTTAAGTTTTAAATTTTTAAGTTTTTTTGTTACAATCAAAGTATTTGTGTTTATGGTGTTGGTTTAATACATGATTTAAAAATTTTCCACATCAATATAATTAGGTAATTTTGCCTAAAACAAGAGATATCGTGTCTAAATATGCTTAAAAGTTCATGCTAATGCTGTTGTATTGTGCTTTGGATAAAGGCAATATTAAAAAGGAATGTTGTGTGTATGAAGTGATTGAATATAACAATGTGGTCAAAAAGTCTATGTGTAGCTTGAGGCTTGTATACTTTATACAATAATTTGAAATTATAAGCACTTCACACTTATGCAATCTATTCTAAATAATTCTACAAAGTTTGCTTAATTTTCACAAATTTGTTTACTAACTTAGAGCTATAACGATGATGATAAATCTGTAGTACACCAATATTTTTACAAATTGTAGCTTAAAATTTTAATGTTTTTTGCGATATATGACTATCTTTTCATACCAAGATTCAAACTGGACCGTGACTTCCGAATATTTTTTTTAGATTAATGATTAATTCATAATACCTTTAATAAAGAGATATCATGAGTGGAGCTGAAACGTTGTTTAATAAGTTGTGGCTAGATTCCAACATTGAGCCACAATTTTTAACTTGGCTAACAAGTAACCCTGGAAATAAAAAGGAAGCATACTCAAAGAGCACTACTTTTTCACATGAAAAGCAAAACTCATTTTAGTTTGATTGAATCAAAAGGATTTAAGCATCTATTTTATCGATTGCCAAAACTACAGTACCAAGCACAGATACTGCACTTGCACAAACTTTATCCCCAACTCCAAAAAAACCACCAGAATAAATACTCTGAGTATTTGCAAAGAAGAGGTAACTAGATCAGAAATCCTTTGCTTTTTATTTGTAATGCAATGCAATTTCTCTTTAAGCTGTGTCGTGGAAACATTTCAATTTTAATGTTTCCCGACTCAAAAATAGCGTCCTCACTGAAACTTGGTAGAACAAAATGCAGGTATGTCATTAATCATGGATTGAGTCCGTATTTTAAGGATGGTTTAATGAAAAAGTTTGCATTAAGTGACGATTTTGTTATTTGTTTCGATGAAGAAGCTTTAAATAAAATCTGGAAACAGAACCAGATGGTTGCCTTTATTAGATATTATGATCATGAGAAGGATTTGGTGTGCTGTCAATACTTTGACACTTCCTTTTTAGGTCATGCATCAGCCAGCTTCACATATATTGGAGAAGTTTATGATCCGCTTAAACCTTTATCAAAGAATACACTTTTGCAAATCTCTATGGATGGCCCAAATGTCAATCTTAAATTTTTAAAGGAATTTGAACAGGAAAGAAGTGAAGATGGTCAAATAAATAAGCATCTGATTAATATTGGAGTATGTGGGCTTCACGCGGTACATGATGCCTTAAGAACGGGAATGAATGCATAAAAATGGAATTTGCATTCATTTTTGCGGGATATATATATGATCTCTTCAATGATTCACCCTCTCGTAGAACAGACTTCACTTATGTTACTGGCTGCATTAATTTCCCATTAAGCATTGATCAGTTTGCTGGGTAGAAAATGTAGCCTGCATAGAGAGAGCTCTCCTAATCTATGATGATATGAAAGTATTTGTTGCAAATAATGTTAGAGAATTGCTTGAAGACAAATTTTTGAAAGCAAAACTGCATTTTAGCTCTTTTAGTGGTAATGTTGGTGAGGCCATTTGATTGGACGCATTTTATTGCCAAAATTTCAAAGGCAATGGCTTCCATACTGAGTTGTGGAATGTGATTAAACTTTGCCTAATTTTATCTCATGGCCAAGTGCAAGTTGAAAGTGTATTTTCCATAAATAAATTCCCACTTGTAGAGAACCTACTAGAGACTTCATTAATATCACAGAGAAGAGTCAAAGATGCTATCAGATACTATGGTGGTATTTCAAATATTGTGATTACAAAGGCAATGATCCCATATGTTAATGCATCCAGTCAGAGATATAAGAACCACCTCGAAGATTTAAAGCACAAGAGAAGTTCACATGAAGGTCTGGGTGCAAAGAAACGGAAGATGGAGGAAGAAAAAAGAAGATTATTGAAAAGAAAAAATAGTTACTAAGCAACTACAGGATGCAAGAAGAGGAGTTGAACACCAAAATGAAACACTTGGAAAAGAATAGGGAGGGCCCTGGTGGTGTCTTTCTTTGCATGTACTTATTTCCCCGTTTTTCATGTGAGATCATAGTATTTTTAAGGATAGGGAAATTTTCCTAAAATGGTCAGGGAATTCTATTTTTGAAAAAAAAATGGCAACCATGAATAATGAATAGTATATGATAAATACGAAAGTTCTTACGCTATGGCACACGTGGCTTTGCAAGAAAAACTGGAAAAACAGTTGGCAAACTTCTACTTTCCCACTAAACATGAGGGGAACATCCATGAGTTGATCGAGAATGTTTCTCGTATGTTTGTAGCTTATTTCTGAAACAAAAAATCAAATTAGATCCTTTTCATTATTTTCTCTCTTTTTTGAATGAGGAAATAGAAAGTATAAATGGAAGGAAAGTGTAGAGATAAGTCTTTATTCTCAAGAAATAATTAGAAAAACTCATTAATTTTTATATTTTCGTTATACAGTGCATAATGTTTTTGATATTAATGATTTTATAAAAAAATTTGATACACTTTGATTTTTTGTATTTTTCCTAATATTGATTTTTTCATTTATAAATGTAATTTTTTGATCAATATACATTATTTTTAGTTTTAAAAAGTCTCCTGACAAGATAAAAGTTTATTTCAAAATTTATAATTGATTCTCTTTTGTAGATTTTGAAAATTATACAAGTTAAAGACTTTCGTATTTTAGCATGAATCAATTAAATGTTATATATATTTTTAAGTTGGTATTTCAAAAGTTCAAAATAGATTAAAGAATTTAGAAATAATTACGGATTTGATAATATTTTTTCATGAACAAATCACAGTCTAGACTTGATTTTGCCTTCCACTGAAATGAAATAAGTTAAAAACAATTCCTGAGTGGATTTCGGTACAAAAGAAAGCAATTTAAGAAATATGTTTCTGTCGAACTGATATAAAAATCGGTAAAGTGGAAAGAATGCTACTGAGTAGTGTAGAGCAGCGATTTCCAAACTGGTAAGCGCAAATGGTTTCATCTCTGATGGACGAATTCTGGGTAGGTGAGTTTAAATGGAAAAATTCCACATTAGCAAAAAAGATTTGCGTTTAGACGAATTTTAGATGCACGAACGAGGTAAGAATATATTAAGCAAAATTTCAGTTAGTTTTAAGGTTGGTTAGTTGTGCAATTACTGGATTAGTTAGCTCGTTCTTAGCTAGTTAGTCAATTAATTAGAGTTAAGACGTTAGTTAGTGAGTTATATAAGCTAGTTAATGAGATTAAAAAATTTGTCTGATTTTAAATAGCTATTTGTGTAGAAAGGTTAGTAAGACATTTTGTCAATTGACATTTTGTAGCTTAAAATTAAATTTTGTATTATTTGAATTTTATAAAATAAATACTTCAATATTTTTTTTATGATTACAAATTTTCTGAAGCAAAAAAATAAAAACTATTTTTAACTAATAATACTAATACTAAAAATCTAAGAAGAAAAAAGCTCGTCAAAGTAGGAATCGAGACTGTGTGAAAACTTGATTCGTCAATCTGGAATTGGTCCTCTAACAAGGAGATGAATGCGCGCAAAGAGTTAAACGAAAATAAAATTTCACATAAAAATATTTCGCAACTTTATTTTTTTAATTCTATTTATTTATATTCAAAGATATATTTCAAGAAATATCAATCACGATTTTTTCAACTTTTTTATATCTGTATATTATCAATTTTTTGCTTAACGTAATTTTTTTATTTTTGCCTACTTTACAAAATATAGAATATAACACAAATATTATTTTATAAAAAATTCTTCAGCATATCAATTAAGTAGGATAATTTTCAATAGATAACTTTTTGACTGTTTACCAAAAAGGTTCAACCAATAATGGAGATTCCAAGGCTGCTAAATGAAAAACATAGTGAATGCGCAAACAAAATTAATTCCATAACAAGAAAACATTTTATTCACAAGTGCGAACAGAAGTTTTCAGAAGTTGTAAATTTTATTTAAAGACTGAGAAAGAGAATAAAACACATCTAAAAATTTGATAAGAATACCAAGAATAAGAAAGAATCAAGTTTATATAAAAGTAACACGTAGAGAGAGAAACCATGATTCAGATTCATGAAAAAAATTTTTAGTTGATATAAAAAGAGAATAAGAAATGAATTTAACAAATACGGGCTGACTATCGCTAATCAGGAAGTCGTTTATCTGGAGTTTCATTAATTCTACATTATATTATGCATAAAATTTGGAATTCTAGAATAAATTTTGTTGCAATATTGAAGACAAATAAGAGCAAAATGTTTAGATTAAGTTCTCATAAAATGCTTTACGCTTTGTAAAAGTGAAGGTCTTATGTCTGAAAAAAAAATTGAGAATAAACTAAAACTTAAAATTTGAGCATAAGTGAGACCATACTGCAAGGCTGACTACAAGGTTTTAAGACAGAAGAGATTTTTATGTAGCGCATAAAGAAGCAACTTCTGAATTTGTTTTTGCATTAATGAAATTTATTTTGGGTGAAAACTAGTCTTCGACAAATTTTTGATGCAGACTAAAAAGACTTTGAAATGTGCGGCAGAGATTTGTTACGTTCAACGACTAATCAATTTGAATTTGACATTTTCTATCGTTTCATATATAACATTTTTAATATTTTCTTTTTATTTGAATAAAATGGCTTTTTTCTATTCTAGCTTCAATTTTTCAAGGTTAATTTGTTGATAATTAAAAATATGAGCTGAATAAAATTAAATGTTTCCTAATGATGATCGGAAAACAGGCAGCATTCGAAATTAGTGATAGTTAAGACTGTATGCAAAAATTGTAATATATACAATAGTGTCAAAAATTTTTACCTTGCGCTAGTTTATACTTTGAGAATATAGACACAACGATGTTTAGAAATGGCAATAAAGTGTCTACTTTTTGCGTTTTAATGGCAAATGACATTTTGTTACAAAGTTTAGGAAAACTGGGAGCCAATGAAGTGTACAAACTTTCTTCGCAGTCATCAAGATTGTCAAACTTTTCAAGAAATCTAAATACAATTCATAATACAAAAATGATAATGATTTATGATTAAGTATAGTATAAATATAAATAGCATTTTTGTAACATTCAACTTCACGAGTATACATAAGGGTCCTTTCAAAAACGTTAATATACTAAACGTATGGCCTAGAAAAAATGCATAATATAACGAGCACGCTCTTGTCCAATTCTCTGGTGACGATTAATAATTTGGTGACCGTGTAACCCTGGATATGAAGTCAATTTTTTAAGGTGGCTGAAGTAAAAAACGGTATTTTTTGGTTAACTAAACCAAGATTAGCATCAATAGGTTCCTTGAAAGCAAAAATTTGGTCACAATCGTTTTTCAAGCTTTAGCATAAACAATAAAAAGGAATACTAATCACTTTGTAATCATGAGTTAATAAAAACATCCTATAGTGGTGATTTTTTTTGTTTTTTTTAATGAAAAAAAAATTACTTTATGTTGTCATTCAGAATCATTCCACCTTTTCTTTTGCCCATCTTTGAAGAAATTTATTTCTCAAGTTGATTCAATGAACTATTAGAAAATTTCTAAGTTCATAAGCCATAAGAAGTCAATATTCCTTTAACTAAGAGGAGTGTTTGAAAAATCTAAAAAATGGATATGAATTACTTTTATAAATAGGGAAATCATTCTGTTTTAATAGACAAAACATTTTTCAAGATTAAAAATAATATAATCATTAGTGGTGTAGTGATTGAATCTGCATTAGGATTAATCAATCTACTTTTTATAAACGGAATAGCAACAGCAGCGTTAAAAATTTTCGACTTCAAACTTGCATGAAATTTTAGGCAATTGCATTTAAAGATATATATGAAGTTGATATTGTTCAAATTTTATTTCAGACTACTCATAAAAATGTGCAAAATATAAATTTGTTCCATATGATCAAAAAAAGGTTACCAACTTGAATACTTTGAAATTGATTTAAAGACAAAAAACTTGGATAATATGCAAATTTACTACAATCAATTTATTCATTTCATAAAATATTTCACAAAATAAATGTTTTTATTCAGCAAATGTTCTAAGGTTGAAGAAAAAAAATTTTTATTGAACTTTTCTCGCAATAAACACTGGAGGAACAATTGCCCCAAAATCTCATAGGTAAGGTTGGCTCTGATATATCACTTGTTCTGGATAGCGAAATCTATGAAAAATGTTTTTTGTGAAATAAACCGTATCAGAAAGCACTGATATAATAAAGCTCAAATTTCGCGCATTCATATATTGAAACGCGGGCACAATCCACCTTGCAAAATATTCCCTGCAGGTAAGCCACAGAAGCCCCTCCCCTTTCTGCCGCCAACTTTTACTTTGACATTCAATAAATAAAATCATTAGTTATGAAGATTTTCCCTATTGTATTTATCGGTAATATTTGATCTATTAGATACATCTCATAGACTCCTAAGAGTCAGAGTCGGTTACTTATTAGTTAGTCTTCTTATAAAAAGAAAAATAAAAAAGTTATAATAAATAAAAAAAAAGTTATAATTATAAAAGTTTGCCTTCTTTAGTCTAAGTTGGAAGGGAAAAGTTAGTGCTAAATTTATTAAGTTTTTAATTTGAACTTTGTTGAATTATCAAAGCCTAATTAATAAAGAAAACAATCAAAAAATTTCAGTAAAAATTTATTGAAAGATAGTACACAAGCAAATTTTGAAGGCATTGGAGTTTTGGTTAGTGATTTTCTTTTGCCCTCTTTTGAGCGATTTTTTTTGAATAGAGATTGCAAGCTAATTTGTTTCATGTGTCTTGGCTTTTCTTTAATTAATTTATCCTGAAGCATGTATAGGTTCATCACTTCTTGCTCAGTTACGAAACTGCGCTGCTATAAACCTTTCAGCAGTTCTTCAGTCAGATAAAGATGGAAACTCTTTTTACTATCTGTGACTCATTTTCACTTTCAACATCACTGTCTTCGTCACTGACTTGTTTTGGATTTCAACCATATTTATAATTTCTGAGTCAGTATAATAATGAACAACAGGTGCACTGTCTTCGACAGTCAACCAATCTTCAACGTTAATTTCATTTAGTTTGGATGCAAGATCTTTTGCTTCAGGATTGGTCAGATCACCAGCAAAAGACAAAAGATCATTTATATATTGCTTTACTTTACAGCAATCTTTGCCAGGACTTCTTTCTGAACTTCTTCCAGGCCAATTCCATCCATGTTTCAGGGTAACTGTATCTACAGTTTTCCAAGCATAGCAGCACTGTAAACCATATCTCTAATATTAAATTCATGAAGAACCTCACGTACAGACTTCCCCAAATTAACTACCCTCAGTAGACGCCTCATAAAGTTAGTGCAATAGTTTGAACGGCTGAATCAATGACGTGCAATTGGATGGAAGGAAAACAACAAAAACATTGTTCTTAGCCATTAATTCTGATTTTGGATGGGCAGCGCGGTTATCTAGAACAAGCACTATTTTACAGTTATGATCCATGCCAACAGAGTCACAATGAGCTCTTGCTTCAGGCATAAAGTGATTTTGAAACCAATCTAATATAAGTTCAGTTGTTGTCCATGCTTTTTTGTTGGCCCGGTAGATTACAGGAAATTTGTCCCACCTTTGAAAGCTCGAAGATGCTTGGCTTTTACCGATGACAAACAATTTACAGCGGTGCGTTCCTGCAGCATTGAAGCAGCCCAGTAAAGTTACACGTTCTTTCAATGCTTTAAAACCTGACGGTGATTGTGCATCCGCTCATTTCAACGTTTTTTTCGGTCTACATCTCCAAAATAGTGCACATTCATCTCCGTTGTAAATCTGATCAGGACTTAAATTATTATCACGGTCAAGTTTGCCAAACTCTTCAATTAATTTTGTCGCTGCTTCTTCATCAGCTGATCTTTTTCACCACACACTGAAGGAAATTGTAAACCATGTCGAGACCTGAAACGTTGCAACCATCCTTCAGTGTAATCACACTCATAATCCAATTCAAGTTCTTCATGAAACAGTTTTGCTTGTTCTTTCACAAGATCACCACGCAGTTCAACCACCTCACTTTCACGTAACTTAAACCATTTCATCATTACTTTTTCCTGTTCTGCACTTTTACCGGGTTTCATTGTTTTTCTTTTGATTCACTGTTAACAAAAAAGTTGAGCAACTGATTTTTTTGTTTTTTTATGTCATAAACTTTTGAAGATACAATGCTATATAATTCACATATACTTCTTACAGGCATGCCACTGTTGAGTTTTTTCAAGAGCTCAACCTTCTCCACTATAGACAAAGTTTTGTGTTTACGCTTTACAATGAGAAACACTTCTATTATTGATTGAAGCCATGATTAGAGCTGAAACAAATAAAAAAAATTAAAAATAACAGAATGATTTTATATATAGTATGCATATATATAAAGCTACTTTACCAAGGAAATAATTGAAAATGTTATATTATACGTGAAAAATTTGTTTCTTTTTATTATTTTGATCTATTTTTTTGAATATTGACATTATAAGGTGTCTAAAGTATTAAAAAACTTAAATCTAAAGCCTTGAATGTCTTTACTTTGGTTGTTTTATTGAATTATAAAAATAATCAAATAACAAATAGCTTTTTATTTGATTATTATATATATTTTTAAACAGGCTATTTTAACATTTTTTCCGGATTACTGATGGTGCCGAATAACTGATTGCGGGATTAGTGATGGTCAATTTGGAATCGGAGTTGGATTTTTGTAAGTCAAATATTTTCCTCCCGACTCCCCAGCCATTCACCTAGATAATGATTCTCTCTCC
Source organism: Nectonema munidae (assembly GCA_030549495.1). NCBI lineage: Eukaryota > Metazoa > Nematomorpha > Nectonematoida > Nectonematidae > Nectonema > Nectonema munidae. The sequence continues at coordinate 123,882 of JAUIRK010000728.1, forward strand.
GATCAATATCCTACTGAGTAGCCTAGGAAGGAAACGGAAGGGCCATCTACACAAGGCACCATAACATATTTGCATTGATATATAATTAAAAAAAATAATAGAAATTTTACAATTTAAAATGAAGGTTTGTATTCTTATTTTGCAAACCTAGATACCTTAACTATTCAATTTTCAGCATTTGAAGTGTTATTAGAATTTTAAGAGGCAGAAAAATTATTATCAGCCACTGAAAGCAAATGTGTTAGGTACAACTTAACTTTTTTTTAACTAGAAGTAAAAATACAAATACAAAATAACTATTTCTCTGATGCTAAATTATGACTATAAATACATTAAGATTGTAATTAAACACTATTCAAACTAAATACAAATGTATTTGATCCACTCCTAGCTGTCCTTCAGTTTCGGATGCATGTCAAAAAATTTCAGATTATCTGAAAAAAATAAAATCCTCAAGTGTAATAAAGTTATTTTTTAAATAAATATGGAATTAATTTTTTGATGTTACATACGAAATAATGGATAAAAATTGAACTTATCTGTTAAGTTTGTTGTTATCTTTTGGTAAAAAATTGAACTTATCTGTTCCTCTTTAGTTGTTACATCGCTTATAACATCAGAATATATAATAAATCAAGAATATTCGAAATTTAAGGATATTGCATCATTAGGTATTGATTTTAATGTAAATGAGATGACGAGTTTTGGATTTGAGGATAAGTAAATAATCATCAAGATAATATTATTGAAACAAATTATAGTAATTTGGACAAAAAGAAATAAAGAATTTTGCGCGATATTTTGAATACACAAAAGTGATTAATATTTAGTGTACGCAAATTTAAGTTATATATACAATCTCAATACACAGTTAAAACAAGCAAGCACTTATTAATAATTTTTCCAATAAAAAAAATTACATAGAGATTAATATTATACAATTATTTACTAACTAATACTTAAAAATTAAAAAGAAATTCTACTTATTTAACCTAGATCGTTTAGATGGGTTTCAAAATGTGTACATTATTTCAGGGGCGCACATCCTCAAAATTGAGGGAAATTTTTTGTTCCAATTTTAAGCGCATACCTAAATTTATAAGACTACTTTATTTTTTTTTACAAATTTGGTGAATTTAAATACTATACTCCCAGCGAAAATATTTTAATAAATTTGCATATCTCATATACACTAATTTAAAAAACTCCAAAATTATCAGGGGAATAGGCTTTTTCATTTAAAAAATGAAGTAGTCTAGCAGGCACATTACAGGAATTGATGAAAGGATATTTGATTGATAGAAAAAACAAATAACTGAAGGTTGGAGAGTTTATATGAGTGAATGTAGTCTGAAGGGAAAAAGTCTACTAGACACTCTGCGATGTTTATATGAAAAAATGTGATTGATTCAGGGGCGCACATCCTTGAAATTATTGGAGGGGCGGACTTTCAAGCGTCTTCCAAAAAAGACTAATTTTTCTCTTCTTAAAGATAAAAAAACTCCTCTCTTATCTATTCAATTTCATTCTTAATTAAGCTTAATGTAAACTTTAACTCCTGCCCTATTAAGCTTAACGTCAACAATGAATGAGGACTTATATATAGCGTCCCTGCATTATTTTACCTCCCAATGAGTTTGAATTAAATTATAGAAGTATTTTGAAGACAATTACATACTAATAGTTTCTAATATATTGATTAAATGTTAAAATATTACACATTATAAAAAATAGTAGAAAACAATTTAAGAAATATAGAGGGCAAAATTTTTTGTAATTAGAGTAAAACTTTACAATTTTTTTAAAAATAAATTATTGGTTTAAAAACTCAGACTTACGATATGTTTAAAATTTTGTACCCATATATATTAGCAGCATTTTTTATTTTCTACTGCTTTTTATCAGCGAATTATAGGGTGATCATAAATTTCTGAAAAAATTTAGCGGTTTTAGCAATTCAAGCCGATAAGTTTGGACAAAATTGAATAAAAAATAAATGAAGAAATTAAAAATCCTCAGAAAAATATTGTATCATGGTTAAGTACATTTTTAAAAACTTAAGAAATTAATAAATGTTTTTAAATTCATTTTACTCCATATGAGATTATTTCGCTTAAAAAATATCTTACATAAAAAATAAATTAGAGCTTCTTAAGTTTGTTTCTTAAAGAGAGAGAGAGAGAGAGAGAGAGAGAGAGAGAGAGAGAGAGAGAGGGGGGGGGGGGGGGGGGGGGGGGGGGGGAGAGAGAGAGAGAGAGAGAGAGAGAGAGAGAGAGAGAGAGAGAGAGAGAGAGAGAGAGAGAGAGAGAGAGAGAGAGAGAGAGAGAGAGAGAGAGAGAGAGAGAGAGAGAGAGAGAGAGAGAGAGAGAGAGAGAGAGAGAGAGAGAGAGAGAGAGAGAGAGAGAGAGAGAGAGAGAGAGAGAGAGAGAGAGAGGGGGGGGGGGAGAGAGAGAGAGAGAGAGAGAGAGAGAGAGAGAGAGAGAGAGAGAGAGAGAGAGAGAGAGAGAGAGAGAGAGAGAGAGAGAGAGAGAGAGAGAGAGAGAGAGAGAGAGAGAGGGGGAGAGAGAGAGAGAGAGTAAAATTTATTGTTAAAAACAAAAAAAAATTTTGATTCACTTTCTTATGTACTTTTTTTTATATTTATATATTTTTTTTGCTTACAATAATTTTTTTCTCTCTTTTCTCTCTCTCTCTTTTTTTGGGAAATACTTGTCTCAAGAGAGTTTCTCAACTAAAATATCTTGGAATAACTATATCTGAAAATTTTCCTTTTGTTGAACATATCAAAAAAATTAATTTAAAAATAGAAAGACTATTAGGTTGCTTTAGAAAACTCACTAAATTTTTGCCATACAATACAAGAAGAATGCTTTATTATTCTTTTGCTTTTCCTCATATCACATATGTGAATCTTCTTTGGAGATCAAACCATAAAACATACCTCAATAAGCTTTAACAACTTGTAAACAAGTTTAATCGCTTCATCAGTCTAAAAAACAATATTTATTTATTTATTTATTTTATAAAGTAAACAAAACAAGTTCCATATCAAGCTGAGATGGACATGTGGAATCTTTTAACAAACGAAGGATTGAACGACACATTAGGTGAGGAGAAGTTGAATGAACACGAGCAAGCATCAGGAGTTCAAAGAAGAAAGAAGCCATCGAGATAAACGTCGAGGTGTCGCATTCGGAAGCCAGTATAAAGCAGGATTCAAGAACATAGTCAGCATCTTACACTGAAACAGGTTAATATTTATGTGTCACTTATTTTTTATTCTAAAAATTATTTAAAAAAAGGTTGTTTTAATCATTTATTTGCTGAGAATAAATTGATCCATACTCACTACACTCGTCAACAATGTAAAATTCATTTACCTAGAGTTCATAAAACTAATTTTAGTAATGTTTTTTTACGCACATTGAATCTGGGTAATAAACATCTCAATCACTTGAAACTCGGAAATTCCATAGATATTAAAATATATCAAAAAATTATGTATCAGTTATTATTGAATTTTGGTTTATTTTATTTTTTTCAACTTTATAATAATAGTTCAATATTTTTCAAAAATTTAATAAATTTTTTTTATTTTTTTCAATTTTATAATAATCGTTCAATATTTTTCAAAAAAATATTCAATATTTTTTTTATTATTATTGTGATTAGTTTGTCATAGGGTTATCAACGGTGGTGAGAGTTGTTTCAACGATATCAATGAGTGTTGCTAGGGATTTTAGTAGTGTTGTGTGTAACAGAAGATCTCATAGTGCTGTTGGAGATCTATTAAGTAAAGAAAGGCTGCGAATTAGAAGATCTTGGCGATGATAAAAGAAGATTTGACATGTGAAAATGAGATGGTATGGAATTTTTTTGTGTATCATCCGAAAAGACAGTATGGATTTTTGCTAACTTTGATTCGGAAGAGATATGCTTTGCATTGGCAGTGGACTGATAGCCAACGAATGGTTGAACGCGATGGTGTAAATTTTTTGTTTTTGAAAGTTGTGTGAATTATCCTGATGTGTGGTAAAGAGGAGATTTGTGCATTTTGAGATCAGATATGGACATCTGCCATTTTTCTAGAAATGATAAATGAATGTGCGTTAGAAAGGTTTTGAGAAGTAGGGAGTTGATGAGGTGATGTGGAAGGTTAAATGTAAGTATACGGTTAAGTTATCTACAAAGGAATTCTCTGGTATGTTTTGGTGACCAGGTCATCAGCATATGTGTATGTAGAAATGTTTTGTAAGATTGATTAGGGGAGAGACGAGTTGAAAGGAGGGAAAGGGGATGTTGTGTGATAGAGAGAGATCATGAATTATGTTTTGTTCATCGATATAGAAATGGATGGTAGTAAAGTGGAGAAGGAGGTAGATAATGTTGTTAGTTATCGTTGTGCAGGCGTGTAAAAGGCTGAAGATCTCGCATTCAGAGATTGAAACTTGAGGATTTAATCGAGAATGATGGGTGTAAAAGGGGCGAGTGGAAGAGCCTTTAAGAAGGGGTAAGCAAAGGAGGACCTTAGGGATTTCCTTGAGGCGTTTGTGGAAGATATGTAGGGAGGTGGATGAAGAGATAGAGCGAAGGTGTGAAATTGATTATTTTGCAAAAAAATTGTTTTTCCATATTGATGTTTTGAATGGATTTTGTGCAGATGGGTGAGTTAAAAGAGATAGCTGTATCGAGGAATGAACTAGTTAGTTAGCAATATTTGATGCATATTTTGCTAATCGAGTATAGTAGAAAGAATAGGATGGCGTAGTGCGGTGGCGTGTGATCGGAAGAAAAGGGGGAACTAAGTTGTTGTATGTCAAGATGAAAAGCTTAATAATAATTTTTTTGAGTTGAAGTTATAATGGTAGTGTGTTTGTTAGAATTTCTAGGCATTCTGTGGAATTAGTACGATATGCGTTGGTGATGCAAAGTAGCCAGAGACGGTATATCTTGTTAAGAAAATGGATGGTTGTGGGATGTTTTAAGGAGATGCTCCAGGAAAGAATTCCGAATTAAAGTTCATACTAATGGTATATGAATCATCCTTACCACAGCAATCTTTAATTTTTCTTTAAGCAATCTTTTAGCAATAAGCTATAAAGCTTATTTTATAAAATTATTGCACAAAAACGGAATCTGTGTTATGAGGAACATTCACCGACTTTTGGGTCTTCTTCACGCCATTTTATGAGCAAAAAGCCGAATTCTGCCCTTTTTGAGTTTAAATTACCCATTTTAGACGAAACGATACAGGAGTAAGCACAAAGAAAAAGAATGTTAAATCATTCTCCTCAAGTTCTGGATTCATGGATAATGCATGCTTTTACTATAGATCCCTAGATTATCTCCTTTTTTGATATCATAAAACATCAACAAGGAATCTACGGTTAACTTAACAAAGCTAATCAATTTAACCAAAAGAGCTCGTTTAGTCAGTCAAACTACATTGGAATCACCATCCAGACCAATTGGAAAGTGCTGTTATGTATTCATTAAATATACCGAAACGGGAGTAACCAGAATGGTCTTTTTGTAAGCCTGTTTTAGCCAGATAAAAAATCTTTGAATGTACAATAATAAGCGTAAAATCTTCTATGAGTATTAAATCGATAATTTTTAACAAATGGCAACATAATCTATAGGAATACATGTTACCAGTTGCACCAATAAAGTGGTTATCCTTTGAAGAAATTGAAGACTTTATGAACCAATTGGAATGACTATTAATGGAACGAATAATTAACTGAGTGGGAGAACAATTTTCGATAGTAGAATTGCCCTAATTATTTGTAGAATTAGAAAAGCCAAAGTGATTATGAAGGTATACGGTGCAGGAATGGACTTAGCTATCAAAGCGTTAGAACTAATGAGGCTGGAATCCTTCATTATAAAGATTTAAAATTCTAAATTTCTTCAGTTACTGATTAAAAAATTATAGTGAGTATGCAGTAAATTTTATCTAAGGAAACGTGGCATAAAGTTTTTTAATGTAACTTTATCAGAAGACGCTCGTCAGTCAAACTCAACGAAATGGCTTACGACAAAAATTTGCGTGGAGAAGTTAGATGTTGTTGTTTTTGGCCTCCACTGGCAGATATCTTGTTACCAACATACCAGTGGCGACCGAGCCACTTGGGTTGGAACCAAGAGGGATTTGTGATGAAAGTGGTGCGGTCGCCAAACTTGCAAACAGAGGAATTGTTGTGGAGATTTGCATCTTCAGAGCGTAGATATCGTTCCAATCACGTGAAGGTCTCGACTTTTGATACAAAGTAGTTAGATAGCATCTCCAATAATAATTCGAAATCCGATATTTTTGAACTTGAGTAATATGATCATTCAGAAATTGTTGGATTTAACTCTGTTTTGATGTCTAATATTCCATTTCGGTTCTTTTCCTAATAGGTCGCCTACCTAAGGGATAAAGCAAGACTATTAAAAAATTTTAGTACATGAATTCGTAAAGAACGCCGTGGTAGAAATATATCAAAAACACTAAAAGAATTTCTCTTATCTGCCTACACAAAAAATAAGTATCAAAAGCCCGTTTAGCATATGGATGAACTTTTAAGTTTACACCTTCTAAAGAGTTTGCAAGGATGCCAAAGAAATTATAATATGCTTCCAAAATTAACGTTACATCACCGTTTTAGGGAATCCAATTTAATAAGCGTTAAACCTGTTGTACTAAAGAAGAAGAAACCGAATATATAGTGTTCTAATCTTCTATTATTCCTGTAGAAGAGATTCTGTTCGATATTAATTTCTTGGAATGCTTATGGATAAGTGCACTTTAGACTATCATAAATATTGTTTGTCTTGGTCTTGAATTTCATTTTTATGTTTCAGTATTGTACTAATTATTTTTTTACTGCAACCAAAATAAGCAAAAAGCGTACGTAATCTCAATTAAAATGAGTTAGAGAACTTGATCTCTTCAAAAATTTTAAGTATTAATTCATTGCGCTTTTTTTAATTTAGTCACTGAAATAAGGACAGATCAGAGCCCGCGCTACCTATTAAATTTTGGGGCACAAACCCTCCAGCTAATTTCAAGCTTCCCTAAAAAAATATTACAAACATCATTAACATAATAATTATTAACTTAATAATTTTTATTAACTTTTTAAGTTAATTTAATTAATTTTTATTAACTTTAATAATTTATTAACATAATATTAGCATTCATGATAATTTCTTTCATGAAAATGTAATCTGTATAGATATGTCTTGACAAATACATCATATGTTTTCTTTTCGCCTTGAAGCAGATTAATCTGATAGTTCAAAAATTAGCGCCCCAATGAAGCTCCCCCCCCCCCTAAATTTTTGCTTAGCGCGAGAACTGAGGCAGATAAAAATCAATCTTAATAAGCATAAATATCAAGCATTTCAAGTTAAAATGAAATGTTTTTAAGTTTTAAGGACACTATTTTTATCTTTAGGTACAACTTGAAAAATATTTATTTATAATTATTTCAATTCAATATATCCATAAGTTTATTGGTTTTGAAAATGCCAATAAAAAGTGGAGGGAGCAAAATTTTTTAAATTTAAAGTTGTGTATTGTATGTATGTATATTTTAATTTTTTTAGTATAGTGAGTTACTCTGTTTTTCAATAGTTTTTTTATAAAAATAAAAATTTTGGTTTAAAAAAATATTTCAAAATTCTGTTCTCTATATGGATAAAATACAAAAATATGTCACTCAGTGGCGTATCCAGAAATTGACCATAGGGGGGCAATTTTAAAAAATACTAGTTTTGTTTTTCATCGTCTTGGTAACTTTTTTATTATGGTTTATCTTAAGGGCATTATAACTTTCATAATGATAAAATAAATCATTTATTAACGTAATCCACTAGCATACAAGTCTTGATGATTTAGAAAAGAGAAAAATCAGTAAGGGGAATTTCTGAAGCCATTCTTCATAGAGGGGGGGGGGGGGAGGGGCAGGCCCAGGTGCCTCCTCTGGATCCGCCAGTGATATCACTCTATAGTTTGTAAAGAAAGAGTCTCAACTTTAGATCTTACATACGAGTATTTATCTCTATATTCGTATATGATAAACCCTAATCAACAGGTATTTTCTAAAATAAAAGTATCAGTAAAGATAACTTTTAAATAAAGTATCATAAAGATAACTTTCAGAAAATTCTGATAATGATTTGGTTGATTGCGTCATAACTGGAAAAAATGAAATGGGTGGTTTCGTGAAGCTAAAATAAAAACGATTCCTTATTTTTTAAATAAATAATTTTATAAACGTGCGTATAAAAATACATTTTAATTTGAAGCCTAAAAATTTGTTAAATAAGTTGGTTTTGAAGTGTAATTTTTGGTTTTGAAACCATAAAAATACGAATATTTCAAAATAAAATTTTTAAGCTGAACCTAAAGATAAAAATTCCACTAAAAACATTTCATAATTTCAAAAAATTTCACTTGAACTTGAAATGCCATAAAATAGACAGATTTTATTCCATGTGTAAGGGAAACTACAGCTAGAGTTCTGAAGAGCTGTTCTTAAAAGTTTGATTGAATATCTTTTCCTATGATACTAAAATTTACTTTTTTAATGTGTTGAGCAAATAGCTTCTAAATATGTTTCTAATAAAAAATTTTTATAAGAGCTATACGTTTAGAAATTAAGCATTGTTAATAAAACTTTTCTTTAATAGCGAGAATCTTTAATTTTTACCAATATACCAGCATGGAATTGTCGTACAGAAACATGGTACTAGAGAAGGCAATTATATTTTTATATACTACCCAATATACTTATTTTTAAATATTTAGTATGTCCTAAAGAAAAAAACATTCTACAAAAGTAATAACTCTTAGATTTTCAACGTTCTTCAATTAATTTGGTTTTTTAGAAATTTTAATCATTTAAAATTAATATAAAAATAATTATTATTAATGGGAGGTTAAATAAATTTGTTTTATAAATATAACTCATTTATTTTATGCAAATATTTTCTTTCTAATTGATATATTTCCATTTCTAAGAAGAACCAAAGGAATGTTGATTTTAGAATTTTGTGAAATTTTTTTGACACAAATTTTGTTGTTGTCTAAAGAATCCAAAATAGCAGCGAATCTTTCTCCATTATCTTCATCTTGATAACTCTCACAAATGATTGACTGACCTTTTTGAAAGTACTTTCGTTCATAAAGTAATTTGCCATTGATCACTTGAACTTGAAATTTATCATTAATGCCTTAACAAATAAATATGAACAAATGTTTAATTAAGGAACTCGTAAATAAAGTATATACGATTTGAGTTGTTTGATTGAATCGTTGAATTATCGTATTCCTGATTTGAAATTGCCAAACGTAGAGCACAAATGTCTTCATTGATTTCAAGACTACTCAAAATCAATAAACTGTTCACTACACTGGAGAAAGAATTTAAAGAATTTTTCTTATTTCTTTTCCAAGAGCAATCAACTATCAAATTTAAGATGAAATAAAAAGGATGTATTGATTTGTATTGAATACAAAAACCTGAAAAATCAGCATTGTCAGATGTTCTCTTGCGCAAAAGCCTCCTCGTACACATTAACTTCAAGTCCGCATTTTCCGAATTCAATTCAAAGTTCTGGCAGTCATGAAGCACATACTTTTTCTCTTCTTCAAGTTGATTCAATGTTTTTTCTTTTAGATTTTTTCTCTTTTCCTGTCAATCAAAAAATATTCATTTTTAGTGGAGAAAAAGTTCGCGTTAGAGCATTTTGTTTCCAAATCTTTGTACGTTGACACTAAATCCTCTAACACATGTTCATATGCCTATTTAATCCTATTTAATACTTAAATTTATTCGATGTATTTTCACTACTTATTAACTGGAAGATACTAGAAAAACTGAGTAAAGTTTCACCTCTACTCACTCTAGCGACTATGAGAAAGATGAAAGTTAAAAACATTGCAAAGGATCAATACTTTTTTTAATACCTGACATGTCATTAACCATTAAAAGTGTTTCAACTTCACCAGAAAGTTCTCAAAAGATTGCTTTGAAGTGTAAGGTTTCACCAATTGCTCATACAAATGCTAAATTTACCATACACATATATCTCTGAAAGCATCAAGAGGTTGAATATGAGAGACACCCTTCATAATTTTTAGCAACCAATTAATCATATCCTATATCTTACTTTATCAGCGAATGCGAATTGATATTCGTTTATTTATTTAACGCTTTGAGGACCAATGTGCAAGCGGTGTACCAAGAAATGAAAATCATATTCCATTGAAAAAAAAAGCAAACAATTAGTCCTAAAAACATACCATACATTCCATAAATTAGTTTTTACATGTAACATATTTTGTTCTGTATTTCATTTGAAATATAATAATAGTTCGCCTTGTTTGATTCGACTTAACAAATGTCAAATAAATTTAAAAAAAAAATTAAAAAAAGAGTCTGCTTCATGTTATAAACGCAGTGAAAAAGAAAAGTAAACGGTTGAGTTACAAATGGGGAGACAAGGGTGTAAAAATGATTATGATTTTAAAAAATGGAAAAAAATATTTCTAATAAGGTTTAGATATACGCATCATAACGAGGTATTCGTGTTCAATGTTACCTCATCAAGTTGGCAGAAAAATAAAATTACGTTGAAGAAAAATATAAGTAAAAATAAAATTTGTCAATAATGAAGAATTCATTTTACAAGTTGTTGCATCTTGTGATTGCGAACGCTGTTTAATCTTTTTTTAAATAAAATAACATGGTTGACAAGGGTTCTAGATTCCTCAAAAACATGCTAGCACAAAGCAATTTTCGAAGAAAACAATCATATCCCAAAAATTTTCATCCTTACATTTTAGTCCTTACCGGGCAAAACACTCCCAGTAACTCGTTACCCTCCTCCTTCAATTGGCAGTTAAAGTTCCGTTAATGACGATAGTCTTAAAATTTTTGAATAAAGGCAGTTTACATTTTAATCATTTCCACGTCTTTTAAATTACTCAGCGCCACTTTATTTATAAAAAAACAAGATATCGATCAAAAAATTGACTTTAAAAAAAATTATCTCTTTTTATTCAGATTAAAAATAAAAAAAAATTAAAAAAGTGTCCTACCAATTGAAGGAGGAAAGAATTGAGAAAAATTATTTTATGCTACGTCACTGTTATCATAAAAGAAGTTGCCTTTTCGCACAGATAACATAGCTTTACTTGCTTTGCTTTATCTTCATTTTCTTTTTGATCTATGTTTGTGGCTACAATCATAGAAGCTTTTTTTACAAGACTTTGTTTAGTACTTCGTTTGCCAAAAAGATATAAACAAATATGCGTGCTTTCATTTTAATAAAAAAAAGGAATTCCATACTTCATAATTAGAATCGGCTTTGAGCGTTAGTTTCACGTATTTCATTTCAATACCGTTCTTTCTCTTCTCATACGTCTCATTTATTCCTTTCATCTTTTCCTAAAGATAAAATATTAAAAGTATGCGTTTTAACATGAAGTACAATATAAACGGCCTTTAATGAATACTCCTAAAGCATATTTGCGAAGTCCAAGCTAAAATATCCGACTACGATCTAACAAAAAGTCCGACTAAAAAAAAACTTGATTCCGACTCTAACTCTACAAGCACTTGAAAGTCTAAAATATTTAAAGCCCAATTCTTACTTCTGGCTTCGACTTTCCATATGCTTACAAAGAGTAAACATTTTTTATTTTTTAAAATACTTAAAAAAATCACACTCGTAAAATATATGAGATACCACAACTCCTACTCAGCAACCCTGCTAAAACTGTGAATACTTTTTTACAAGCTCTAAACTATTCCACCCCCTTTACATGGTGAAGAGATATATGTTAATACCACTTATCGGGTCCATATAAAGAGTTTTCGCTGTATATATATATGTGTGTATATTATATACTGCCGTGCAAAAGTGTTGGGCCACCACTGAGAAATAAATCCTTTGAAAAAAGCATCATATCTTTCATGATTAAATGTTTTTGACGTAACGTTCGTTATGCCTGATTACTTAAGCTGTGGCGTAACTAGGTGGGCGGTATGGGCGGTCCGCCCCGGACGGCATATTTTGAAATCACTCATATATTGCAATCAATATGATGTTTCTTTATGATAGTTTGTGTTGTAAGAGATTTTCATTTGACAAACACACAAAAAACAGGCATACACAACAAATCTGAGACCTGAAAAAGTTTTTGACGAAGTTATTGACTCATGGTTACGCCATTGCTCCTATAACATATTTCCATCAATAAGAACAAAACTCGATTTTGTTTCATCGCTGAAAATAGCTATCAGCTTTTATCAGACATACTCTAAATTACTTTTTCTTTTGTCCGCAATAAACTTTTTTAAATGAACCTTGGTCAAAGTTGATTTTTTTAGCTGAAATACAACTTTTCACATTTTTTTGTTCATTAGTATGTTCTTAATATTTTTTAAAAAATATTTTAAATCAATTTTTGAGACAAACCGCTTTTGTCTTATTTGCAATAGTTCCTGTACTTTTTAATTTCAATAAATTTAAAGAAATATTACTTCTAGATCATCCAAACAATTTAGCTATAGCTATTTGACTTCTATTTATTAACACACCTATTTAACGATAAACTATTATTAACAGGGGGCGTGAGTAAGGTTGGTTAGGTAGTGGGTTTCGATAACTTAAGGTCTTGGGTTCGATCCCGCATCAAGCCTACTTTCTCATAATTCGATACAAGCAGCGCAATTGTGCCTTCTCGATGAAAACACCGCACGGTACCTTTTTACCTTATTAACAGAGATACGACTTTAGGCATTAATTCAAATAATATTTTAAGGCATAAATGATCACATCGAAAAACTCAAACAAATAAAAGTTTTTATGATAAAGACAAAAGATTGTCAAAATTTTAAACCTGAAAATACGGAATTTTATATAAATAAAGTTCTCTAGCAGAAAAATTTTGCACGCCATTTTTAATAAGTGCACTATATAAATGAACCCATTCTATAAATATATAAAAAGAAAAATTTTTACCAATATAAAAATTAAAATACTTAAATTTTTTATTTTTACCATTTACTTACAAAAACAATTTAAAAAATAATAATAATATAGTTTTTAGTCGTGGCCTAAAACTTGTGCACCCCATTGTGTATGTATGTTCGGAAACACTTTGTCGCTCGCTCCATCGAGGCTTAAAAATAAATTTTGAATTATTCTTTACCGATTAACTAAGTGAATAAGTCAAGGTTAATTTAATTAATAAATTAATAAGTTAATAAAAAATAAATTTTGAATTATTCTTTACCGATTAACTAAGTGAATAAGTCAAGGTTAATTTAATTAATAAATTAATAAGTTAATAAAAAATAAATTTTGAATTATTCTTTACCGATTAACTAAGTGAATAAGTCAAGGTTAATTTAATTAATAAATTAATAAGTTAATAAAAAATAAATTTTGAATTATTCTTTACCGATTAACTAAGTGAATGAGTCAAGGTTTATGACAAAAATATTAATTATAATCAAAAAAAAGCAAAACGGTGAAAAGTTTAGTTTGTGAAAACAAAGATCTAGCATAAATCTATTTGTGTGTATGTGAAGTTAAATTGTCATTAACGGGTATATGCATTATTCATTTAAAGACGGGTAAAATAATTACTTTGAAGTCTTTTTTTAGTTTCTCCACTCGTTCTAAATACTTGGGATCTCGCTCTTCTTTAACAGCCAAGATTTGCTTCTCCAAAAAAGCCATACGCTCTTCGTAAACTCTACAAAGAAAAATTCTTTTAAATGGACAAACATAAAAAAGTGTGTAAAGAAAAATACTCTCTTAAAATAGACTACGAAATTGATATGAATAGAGAAGTTAATGGTCAACATTTTTGTTTGACAGATCTTTAGATTTTATGTTTCGGGATTTCTCGAGTCTCGTTTTTTAGACTTCAAGGGTTTCTAAGCTTCTTGATTATAGTGAAAAAACACATGAGAATCGAGAAAATTATTATTATTATTTTTCTATTTTTATTCCATCAAAAAAAAATCTCCTAAAATATTTTTCCAAAACATATATGTTAAGTTGGAATTTATTACCTTACATAGAAGTTCTCAAAAAGTTTTAAGTGTTATAGAAAGAAGCAAACTAAGGTGGTATGGCCATGTACTAAGAATGAAAGAAGAGAACATCGTTCGAAAAGCTTTTGGTGGGACTGTAGTCGGCAAAAGAAAAAGGGGAAGACCTTGCAAGAGATGGAAAGATGGGCTCTTGGAAAATATACACACTCTCGGGTTAGAACAAGATGATGCTGAGGATAGAGGAAAATGGAAGCTCAAGATCATGGCCACCGACCCCCAACTTAGGGACAAGGTATAGAAGAAGAAGAAGAAGAAGAAAATAGAAGTTCTCAAAAATATTTTTTTATACAAAGCGGATTAGATGTTAAGAATTTTTTTTGCTGAATTATGCGAGTTTGGATTTAAAATTATAGACTTCAATAATTATACAATTGATAAGGCGAAATCAGTGCACATTAGAATAGGTATAATCACCAAAAGCAAACTTTCAAAAGAAAATTTTTATTATCTCGACTTTACAATTACAAATCAGGATTCAATATTTCGAACTTACGGGCTTTATCAAGAGTCTAAATATAAAAGCAAAATCAGTTAGGACTGGTGTTGTATGTGAACTGAAATAAACAAAATTACATATAAATAAAGGTAAGGTGTATGGAGAATAAGAGTAAATAAATGAGTTAATTGTAGAAAGTAATGTGCGTGGTTTATAGAGAGGTGTAAGTGTGCCCCGAGGATACTCATTGTTGGGATTTGTGTGTAAATTTGTTTGTAGCTAATAAGAGTTTTGGCTGTGCAACATGCGGGTGTTTTGTAACAGAGTGGAGGCCCAAAGCTTTATTTTTACGCCTGGCATCTTGAAAGTGTTCTTTGAAACGAGCAATGGTGGGTCGTTTGGTTTCACCAATGTAAATCTCGTTGCATATGTGAGAAGTGATTTGATATACGAAGTTTTTCTTTTGGCAGCCGTGATTTTCAATGGATTTGCAGAAACTTGAGTGTAAAGGAGTACTTCTTTTGGAAAGAAGTGATTCGAGAGTTAGAGGCGTTTTGATTTTGATTGTAACGGGGAGTTCATGTATCCTAATTAATTTTACGTTTGACTACGTTGTGGATAGGAGGGCGAGAAAGGGGATCTTTGGTTCATGTGGTTGGTGTGTGTTAGTAAAGAGATATTTTATATTTACTTTCAGGATGGGTGTTTAAGTTGGAGTGAAATCCATTTAACCATTCGTGTAGAAGGTTTATAAGGTAATTGTTGTTTTGGTAGAGTTTAATCAAGGTATCGTAGTCTTTAGTAAGTAGTTCCTGAGTATTATTAAATGACAATATTCTGTGTAAGTGTCCGAGAAAGGGGGATTTCTTAATAGATTCAGAGAAGTAGTCAATCGTAATAGGTTTTTTAGTAGGTTTGACATAAAGTGAATGTGTAATAAACAAATTGAAGTCAACTGTTAAAGAAACATCCAAAAAGGCCAAGGAGGTAGTGACACTTTTCTCAATGGTGAATTGAATGTTTTTGTCTAAGGAATTTGCGTTTTGAAAAAAAGGAATGGAGTTCATTTCCAGAGTGAGTCCAGATGAAGAAAAAGTCATCGACATAGCGGCACCATGATTTAGAGGGGAAAAGGGGATGGAATGAAAGAGTGTGTTCAATTTCATTTATGTATAGATCAACGAGAATGCATGAGATTCCTATTATCTTTAGGTATAAGTTGTTATAATGAAGAACAGTTTGGTTATGGAGAGTGAATTCCAGTATATCTATGAGGAGTGGAAAGGTTTCATAGTCGAAAGGTGTAATGTTTACTTTATTCTGATTGTTTTTAATGGTGTTGAAAGAGTAGGGTGGGAGTTTTTGAAGAGATGTGCTACGCTTTTGTTCAACAGCCAATTAAGTCTTTCTGTTAGTGTGTTAATCGCTAAGATTATTTTTCGTAAAGGCTTTGTTTGGGTGTCTTTATGAGATATAGGAAGGCCGTATATTGAGGCAGGGCATGTGTTGGTGACTAATAAATCATTCAACACTGTAGTAGAAATGATGTGTTCAGCATGTAGTTTCCTAGTGAGTTTGTTTGCTTCTTTAATGAGAGAGTTGGTGAAAGTATGTGCATTAGGTATTTTCTTGAAGATTTTTGGTTAGATAGGTAATTTGTGATTTCTGTGTCGTAAGGTGTAGTGTTAAAGGCGACTAATTCACGACCTTTATCGGATCTGGAAATGTTAGATCTTTTTGTTTCTTCAATGCATGGATTTCACATAATTCATTGTTGGTTGGTTATATTTGAGGGAGGTGAGAAGTTATTTTTAGGGATTGAAGTGATACAACCTTCTATTAGAGGAAAATGCAGCTTCAATATTGGGAACAGAGGTAGGACATTTATTTGTCTGATGGAATTTTGGCTTGAAATGTTTGATTTAAAACGGTTAAACTGTGAGTCGTGGGGGTTGGAAAAATAATTCATCCACAAAACTTTGTGTGTTCTTTTATACGAAGTATTTATATCTTGTAAGCAATATTGGAGAATGCGAATTTCAAGAACTTATTTAGGGGTGAAACATAATTCTTAAATCGAATCGATTAAACTTTCTCAAAAATACTCAGAGCCAAGCTTACTTTTTTATTTATCAAGTTTTTGTGCAGGTTGGACTTTCAAAAAGTTATTTGAACAATAATACACTATAACTCTTTTAATTTCTTCAATAGTACGTTTTAAAATCATTAAGTATAGAAACTCATTATCTTCCTGATTCATCTATTCTTAATAGCAAATTAACATTAAAATTTGATCGATTTCAAGCTTTCAAAAATATGTGAAAACAAAATTCTAAAATTATCGTCTGGTTTGTTAGTTTTCAGGTGATGATTAACAAAATATTTATCTAAATGTAGTTCACTAGTTTATTAATTTTAAATTATAGTTTAACCCGATATTGTATACAACATATATTTACATTCCTGTTGAGAAAAAGTCATTGCTGCTTATTCAAAAAAGTTGCTTTTAATAATAAAAAACATCAATTAATGGTCCAAAATCTTCATTCTAAATCATGAAAAAAAGTTGGTATTTTCGTTGTGGTTGTAGTCATAAGCTCTAAAAAAAATTAAAAATTTATCTCCAAGCACTTTTCATATTTGAAATGCTTGTTTGAAACAGTGTTGGCAAATGTGTTAAACCCAGCAAAAAACCTCAAATTTTCAAGGGTATATTCTTATCCGTTTTCTTGGCATTTCTTTTGTCCAAATTAAATTTTGATTCTATAAGAGCGATACTTGTTTAAAGCAGACAAGCGTCACCCATTTTCAGAATGAGAGGGAGAGTTTGTGGGGTAAGAATTAAAAAAAATCTATTTTTGTACATTTTGTAGTAAATGGATACATAAAAGGTGCTCTGGTATTAAAGGTAGTTTATTAAAAGTTAAAAATTTCAAGTGTACTAGTTGTTCAGATTTAAAAAAAGTTGAAATTAGTAAAGAAAAGTTAGTAATGAAGGATATAGAACTAGAAAAGTTTGATCAATTTTGTTACTTCGAAGAGGTTATAGATTAGATAGGTTGTGTTGGTAACTCAGTTGAACACAGAATAAAACTAGATTGGAAGAAATTTAAATCTTTAAGCAGTATCATATGTGATTATACTTTTTTTTTAAACATAAAGAGTTATCTTTATAGAAGTTGCATTAGATCTTGTTAAGTATAGAGTAGTCAAAGTTGGGAGTTAAAAGAAGGTGAGAAAAATATGTTAAACACAAAACTGAGATGAGAATGTTAAGAATTATTTGTAAATGCAATTGGAAAGACAAATTAAGCAATGAAAAAATAAGTTTATGTAATGTTAATAAGAAGTTTATGTAAGGTAAATGAAATCAATAAAGTAATAGAGAGGCAAAGATTAAGGAAGTTTGGGCGTGTAAACAGAAGACCAGCTGAAGAGTTATTAATATAGCGTACAAACAGCAAACTATCAGTAAATCCAAGGGTAGACCAAAATTAACATAGAAAGAAGTAGTTTCTAAGGATATGAAAAAAGACATTTAAAAATAGGGGATGAACAAAATAGAGAATTTTGGAAGTGTAAAATTAGGTAGTCTTTTTATGTGTTTTCATAGTTGTAACACCGGCTAGACCCTAGCTTGCTGGGAAAGTAGCTGTAAAACCGATTTATTATTTATAGGCTTATCATTTGAAAATTATCAATATTTTGTGTCATTTTAAAGCTTTTGGGTGTTGTATCATACTTGACTTTAAATCTTTTGGGAAATTTGGATTCCGTTGATTTTGGATTTTTCCCGGTGATGTTCTAAGACAATTTTTTAGCTCCTTATTAATGTTTTTATTTAAAATAATGATAACACTTTTTTATCAAGTAAAATAGCTTTTTGCAACTTTAAGTTTAGATGAATATTGCATATTTTAAAATTACAATAATATTTTTACGAAATGAATTGCTCTGAAGCAACAAAAAAACAAATGAATTTGAACGTGATGTTTTGGTCTCAATACGCATACTTTCCAAAAAGTTGTCTAATTATTATGGTTATAAATAACTTGACTTGATCAAATTTACAGAGATTTACCTAGTGCAAAAAATTTAATAGATTGCAAGTCCAACCTGCACAAAACTTTCTTCCCCTTGATGATGATGGTAATGATAATGCTAAATTTTGAAGGAATCAAAAGTTGGTTCAGTTTGTTAAGCTTTTGAAATTCTCGAACCATTAAAAAAAATTTCGTCTCATCATGGGAATGCCTCTTATTTAAAGAGAACCTCTTTGTGTTTGACAAAAATGATGCAGTCATCGAAATGAGTATTGTATATCTGAGTAATAAATTATTATTATAGGTAGAAAATTTTGCAATTTTTTTTTGATAGATAAAATTTTTTTATTTGATACATAGTTTTTTGCTTATTTTGAGCTAACTAGTTTTAAAATAATTTGAATAAATATGAAGCATATTTTACAAAAATAAATTAAGAATTTTTATTGCTGCCTTCTTAAGTAAGCCACTTAAACTAGGTCCTTAGACTATTTAGCTTAAACCGGGTAGACTAAATGACGAGTGTAAGTGTTGTATGCAATTATTGGAAAGTAGGTCAGTCTCTTAAAACTGAATAAAAATTTTGGATGAAATATTTTATTTTACATGAGAGGCTGTTTCGCTTTATCGCATTCAGATAATAAAAATTCAAATAATAACAATAAATAAATATTTAAATTCAATTCTCAAGGCCCCATGAGATAATCAAAACATCGGTCAAGCATTTGCAATCAGAGAATAAAAAGAGCCGACGAACAAATATCATGAAAAAGATGGAATCAAAAGGTTAAAAAAGTATACTCATCAAGAATTTGCTTTTGAGAACTAGTGATTTTATTTGTTTCTAGCATTTCTGTTTTGACATTGGATCTTCAAACATTTTGATCTCCTGAAAAAGTAAAAAAGATTAAACCTACCTTTGCATGAAAAAAAACAGAAGAGAAAATAAATAATAAGAACTAACCAATTACTTAACAGACCTATGAATAACATACCAGCTATTTAAATGTCAAATAAATAAACAAATATCTAATAAACTACCAGAATTAAATTAAACAAAGCCCATCTTGAAACAAAAACACGTAATCATCTTTTTAAATGATTGAGTATTTTCAAATTCTTTGGATGAATAATATCATTTATCAAAAATTTTCTCATAAGACGATGACTTTACAGTGAAAGTTCACTTTAACCAGTTAACGACTAGAGTCTGTTATTGTCGACTTTCCAAAATAAAAATCGCCTTCTTTTATAAATTCTTTTTAATACAAATTTTCTGCATTACAATAGATATCGTCTGAATATTCTGGTCGGTAACTGATTAAGATCGAGTCGACTAGTTAGTTAGAATTCCATTAGTAACATCTTAATCTGTCCAATTATGAAAGATTATTTTGGTAGATGCGATAACGATAACTAAAATACTTCATAAGTAACGAAAACACGACTCATCACCATCAAAAAAATTTATCTTCAAATCCATGCATTAAATAATAAATTAAAGGAATTCAGTATGAAATGGATTTTTTTATTCATTTTATGCCATATTCTATTTCTATTGTAGAAGAAAGTCTCTAAAATGTTTCACAGACAAGAAAAAATTTTTGCAAAGCAAAAATGACGCTTTAGGTGAGTAGGGGCAAAGAAATAAAGAGTATGTTTTTGTTACTTTTTTTCATCAATCCTATGTTTCAACATTCTCTATAATCTTTTACCTTAAATACTCTAACTATTCTAAAACACGCGCTTTTTCTTTCAAACGCTTTGAAATAATTATATAAATGCCTCCTTTTAATATCTGAAAATCAATTTATACATTTAAGATTGGCAAGGATTGATTCTACGAATAAGAGACCAGGCAATTCTGATGTCAATGAGGCAAATATGTTTTGGTTTAAAGAAAAATAAAGACGAGAGCGATTGTTTAATTTTGCAAAGCGAATTTATTCTGCAGCTACAAAGCACTGCCATGTCTACCCAATCCAGCTCCCAGGGCTTGAAGTAAGAATTTGTATTGAAGTTTACTTCAATTTACGCGCTACGAATTTTACTTGTTTTGTGTCTATCTTACAACAGTTCGTTGGCTCTATGAATTCAATTTATGTTGGATATTGCTTTGAGTTAGGCAAGAAAATATATCTCAACAAGGTCATCGGATCTTAATCTTAAAAATTTTTGTTAGAACGAAAGCTCAGGTGTAATTAATTTTTTTTAATAATTAACAATACATTTGCCTGATGTCCTTTCCATTCAGCAGAAATTTTTTATTTTCTGATGACAACTGGTAAAAAAAATGAACGGTTTTTTATCCGCTTTCCTTTAACTTTTGACCGAAAATTCAGTGTAGCTTTATCTTTATAAAAATATAACAATTTCCTTTTGTATTTACAAAAGAAATTAATAGTGAAAAGTAATATAAAACGCTTTAGTTCGTTAAAGTACAATTTTGAAAAACACAATAAATTTTAAAAGGTTGTCTTCCTATTTTTATTATTTTAATTCAAACACAAAACAATTATAGAATGGTCTAATTAAGAACACAGTAAAATGTAGGTATATCGTAGAAATATGAGGAGTTGAATGAATATTAAAAAAATGACTTTTACTTTGTTGATTATACATTTTTATTATTTCAAATCAAGCACGGAGAAAACTAAATTATAAAAAAGTATTATTACACTGAAAAGTCTAGCTAAACAGTAATAATGTGTACTGGAAAAAAATATTTAAAATCACAATTATCTTTACATTATTGTTTCCCTTTGTTATTATATCAAATCATACATGGAGCAATGGGCCGATTAAAATACGGTTGAAAATATAAATGAAAATTTAAAAAATGCAAAAAAGAACTACCAAAATTGAATTACCTATAAAATTGACCTTTCAAATTTTGTTGAAAGGATTAGCATTTTGATGTTTGGACAAAATATAAATTAAAAATAACTTAATGAAAATAAATGTTAACGCTTTCTTTCAAATCATAAACAAGAATAAAAAACAAAAAGTTATTTGAAAAAATCAGTGCAACTATTTGATATTCTGAGTGATTAAACGTCATTAAAACCAAGTGTATAAATATCACTAAGAACTACTCGAATGTGAAATGCAACATATATTTCCCGAGAATATGTTATCAAAGCAATTCAGTTATAATAAAGAAAAATAGATTGAAATCAAAATATCTGAAGATTTTATAATTTTTTTTTTTAGTTCACAAATCAATTTTCGCTATAAGATGAAATAGTTAAATAAATAGGACAAATTAATAAACAAACTTTATTATCAACGATTCTTAACCTATTGCAAAAACAACAAATAATATTGATAGCCTTTGTCTTATTTTTTAAATAACTTCATTTATGTGCCATAAATTCATGAATTTTATACAAATCAACAATATCAAATTTAATTTCAAGAAAATTTTTTGTAGCTTTCATAACAGAACTCTGCTCATTTCAATTAATGCTCGTTTTACATGAAGTGGTTTAGTTCATTAAGTAAAAGAGACGTTTATGTGAAGAAAAATTTTCAAAAATTAAACAAATAATGTGTGTCTTTTTCAACTTTTTATTGAGAAAACATATTAGTTGCAAAGTTCAAGTAAGTTTTTGCCAAACTACTGTAATTCAGAATAAAATAATTGAACATTTAAGGACATATATAATTATGTAGTTTTAAATTGCAAAAAAAATTATGAAGACGATGATAAATGTTTGTAATTGAGTCACTACTCTCTGTTAAGACCACTTGATGCGGTCCCAATAGAGTTTTCAATAGAGAATGTCAACTGTACTTTTTATGGGCGAGAGTATGGTTGGTTATATGCTGCAATCCATAATTCAAGGTTTTGGGTTAGATCCTACATCAAGCGCTACATGAGGCGGAATTGTGCCTTTTCGATGAAAACACCCTACGGTACCATTACCATTAATTATATCATATTGTTTTGTGATAATAAAATATTGCTCTATGATATTTTTCATAGGTATATGTTCATCGTGGTTAAAAATGCTGAGATCGTCTTTTTAGGTAGTAAGTTTTTTTATATAAAATAAAAAATTGGCAAGTATAGGTAGCTGGAGTGTCATATGTCAATCATTTTTTGACAGGTATGATTAATTTATATAAAAAATAAACATCACTGTTGGATTCAGCCTACTTGAAAATGGGTACATATGTGTAAAACACCTGATTTGCACATTTGATTCACGCTTACAAGTATTTTCACATTCTAAATCCCAAAACAATCTATAATTGGAATTGGCATTGTTGATTTGTTATAAAAATGTATGTATTTCATGTAAAATTGAATGTTCTCATAGTCAGATTTTAGATGTAAACCGCAAATTTTGTTTTTGGGAACAATTTTTAGAAGTGAACGATAAATTTATTTTACACGTATAGATAATTTTGAATCCAAATGCAAAAACAATCTAAAAATGAAATTAACATTGTTGATTTGATATGAAAATGCGTTAATTTCATGTAAAATTTGAATAAATGTTCTCGAAGACAGATTTTAGAAATAAACCGCAAATTTGTTTCAGATTTATAAGTATTTTGAAATCGAAATGTAAAAATAATCTATAAATGAAATTGGCATTGTAATTTGATATGAAAATTTGAATGAATATTTTCGAAGACAGATTTTAGAAATAAACAGCAAATTTGTTTCACACTTATAAGTATTTTGATATCCAAATGCAAAAATAATCTATAAATGAAATTGACATTGTTGATTTGATATGAAAATGCGTTTATTTCATGTAAAATTTGAATGAATGTTCTCGAAAGCAGATTTTAGAAATAAACCGCAAATTTGTTTCACACTTAGTATTTTGAAATCCAAATGCATAAATAATCTATAAATGAAATTGGCATTGTTGATTAGATATGAAAATGTGTATATTTCATGTAAAATTTGAATGAATGTTCTTGAAGACAAATTTTAGAAATAAACCGCAACTTTGTTTCACACTTATAAGTATTTTTAAATCCTAATGCAAAAACAATCTATAAATGAAATTGGCATTGTTGATTTGATATGAAAATGTGTATATTTCATGTAAAATTTGAATGAGTGTTCTCGAAGGCAGATTTTAGAAATAAACCGAACATTTGTTTCTCACTTATAAGTATTTAAAAATTCTAAATGCAAAAACAATCCATAAATGAAATTGGCATTGTTGATTTATTATAAAAGAGTGTATATTTCATGTAAAATTTTAATTGCAGATTTTTAAATAAACAGCAACTTTGTTGTGTATATTCCATATAAAATTTGAATTAATGTTTTCAGACAGATTTTTGAAGTAAACCGCAAGTTTGTTACACACTTATAGGTATTTTCAATTTCTAAATTCCAAAAATGAAATCAGTATGTCTAATTTGATATAAAAAAATATTTCTTGTAAAATTTGATGGTATATTTTATTAGATATAATTCTCATCAATTAAAATTTTGATTGACATTTCCAAAAAAGTAACCATGATTTTGAAAAAATTTAAACTATAAAGTGTTGTGTTCAAAACTGTATATATTTAAAAATTTTCAAACGAGTATATAAAATAGAACAAAAGTTATAAGCTTAACTAGAGATACTCTAGTTCTAATTTAAGTTAACTCTATTTGATTGACAGATTTAGGAATGAAAAGGTCATTCAACTGCCATGAAAATGGTATCAAAAGATGCAGCTATCAATTTTAGGAAATGTCAGGAACTATGGTAGCAAAAAATGTAGCCAATTTGGTACAAGTTATAAACACGCAGAATAGATAATGGAACGAAAAAAGTTTTAAGAATTACTTAATCAACATTAAAAAAATTGTCTTAGATTACCCAAATAACGCATTTAATCAAGAAAATAATATAACCTAAAAGAAATAAGAAAAAGTAGCTGATGATGAAAGTATTCAGGTACTAGAAAAAATTTTAAGGCAGTTGGCCTTAGCAGAGTGTTAACTGAATTTATAAATTATGTAGAAATGCTAACATATTTGGGCTAAAGATGAGATCTAGGATATGTTCAAGGTGTTCCTGACGCAATCTTATAACTATCCAGTTCAACATTTCATTGTTGCAATTACCATTAATAATAATCTATTTTATTATTGGAACACGGGGTGAAAATAGTAAGAAAAATTTATAGAAAGGGAGACCAGAAACATTAATTCTCCATATCTTAGAGAAGACAATTGACCCAATTTCAATCTGTTTTAGTCTTTCATTGTTTAAAGTTGAAACTTTGGCAGATATAAAAAAAATGGGCTGTTACTTTTAGCTCTCTGCAATAAGTTTTAAAATTAATTCAGAAAAGATGCATTTATAATGCTAAATTTTTTTGTTGTAAATTGCGTATTTCTCAAACCGGGTCCACATGGACCATATAATTATTCAGGGGGTCCACAGGCGAAGTATTACAAATTGGGGGTCCACAATGTTATTTCGGTGGTCCATAAAGATAACCAACTTATAACGGTTTTATTATGCGATAGACTTGACATCGTAAAAAGAGGTGCTTTATGACTAGCATAAGCTTCAATGCAAACAGATATAAAGAAACTCATTGAGCAGCATCAACCAGAGATCTCATTAAATGTTTTTTTTATTAATATTATAATTGGGTTGCATTCGATTTGCTTTCATTTCAACATGAATTTTAATTATATACTATTTTCTTTATCATAACCTCAAAAATTTTATTAGTTAAAAATATTAAAATAAATATTTTTTGTCCAATTTTTATGAAGGGTCAACTAAGAAAAAAAGGTTTAGATCATCATTAGGCAGGATGACAAAAACTGTTCATTCATGTTCAAAAAGTTATGCTAAATTCTGATCCAAATTCGAATTATGGAGTAGAATTTAGAATAAAAGCTTCGTGAGATGAATTAAAAAGTTTAACCGGCATATCATAAGCCCAACAAGATTAGAATATTTTAAAAGAGGATGATCATTGTCCAATGCTGTCATCATCTATGAACTTCTATTGTAAAAATAAGGTTCAAGGGGATAAATTTCGTTTGGGTGTCACTGTCGACTTTACATAAAAATTTAAATCCAAATCTTACTTCTTTCTAGTTTCAGATAATGAATGGCCAATCCATATTTAAAATATTGAAAAAATCCGACTACTAAATTTTACTAGATATCGATACCCATTACAATCTCTTTAAAACCTCCAAATCATCCGATTCTAGAACCTTATTAGAAAGCCTCAATTTAAAGGTGGTTTCCCTAAAAACAAGTTTTACTGTACTTTCAAAAAGTTCAGGCAATCATTTACGAGAGGTAGCAAGATAAAAATTAATTGCCATTTTAGATTGTGATTAAGCAAACACAAAATTTTTCTGATTTCCCAAAAATCTAAAATAACCATTCATTTAATTCTTTTGAGAAGTGGAAATATATGAATTAGAAAGAAACTATTTGACAAACAAATTTATTATAACATCTTAAAAATGAATCTGACTTCTTTGTTCTATTGACCAAATTGATTGGCAGTGGAAAAGTTTCTAAAAAAATTAAAGGAATAAAAAATGAAAAAATTAATTGAAGTTATTACTTTGGTAAAATGTTTATTCTATTGCATAATCTATTTATGCTATCATCTGATTCTCCCTAAATAATAAAAAACTATTGTTTCGTATTTTCAAATACTAAAATTGATCTAACCATTCCTCTAATACGTCCACAAAGTAAAAACCTATCAGTTTCGCCTGTAAAATTTCCATCTTCATTAACCTAAATAGAGTAGTGATATTTATCTAAAAAAAATTATAAAAAGAGAAAAACCCTTCCAACATTCATCTGGACTGAAGGATAATCTTTGGATGAAATTATTTGATTCGTTACAGAGCTTAAATAAATGAATATCAAAATTATTAAGATAAATTTTTATGCATAACGATAATTAAGTCATAAGATGATAAGTCATAATTAGATTTCTGCCTTGTGTTGCTATGAGGAAAGTTGGCGGACAGAAATTTTAACATTTTCGCAAGTTTGCAAAACCATTTATTACTCTCTAATTTATTCCCTTAATGACTATAAAGTAAAATTGTTTGCTGAATTCTAGCGTGAGCTAGCATTCGCTTCCGTCTAAAATAACTAATTAGACTACTAAACACTGGAAAAGCTTTCCACATATTACCCAAAATAAAAGAACATTCACTTGGCTAAAAAATAGTCGCGTTTAGCCAAATGAATAAGCAAAGGATTTAAATCCACTAAGACGCTTACAGAATCTAGGTGAAAGCAAAACATATTTCAATAAAATATAAAAAGAATTAACAAGCACTTCTTTAAAAGTTTTGGGTGTGGGATACTAATTTTGATAAAATAAAGGTATATTTCATCATTTTTAGAAAAGTTAAATAATAAATCATAGCACAGGTGTATTTAGCAGAGGAGGCGTTGATTCGCTACACCCTTCCATATATCCTGTTAGTAATTCTTAAATAAGCACTCGTCTATATAAAATAGAACTTCAATTGTTAATATTTTCAAGTATTCGAACTCAACATATGTATCAGAAACAACTATTCACATACCCCAACTTTTTAATTGCTAAGCATGCATCGAAAAATTAGTTTAATAAATTTGTAAACAAAAGAAAAATTTATTTCTTATTTTTAAAATTTTAATGTATTGACAAAAAATATCAACGGGGGCTGCATTGGATCAGAGGCGTAGAAAGGAAATACAAATTAGGGGCACATATTTTTATGCTCAAAACGAATCAATTAAATAATTCAAAAACGCATCCTGTAAATTCTGTGCTTAAATTTATTAGGATTTTTTTCTATGATGTAAAAATAAAATGGATTTAAAACAGTAAAATAATGAATATGATTTTTTGTGTTTGGATGTTTTCATTTTATATTAAATGTATTATTTTATTTCAAAAAAGACAAATAGATTTATATTTCATAAAGCAGGGGCGAAGAACCTCAAAATCATTGGGGAGAGGGCAATTTTTTTTGCAATTTTCAAAATTAGTGGTCTGAAAATATCACAGGAGATAAAATATTCAAGCAATCCTTTAAAAAAGTGTATACAGCGCATACGAGAATTTATAAGACTATATTTTTTACAATATTTTATACTTTGTGAACGTGTTTTACAGATTAAAATTTACTAGTATACAAACACCTTCTATAGGTTAAATTTTAAGAAATATATAAAGTGAAAATTGGTATTTCACAATTGACGTAAACCATTTTTGCTTAATTTTAACCCCTCCCCCTATTGCCAACTTTTGACTATTTATTTAGTTTAAAAATTCTTCATTTGTCAACTTATCGACACAACTCCGTCCCCAGTCATCGGTTGACATCAATTGTGAAAGACCCAGGAGGTATTTTCAACCTTCCAAAATGTTTTTGAATTAATAAAGAAATAAAAAATAAATTTTATTAATTGTATAACAAAATCATAAATAAAAAAAATTTACCATTTACGAGGAATATACATATCAACATATTCACCAATATCGTTTTGCATATTGTTGTTTTTTCAAGAATATAAATTAGGATGAATTAGTCACAAAAAAATTATAATAATAAAAAATAATAAATATTCAAGATTGTATATTAATTTATACTAAATATCTCTGATAAATGTAAATTATAAAGTTATTTGGTCATGTTTTGGCACAGATGCCAAAACGGTTTAAAAAACAAAAAAGGGAAGATACTCGATAGGGGATTAGAACCTCAATGGTTGTTAGGTTGTAACTCTCAGCTTAAAAGTTGATGGTTAGGGCTTCGATCCACAAGGCTCCCAACTCTTATGATAAGCCAAGTGCCAGCTTTCAAGTTTTGACAACTTACAAGCTGCGTCAATTCAACAAACAACAACAACTCAACAGGGGCGGATCTAGAAATTCGCATTAGTGGGGGCTGATTTTACTAAACTAGAACTCAAATTTAAACATATAAATTTAAGTTTTATCAAAATTTTTAAGCTATTTTTATCTTATTTTGGGTAATAGCTTAATAAAAAGCGAAAATTAACTTTTTATCATAAAACTTTGAGTATCATAATAATATATCAAAAAATTATAAGTTTATTATAAGAAAGTAACTAGATTAAGAACTAAGAGGATTAAGGAGACTCATCCATCTAGGACACTTTTTAGCATATATATAAATAATGGGGTCAAATCCCAATCCAATATCTCTCTGAACAAAAAGAAGAATGAGAGCATTAAAACTGCGAAGTTCTCATTGAACTGCAAAATGTTCTCTCTCTCTCTCTCTCTCTCTCTCTCTCTCTCTCTCTCTCTCTCTCTCTCTCTCTCTCTCTCTCTCTCTCTCTCTCTCTCTCTCTCTCTCTCTCTCTCTCTCTCTCTCTCTCTCTCTCTCTCTCTCTCTCTCTCTCTCTCTCTCTCTCTCTCTCTCTCTCTCTCTCTCTCTCTCTCTCTCTCTCTCTCTCTCTCTCTCTCTCTCTCTCTCTCTCTCTCTCTCTCTCTCTCTCTCTCTCTCTCTCTCTCTCTCTCTCTCTCTCTCTCTCTCTCTCTCTCTCTCTCTCTCTCTCTCTCTCTCTCTCTCTCTCTCTCTCTCTCTCTCTCTCTCTCTCTCTCTCTCTCTCTCTCTCTCTCTCTCTCTCTCTCTCTCTCTCTCTCTCTCTCTCTCTCTCTCTCTCTCTCTCTCTCTCTCTCTCTCTCTAAAATTGTTTATACTTTAAATATCATAGTGTACATTTATCTATAAAAACAATAGAAATAGAAGAGGAAAACAAATGTTTTATTACGGAAAGTGAGTAAAGTAAGAGGAAAATGTAGAGATGAATATATTTGAATATAACAATGATGGATTCTAAAAAACCGTTTATGCGGAAGGGGTGGGGAAATGGTGTTCTATGTTTTAGGGCTAATAATTTATATTCTTAATATAATAAAAGACCTAAAAAATAATAAAAATTAAAAATTCAAGCATGAGGAAGCCAATCCGTGTTGTGAGAGGAAATTAACTTGAGGAAAGTAGTATATTAGAAAAAATAAATAGACCAGGAAAGACGAAAGTGGGACAAATCATGAGGTGTTTCTGTATTAATAGTGAAAACACAATTTAAATTGCTTCCCTTACATCTTATTTTTTCATACAAAATATGCTATGGCATACTTACTCACATATAGTATACAGATCGGCATTAAGAGATGAATGCAATATTCAAACTGCTTGTCCTGCATCTTATTTTCTTCATACAAAATATGCTGTGTCGTATTTACACAAACATAGTATAGAGATCTGCATTGAGAGATGAATGGAAAATTTAAATGGCTTTCCCTGCATCCTATTTTCTTCTTACAAAATATTACTCACACATACTATATAGATCAGTGTACCACAGGGATAGAATAAATGTGAGTAAAAAGTGTGTACGAAATATCTCAAATGTATAGATATATAAAGAGTACATTCTATGTGAATGACAATTAAAATTGAACCTTGAAATTACTACATTTGCCCTATTTTAAAAAGGTAAACCTATCTGATTCTTTCAATAAGCGGTTGAGAGCATCGTACATGATGACTTACTTGATCGTATGCTGGTTATCATATTTGACTATCATTTCAATTGAGGTTAGTTTCTTCCGAGTTTTCCAAGGATTCCTCTAAACTTTGTTGTTTATTATTAGCAGGTGAAGGCCCTTCCTTTGCATTTTATCTAATTTCAAAAGGTGCTAAATGTCTTAGAGTAATGTTTCTCAACCTTTTTTTACTCATGGACCCCTTTTCACTTCTTTTTTTCTTGGTGGACCCTTTCATAAAATTTGGACAAAAAAATAGCATTTAAATATTTTTCACTAATAAAATTTTTGAGGTTATGATAAAAAAAAAGCAATCTAATGCAACTCAATTATAATACAATTTTTATAATAAAAAAAAGACATTTAATAAGATCACTGTGGTTGATGTTGCTAAACGAGATTCTTTATATCTGATTGCATTGAAGTTAATGCTAGTCGTAAAGCACAGCTTTTTTTGATGTCAAGTCTATTGCGAACTTTTTATAATAAAAACCTTATGAGATGATTTTCTTCATGGACCACCACAATATCATTGTCGACCCCCAATTTATAATATTTCGCCTGTCGACCCCCTGAATTATTATATGGACCCCTAGGGTCCATGTGGATCCCGCTTTAGAAATCCTGTCGTAGAGGAACAGTGATTCAATTACCTGTAGAATTTTTGATCTTGTCATAAAGAGGATTAGCGTCCATTTTAATTAAAAAATATTATTTCAAATTAACTTTTACTATAGGAATTTAAATTATAATCTGTATGACACTATGAAAACCGGAAATAATTTGAAAAACTTTTTTCTGAACAACTAAAATATCATAAAAATTATAGTCGTAATAACTGATCAGACTATAATTTATGATTGGAAGGAAGATTATTTTATAGAGCAGGATTTTTATATTCAAAAGAAATATATTTTTAGTAAACTTTATGAAGCCTAAAACCTTCTCCACAGTTCCCGCATTAAAGCTAAATTTCAAGGGGGGCTGAAATGGGGCAAAGAAACACATTTGCAAAAAATTTATTTCCTATATTACTTTATATCCTATATTACTTTGCTGAAAAGCATGAAGTACTTCTGTATAAAAACCTATAGAAATCTCATATTATACATACACATACATCAGCATTTATATAAGATTATTGTGTACAATTTTTGCTTATTTATTTTTCCTTTAAAAAGTGCATGGGGCAAAACCAAAAATCTTAGGGGCAAAGATTAATACAGGGGGGGGGGGGGCACGTCCCCAAAATTATATAGGTAGCGCGGGCACTGCTTCTCCATTATATGGAATAAAAATTGAAGGAGAAATTTATATTTTAATTTATTAACAAATTTAGACCAATCAAATATCAAGATTTTTAAAAATATGGAATTTTGCAATAATCTTCAAAGTCACTTGACTAAAGTAAAATTAATAATATTATAAGCACTCAAGTTAAACTCGTTAAATTTTAATTTAGGAACAAAATATAATGTAAAACATAATTAAATTGATTAAATAAGTCAAAAAAATGAGGCTAACATTTGATTCTCTATCTAAAAATTTATAGCCTTATTTACTAGATAACTGTAATAATTTAAAAAGCAAATTGATAATCAAATAATAAATTAAAGGATTCAATATATTAGATCATTTGATTAAACATTAGTTTTTTAAAATATTTGGAAACTCTGAGTACTTTCTATATAAGCCTGAAATCTTCGATTAGATTAAAATGAATTTATTTAGAAACATGTATAACTTTATTAGAAATATCATTTCATTTATATTACACTTATTAAACAAACTGAAAGAACCTGACTTTTGAGCCGCTAATAAATGTAAATTTAAGTAAATATATTAGTTCTATACTTCTATGAACAGATTTTGAATTTTAACTAAAATTAAAATACAGAAGAAACAAGTAAAATTTTAAAGATTGATATTTTAAGAACCAAAGGCAAAGAATTGGTAAGGAAATAAAATTTTAAATTTCTTTATTTCCAAATTTGCTTAGTTTTTTTTATTGATTTAAAGACATCAACTTAAATGAGGTTCACTTTTATTTTCTAACGTTTTATTAATATTGAAATCCATTAGATTGAACAAATGGTCATTTTTGAATAAGCTTTTCTTTTTATTATTTAATGAATATAAGCGTGTATTCGTATTTCAGTTTTTATAAAAAAAAAATCAGCCTAAAATTGTCTCAAATTTGTAATTAGATTTCAAACTGTGTTTAAGGGCCGAATTTTTTTTCCATTCTCATTTCGACTTCATATCTTTTAAAGATAGTTCTATTTCTGACTTGTGAAAAATTTGTAAGTTGGTGACACGATAATTAATTTTTTTTCTATAACCAAATCGTGTACATGATGTATACGTTTATGTGTGCATAGGATTGATTATTTTTTGAAGGCAATGTAAATATATCTCCCATATTTTTTTCGTTGCAAACAGTTTTATAGATTTAGGATAACGATAAATATTTTGATGGACAGTTATTCACATATTTCTTCAAAAAATGTTAATGTATGTTTAAAAATTTATACATTTGAAAAATGAACACATTTTTTGTCATTTAGGGCATGTTTATTTAAAGTCTACCATTGTTTTGTGACTTATTATGTAACGACTTTTCAAAAAAAATTGTAAACTAATTTCGCGTGTCTAAAATAGGATCTATTTAAAAGAACTTCGTCTCACTTATAATACCTTTTTGTACGTTGTCTGTTCATGATAATTTTATAAGCATAATTTTTCCAGTTTGTATGAAGTAAAATTTAGAGAAAAATAAACTTCCCTTGGAACAAAAAAAGGAACATGCCTATTTATTTATTTTTTAAATGATCCTTTCCATTCGAAAGTTATGACGTTCTTTGCAACAAGGTGACACGGTTAGTTGAAAATTGAATATTTTTGTCACGTTCTCGCTATTTGGTGGGTGTGCTACCCCCAAAATCTCATTCTGATGTTTTGCCTCACAATTTGAGTATAGACGTCACCCCTAAAGTTGACTTTGTTGTAAATTTTTCTCATGCACAAGTTAGTGTCTAAAGACTTCCAATTTAAAAATGATAAAATATTATTTTTGTGATATAATTAAGCAGGGGCGCAGATTCAGACGGGGAGGGGGGGTGACTGACATGCCCCCCCCCCCTCTCTAATGTGATTTCAAGGTGTGCGAAAAAACAAGAAGAAAATTTCCTCAATAAATTTTTCTTATTACTTTTCTTCTTTTAATGTTAAGTCTTATAATAAATCTTTAAAATTAATTTTTCCCATATATTAATGTAAATTTTAGCTATATTTGATCAGAGGCAAATTGAACAAGAACCCATTCATTTTTGAGCGTATTAATTAATTCTTATAGCACAACTATATAAGAACTCTAATTTAAAGCTTATTATGAAGATAATATAAGATGTTTCTTTGATTTTCCTTTTTACTAATCTATCTTGGTAACATTTAGTTGCTAGAAATTTAATTTTAAACAACAATGTATTTCAGTGTAGAGTAATCAATTAGTAAGATGAGAATTTGAAAACAATCATTTAACTCCTAATTAATATTGTATCGAATAGTGGAGTTGTCGAGTAACAGTCGAATAAATGAGCCTTCAAATACAACCCTTTCCATATTGTCTTTAGAAGACTGACATTTTTAACGTTCTAACACCTAATATAAAAAAAGTTTTTGTTTTGTTGAGCTTGAGGGGTTCACAAACCTTCTAAAAAAAATTCGGCGTAGTGGTCTCTTTATAATTTTTTAATAAAAAATTGACTGTCTATTCAAAAATTGTCTGAAAAATTCAATTAATTTAAATGGAATGGATGCATCTGTTTTGTCTATACAAGTTTGGCTCCGTTTTGGCAAATGCATCTCTTATATCATTGCTAAATTATTTATTCTTTTAAATCTGACTTATTGACAAAAATCATAATGTATGCAATATGTTCCGCTAAATGATCGACTCAATGACCCCATCTCTGCCCGTTTGGAACTGCTTCGCGTTCGCGTAGGGCACCTCGGACTTCAGTTTAAAAACCACTGAGATAGAAAGTGGTGTAATCAGACTTACAAATGGTAGGATTGAGAGCTTACCGTGCAAGTAAAATAAGCAAATATTTATATAAATTTGGTATTTTATCTTTTAGTAAAATTTCTCGTGATAGTATCAATGAAGCAATATCTTTGGTGTTATCAAATTCAGCGGAAAAAAAGAGAAAGTTTAGAGAGACTATAGAACTTCAAATATCTCTCAAGAACTATGATCCACAAAAGGATAAAAGGTTTTCAGGAACTGTTAGGTAAGTCTGTGTAATGAAATCCCTTTGTTCTTTAACTTAGATTTACAAGCAATCCAACTAATCTTATTATATATTTTTGATATTTGGTTTTATTTATGTGGATCTTATAATCATATTTGTCTCTATTAAATATATATTTACATCCTTTATAAATGAGGAGGGATAACGTAATAAACTTGTATGAAATATGTAAGATATACAGTAAAACCCCTATACCCGAAGTCTTATCATCGTCCCAGAAAAGTATTTCAAGTTAATGGAAGTTTATTGTTGTTTTTTAAATAAATTTATATATGATCATACCTATCCTTTAATAATGCTTGTGGTAAACTTAAAAAAACTATTTTCTATTTGTAAATCTGATTATATAGAAAAGAAAATTCAAAAAGTAATATAATTTATTGGGCACAGGATTTAAAACGGTGAATTTTCGCCGAGACTCGGCTTTATCAAACCACTATACTAATTACTAATTTATTTAAACTAAGTAAGTACTAATTACTAATTAGTATAGTGGTTTGATAAAGCAGAGAATTCACAGTTTTAAATCCTGTGCCCAATAAATTATATTACTTTTTGAATTTTATTTTCTATTTGACTTTAAATGAATTGCTAAATTTTGTTTAGCGAATTATACATTTCAGCAGGATCGTTTTTAGTTTTTATAAATTATTATTTTAACTTCTCGCAATTTTCAAGAGCAGACTTTTTAATATATTGTTTTTTTCAAATTATGCCTCCAATTTTAAAATCCCACATTTTCATTACTCGTAATTAATTCAAATATCGGTATTGCCATATGTTCACAATCGACATTTTTTAACGCAATCCGAATTGGCATTGGTGCATGACTAATATGTGGTATGCCAATTGCATTGAAATATTGAGGAAGAAGAAATAACGAAAGAGGAGAGCTCTCAAGAATATCATGTCTTGATACTTCATAGCTATTTATTAGTTCTGCAAATATTTCAGTTGTGCAAATAAATGAATGAACCAAGTGCGCACATCCTCAAAATTTGGGGGGGGGCGAACTTTTTTTTTATATAATTTATTATGAAAGAATAGATTGGAAAAATAGATTTTATATATTAATTCTACGACCTAACCCTAAAATAAGAAAAGTAATATCGAAAATCTACCCTGAAGACACAAGTCTAATAAATACTATAAAAAAGATAATAATTCCGAAAATTGGAAATTATTTGGGGGGGGGGGGGCATGCCTTTTCTTCCCCTTATATATATATATATATATCAGTTGTGCCCTTTATTTACATCTAACTATATTTTCTTGTTTTTATTCCTCCACTATAATTTGACACTTGTTTTTAATTTTATCCCTTTCGCACAATCGTTTTCATGTTTCCGTTATGCTAATTAATTTACGCTTTGTAATTTTTTTACTTTTCTAAAGATATTTTGTTGTAATTCGTTATCTGTGTTCATTTCAACAAAAACATTCTTAAAGTAAAAAAGTTTTGATCTGAAAGCGACAAAAATCTCAGTATCATAGTTCAATAGCTCTTATAGCTCTTGATTCCCAATCTTGACACATTTCATTACTCCATCTTTTGTTAAATTTTGTATTCTTTTAAATATCCAAAAACGCTAACTACACCCTTATAGAATGACTGAAAAATGCTAGCATATTACATACTTGAAATAATTTTTCTTTTAGGTTGAAATGCTGTCCGAAAAAGAACTTTTCGATTTGTGTCATCGGAGATGAATTGCATTGTGATGAAGCCGCTAAAAGTAACATCCCTACCATGGATTTAGAAGCCTTGAAAAAGTTGAACAAAAACAAAAAGTTGGTTAAAAAATTAGGTTATTTTAAATTTTATTTACTATTTCTACTCCGGCAAATAAAAATTTCCTATAATTATAATCATATTTAGAACTTTCTACAGTTTGCGTTTTGCTTTACTTTTATTTTTTGTAATTTACATTCTTATCTGTTAAATTTATAAAAGTTGCTTTTTACGCTTTATAAAAGTCAGCTAACTTTTATTTCAAGTTCCATATTTTTAGCTTTAATAAATATAGGTCAAACGAATCTTATTCTTTCAAAACAATGGTTCATCTTCGTCTCTCTCTTTACTAGAGATGTAGCGTATATCCACAAAATTTTTACATCTTATCATTCGCATCCTAAATTTTCAAACATTTTTCTTCTTCCTATATACCACAAAGTTTTTTTCATGTTTTTAAATATTTTATAAAAATTAATCAAGCTGGGGATTAAGGATTCATTATAATTAGAAAGTTTTGATGAACCGATCCCATTCTCCAAGAATTTTGTTTTCTACTTTATAGTTAAATTACGCTTTATAAATTTATTTACTTTTTCACGCTTGTTTTTGTTATAATTTGATGTGTGTTTTCAACAAAAGCATTCTTAAAGTAAATGAGTTTAGCTTTGAAAGCAATAAAATCTCAGTATCATAGTTCAATAGCTCATTTAGCTATTGATTCCCAATCTTGACACATTTCAATACATCGTTTTCTCAATATCTCAAGCATTCAAGCTGTTCCAGCGTATAAATGAAAATTGAATGCTATAGAACAGAAACCAATCTTAACCTACGTGCCACTAAGCTCATAACTTAAATTATTGTAGACCCTTGGTTGAATTTTATCAAAATATATTAGCTTGTTTTTTTTATTACAAGTAATTTTTGGAAGAATTTCATTTTTGAGATCCTTCTTTAGTATAATCACATTTATTTTTGTTACTTAAGATGATATATTTTATCCATATATATGATGTATCGTAATTAATATTATTTCCCTTTTATTGATAACGTCCTTACCTCATAAATGTATATTTTGCCTTTTTTTGTTTAAATTTTAATGATTGATTTACCCTATCCCAGGGTTATGGAATCTAACGTTTTGAGAAGTAGTCGGCATCGTAATCTCCACTCCGATTTTATAAATAGTTATATGTTAGACGCAACAAAAATCTTTATCAATTTAATCTAGCCTTGGGCATTTGCAGTAATTGTATAGGAAAAATTGAATAAAATTGAAGAATGAATTTTTTATTACACAAATACTTTGTAAAGGAACAAAGCTCAGTTCATAAGTAGTAAGTTTTTGGAAAAAAAAATTGAATGCTATCTTGGCTTAGACAAAAAAGTTATAGACAATAATTTGAAAATCTTTTTGAAGACAGTGTAAGAAAAGCGCCAAACTAATAGAAATCAATAAAACATTTTATTAAACTATGTTGAAGAAAATGGATCAAACATTTTCCTTTGCAACACAAAGCCGTGTAAGATTCACGACATATTTCAATGACTATCTAAAGTCGCCGTTCACAAATAACTCTGAAATATTGTTTGTCACCACACTTTTAACATTAGTTACTAACTAGTAAGTCAGTAATTTATAACTGATGTTTCTAAAGCCATTTTACATCATTTGTAGTTGGAGATTTATAATATTTGAAACAGAACATTTGAAATACAATTAACAGTTATTATTATTACATGAAAGTGAATAGTTTCATTTATTTTTATATTTGAAAGAGTTGAAATATGACTAATTAGAACATACCCTTAATTTCCTTAGACACCTCACTAACCTTTTTCATATTTAGGTTATGTTATTTAAAAAGCTATCAACAAATAAATTTGAAATTTTAGGCTTTAATAATAATCGTATTCCTAATTATAATTAAAATATTAAATTTGTTCACTAGTCTAGTAAAGCAGATAGTTGACTGAAATCATCACATTTTTTTTTTACCTAATTTTACTTTTTTTCATTTTTTGAAGAAATCCAGCTGGGTATAAAAAGTCACTCTAAATAAGTATTTCTCACCGTTTTCGACGGATGAATTAAAAAATTGACAGATACATTTTCATGAGCCATTAAAACTTTTCACAGATATTTGAATATTTATTCATAAAAATAAAAAAAATTGGATATCTGTAGTTAGTGTTAACAAATAATTAATGTATTTTTAATGAAAGCATAATTTCTGTTTAAAGTTGAAAAACTTTTTAGCTAAGAAATATGATGCATTTTTGGCGTCAGATTCTGTCATCAAACAAATTCCTCGAATTCTTGGACCTGGTTTGAATAAAGCAGGAAAATTTCCAACCATCGTAACCCATAGTGATAGCATTTTGAACAAATGTGAAGAAGTCAAAGCTACCATTAAACTTCAAATGAAGAAGGTACAAAGTTTTTAGCATATCATCTATTTGCATAATTTATTTTATTTTTTACAATTTCTTCACTTTTTTACTGTTAATTTAAACTGTTAGTTAAGGGGCGTGAGTGGGGTTGGTTTTTATTCTATTTTTAAGAGTGTAGGTGAAGGCTTATAAGTTGTATTTTATCAAAAAAGTAAAGAGAGAAGTTGTAGATAATGACAAAAGCCAGTTAAAAAATTTTCTGAATGATGTTAGGCCTCAATATAGAGAGGAATTCATGACGTTCAATTTTAACGTTCTTAATAGTTTTTCCTACGTATCTTTCAGATCAAGTTGATTTTAAGTAATTATAGCATGTATGCAAATTGATTTTTGTTTTATTTCATGGTCAAATTTCGGTTGAAAGAAGTTTTTCAGTTAATAAAGAAGTGCTTCAAGATAATTTACAAGAAAAGTCTATGTCACAAAGACTAGTTTATGATTTCTAGCAGAGTAGCCCAAAACATGAGTTAGCAAAACAAAAAAATTCTGTATTTGTTGAAAAAGTTCTGAAACGCATTGAGAATTTGAAGAGATAAACTTTAACCCTTTAAAACAATATCAGATTCAATAACAGAATATGGGTTCGAAATAATAAAGGCTGATAATAACTAAGATTTCACATCAGCAAAGCCATTATCATTTCTTGGATCAACTAAAGAAAAAGAGAGTCAGTTAGAAAAAATAAAAGAAACTGAAAAAAGATGAATGAAGAACTAAAATTCATATAATAAACTGATTATAAATAAAGTTTATATTTGCTTTTGTTAGGTTTCCATTTAATTATCTAGACTTCTAGAGTGTAAATTCATTGTTCTTTGCTGAAAAGTACAAAAAACTTAGTTCTAGTCCTACCTTTTGTATTGTTAAAGGAGTTACTTTTATCTATTAGTTTTACTTAAAATTATAAATAGAAAGTATTTTAAATTTATTTAGGTTTTTGTGTAGTTCATTTTTTATTTTTGAGTGTTTTTGAAGATATTTTTTTCTTAAAAAAAGTTTTTGTGATCATCTGGTTGATGATAAAAACCCAAACCTATGCACTCTTTGGTTGATTACTCTATAGCTTATATCTAAAGGGTTTAGATCAATTCGCTTTAAAAATTTATGATATACCGTATTTCCCCACGTATAATGCGCACTTTTTAGCTACAAATTCGCCTTTATAATAACTCAGCGTATTATACACGGAAACTATTTATTGATGATTTTAAAATATAAGAAATAAGTTTGAAACACAACATGAAAAACAAGTATTTATTGATGAACACATGCTAATATATGTTTAATTCACAGCTTTCAGAATCGCTATCACGATTAGAATTGTTGAAAAGATCTTCAGCTTGCTCTGTCGACAGCATATCTTCATAAAATAAGTCAGCATCAGAGTTTTCTAGATCCTATGTTTCCTTTCTTCCTTCTCCGTAATCTGTCCATAAAATATCATATTCTGTTCCGTCCATAGCATTTGAGATTGAGCAACGTTTAAATGAATTTATAATGATACTAGGATTTAACTCAGCCCATGCTTCTTTTACCCATTGAGCCACAGTTATTAAATCAGGAGCTGTGATGTTTATGTAAATGCTTTAGAAATTGGGGATTTCTGTGACACCTAAAAGCATCAAGAATAAGCAAGCTAGTTTTATTTTTTAGCAACCCTCCAACACGTTTTGCCCATACAACATCGGCCCAATCTTTCATTAATTCATCATTCATCCATCCCTTTGATTGGAAGCGCACGATAACACCACTTGGAAACTTAGTTGCCTTAGGTGCTTTTTTTCTTTTAAATACAATATAAGGGGGAAGTTTTGTGCCCAGCATCACTGTAAATCTGGTCTTTTCGTACCTGTAGAAAGAATGGCTATGTTAGACGCCCCTTTTTTCAATAGTATAGCTTGACGGGATATCAAAGGTAAGAGGCGTTTGATCAGCATTACCAATTAATGACAAAGGTGGGTTCAGTTCTTTACGTCGCTTGATGAGAAATCGTTGAAATGCTGTAATCTTTTGTTCGTAGTCATCAGGTAGTTTTTGCGCGATATGGGTTCTCCGACGCATCGATAATTTGTGCCGCGCCATAAACCTATAACACCAGTTACTTGAGGCCTTAAAATTCTTCAGATCGAGTTGTTTAGCAATTGATTTTGCTTTAATGCGTACTTGAATTGTGTTCAATGCAAAACCCTTTTCACGAGACTCAGCAATATGCTCGACTAACTGTTTTTCCATTTCTGGCTAATAAGCTGCTGCACCTCTGTTAGCGCGTTTTTTTCTAGGCATTTTACTCAACATAGTAGCTTTATTTTTTCTCCACATCCTTATATTGCTTTCATTTAATGTAAATTTACGTGCATCAGGTCTATTACCCTTCAATTTCGCATATATGACTTGAAGTTTAAAAGAACTATCGTACGATATTCTGCGAGGCATGATAACTTTCAAGATAAAAAAAAGCAAAAATGAATGATGAATCTCTTCTTAGACTGCCTGATTATCCCCACGCATGCAACCGGAAATTATGCACTTATTGTACTTTCTATGTACTTATTATCGTACACTCTATCAATATACCTTCAGAGCTGATAATAATAATACTGCTGTCTCATGTACGTGTTGTGGGTAAATATATATTTATGCATTATTGTAACTACGTCTATGCTTTATGTGAGTCAAATTTTTTTCAGTGTGTGATCTATGATAGAATTTTTCTCCCTATCAAAATGTCGATGCGTATTATACATAGATATAGGGAATTTCGTTCTTTTTTAAAAACTAAATAATAAGTGCGTATTATACACGGGTGCGCACTATACGTGGGGAAATACGGTATATTAGGTTATATATTCTAGCTGCGCTCAATGTTTGGATATTGATTTTGATTTTAACTACTTAACCCATTTAAGACCAAGCAAAGCAGACGACTTTAATAATTCCTATTTAATTCCATTTAAAGTAGGAATTCGTCTGCTTTCCCTTTGGGAACATTGGTCGTAAATGGGTTATATCTACTATTGAATTTTACTATTTTGTTTTATCTCGATTTTGAATTTTTTTTCTTTGTGTTTAGGTTTTGTG
Organism: Nectonema munidae; assembly: GCA_030549495.1. NCBI lineage: Eukaryota > Metazoa > Nematomorpha > Nectonematoida > Nectonematidae > Nectonema > Nectonema munidae. Next base: position 165,608 of record JAUIRK010000728.1, read on the forward strand.
TTTAGCAGTTGCAGTTGCTAATGTAGACATGGCACAAGAAGAAATCCTTTCAAATTTGAACCTAACCATCAATTTTTTGGTCAGTTTACTTAAGAAGGGTTGGCAAAATGTTCGTGGTTTGTACATTAAAAGTACTATGGGTCCCGCAATCAGGCTCTACTAAAGTTAATTATTTGAAATAAAAGATATTGTTTTAGTATCTCTAATAAATTTTGTTAAACATTTTCTCTTTTAGAAAGCTCCTTTTTAGGTAACATTAGAAAAATAAGGCAAATTGCAGCATTGTTATGTATTAAAATCAATAAATAAAAAAGTATGTTGTCTCTAACGATATTTGCATGATGATTTCAAAATGGGGTCTCTGTTTCTGAGAGAAAATAATAATTATCAATAGAGATATATATCTTTCACACACTACTCCCACATAATAACTTGCATATCCACATATTCTATTGTTTATGTGTATGATGAATCTTTCTTTTTGTAATTCCATACGATTGAGGTTCATACTGAACTCACTTAATCAATATCCTTGATGAGACAAGGAGCATTTCGAGCTTTTTCTATGTGAGATCTTATATCAATACCGTTCATACAACAAATCATACAGGTTTATTTTGTTTCTTCAATTTCTTACTGAGTGATATGAGTTCTACAAGTAGTGATTCTGAAAGTTTTGTTGGTGAAAGCGTTGCATTCGATGTATACTCTTTGAGTGAATATGAAGCAGTTTGCACAAGCAGTACTGAAAGTGAAGAAGGAGACGTTCTTATAGCACCTGATGAAACAAAGTACTCGTGGGAACCGTATAGAGATGCTCGTGGAAAGAGTATGGGTGTCAATACGCGTAATGTTGCTTCATTTCCACCGGGTCCTAAAGGATATGCTAAAAATTTGACAAATTCATTGGATGTATTCTCTTTTTTTTACTCATAGTCTGATACACCACATATATGAGTGTAGTAAAGCTAAACTTGGTGAAAATGATTATTTTTATAGTTTGAGAGAACCTATTTTTGAAAATTTGCCTTATTGTGTTCTCAAATTCTCAATAGAAGATATGCTCCCCTATTTTGGATGTATTTTTCACATTGGCCAGTCCAAAAACCAACAAATCGATATAAAGTATTTGTCTTCAGAAAAAAAATGGAGGGCCTTTTTGAAAGCTGCCATGAGCAGGGATATGTTTGTACTTATAAATTGTTTCATACGCTTTGATGTATAAAAAGATAGAAATCCATTAGACAAATTGAGTCCAATCAGATACTTACATGATGAGATAGTAATTGCGTCAAGTATTGGTGGACAACAGACTACGTTACAATAGACGAGCAGTTGGTGAAGTATCAGGGTAGGTCTTCCATGAAAGTGTATGATCCTTCAAAACCGGGAGATACGGAATGAAGATGTATCATTGTAATGATTCAAGAATTTTTTATGTATTGGCCAGTGAAGTATACGTAACCGGGTTACCTGATAAGGACTATTTCAAACCAGCTAACATTGCCAAAAGGTTAGTCGAAAAATCAAAAGTACCTAGTGGCTTCGGAATTTATGTAGATCGATTTTTTTATGACATGAGCTTTGTATATGGGGTAAATTTGACAATTTGTGGAACGGTCAGAAGTGGTAGAAGGTTTGTTTCATATTTATTACGTCCTGGGCACTTAAAATGTCTAAACCTTGTAGAAATGGAGAGCAAATTTTTATATATAATGAATATGAGCAAAAAAAACTTCAAGCCTGTTTATATAATGTCTAGTCAGCATATTTCAAAAATAATACGCTTGACAATAAAAAAAAGCCACAAACAGTTATAGACTACAATTCTTATAAAGGTGGCGTTGATACTTTCAATAGGATGGCTCGTAGTTTTACCTACTACAGAGCATCGAGAAGATGGCCTATGGTTATTTTTACAAAGTTCCTCGATATTGTAGCTAGTAATTGCTGGTTAATAATCAAACCTAATATGCCGAATTTGTACCGGAGCACATCCAGAGGTGGTAGGAAGTATTTTATTAGAAATTTAGCCTTAAGTCTAACTAAAAAATCAATGAGAATTAGATGTGAGAATGCATCTATTCGTTTGGTAACCAAAAATCTTTCTTTTTATGGGTTTACTAGAAGAATTGAAACAGCTGCAACAACAAGTCGTCAAGGATACTGTTTTGTTTCTAGTTGTCATCTTAGAAAAAGGTGAACACGAAAGTGTCAAAAATATTAAAATCGATGTAAAAATCACACTAAACTTATTTGTCCTGAATGTAAGAATGCCTAAATTCTTTTATCGTTACTCATTGATTATTTCTTATTCAAACTTTACTTTCATCCTTTATTTTGTGTAATATTTCCTTTGTTTTGTTTGATGTTTAAATATTTTTTATCATTTTCTTGATATAAATAAATTAAAATTTTTCTCATGGTGTAAGGGTTAGGTCTAACTTTTCTTTTATCCTTTATTTTGTGTAATATTTCCTTTGTTTTGTTGGATGTTTAAATATTTTTTTATCATTTTCTTGATATAAATAAATCTTGTTTTTGAATCAAAGGGCAGGGTGCATAAGTGTGGTTGGGGGAATGATCAGTGTAGATGGTGAAGTGATGTGTGAAGTAGTTGCGCATATGGATGACATGTGTTGTGAGGAATGTGTACATAAAATGTTGAGGAAGGAGGTATTAGTGATTTGTATGTATCGATATGTCGCTTTATTAGTGTATCTTTTAGTTTGGTGAGAAGGGGTGAACAAGTCAGTGTTTCCAATATAGCTGTGGGAGTAATGCCGAAAGATTTTGAAATAGTTAAAAGACTAAGGCGGTGAATTTTCAAAAGGAAAGTTAGGGTTGAGAGGTGAGTAAGCGATGTATCCCATGATAGAGAATAGTAGAATTTTGAGGCCTCATTTATATGAAATGGCTCTATTTAGTAGAAAAAAAATTTTTGAGAGTTTTGTGTATGTATTTTTAATGTGGGTGGCCCATTTTAGGTTCGATTGGAAGGTGAGTCCGAGGTATTTTATGGTCACTGATGGTTTGATAAGGGTGGTATGGTCTAAGCAAAGGGATAAGTGGGCGGGGGAATGTTTTCGTGTGAAGTGAATTAAAGAAGTTTTAGATGTATTGAAGGAAATCTTCAATGAGCTGGCTGTGAACTTAAGAGTGTTGAAAAGTGTGGTCATTTGGAGAAGATTTTCCGATTGAGTGTTGGATGAAAAGGAGAAGAGTAGATCATCGGAGTAGCCCTGAGAAAAATGTGATTTGAAGTCTAGAAGATCTAAGAGAGGGTTAATAAGAATAAGCTAAAGAATGTCGGAAAAGCAGCCGCACTGAGTGGTAGAAAGAGAGAGTGTATGGATTGCGCAGAGATCTTTGTCACGAAAGATTAGGCAGCATAGTTGCTCATAAATTTGATGATGTAGGGTGGATAGCGCTTAAGATGCATGTTGAATATGATCGCAGGGTGCCAGGCGCTGTTGATGGCGTTGTCGATATCGAGGAATAAGACAGATGTTGTTTTTTTGAGATGAAATGGAATGCTCTAGATATTCCGTAAGTTTGGATAAATCTAATTCTGTGTTTTTGCGTGGGAGATAGGCAAATTGTGAAGGATGGATAAGGCTGTGTTGTGTTATGTAGTGAATAAGGCGCTTACAAATAATTTTTTCGAGTAGCTTGCCTAAGATGGGAAGAATGGTTATGGGATGCCAATTTTTAAAAGTTGAGAGGTCTTTGTGGGATTATTTTTTTGATATGGGATGATGACATTTTGTCGTAGCTGGGAGATGAGTTAGTCTTGAGAGAGTCAACTGCATGTGATAATTCTTTTAATGTGATGGGGGAAGCGTAAGAGTGACTTAAAGATGATGTTAGCTGGTGTGAGAGTGAGCGTAAGGTGGAGTGAAAATGGTCGTCGTGCTAAGAAATGTGCGTGCTTTCTTTTTGGAAAGGATTAGAAGATGTGGAGAGTTTGATGGAAGATGATAGCGTGTTATTTTTTATGTAATATTGCATCCCTATTTTAATACACCAATTTATGACACGTAATGTTGCTTATGTAGCATTTATTAAATATTATAAGAAAATTTTTAGCAAACAATTTATACAATTAGAAATCATTTTTAAGGTTTTTAAGGTATTTATCAAAGCCCGCCTGGGAGTATATTTTTAGGTCGGGTCGGGGATCTTGGCGGGACGGTAGGACTGTTTACCCAAATTCACACAAATATGTTCTTTATTTACAAATAAGAACTTGAAATTAAAAATAATATTAAATAAATGCTTAAAATAAAAAGATACACAGATATTTAAGTTTGAACGAGCGCTGGTAATAGAGTATTGTAATATATTTTTATGTCACCCATTTTTGTGCCAGGCCACACATATTAGTAATTATTTAAATGAAAAAATTATTTTGTGTTATCAAACTTATTATAAAATAATTATATTATTATTTATAAATAATTATTATATTTTAAGTTATTATTATAATATTAACAATTTTAATTAAAAAAAATAGATTAATTTTTTATAATTCAATATCAAATTAATAATTTATATTAGTTTTATCCTGAGAATAATTCTTCTATGTATATTTACCTTATTCTTTGAATATTTAAATTTGTTTTTATCTGTTTGTGTGTATTTGGGTATATTGGGTGTATTTGGATAAAAAGTCTTACCCATTTCATGAAAAAAAAGATGAAATAAACTTTTTTATTTACACAAATTTTTAAATGATTTATCATTTTGTCGAATAAAAATTAACTCTTCAACGTTTTCTGGATTCAATCTACTTCGTTTATCGTTTACAATATTTGGACAGAAACTGAACAATCTTTCTGAATTTTATTAAGATGAAAATATATATTTCAATAGTATTTTATAATTTTGTAATTTTTATAAAACCTCTTTGGAAAGTCTTATAAGACTATTATAAGAATAATTAAAAAAATAATATCTGAGGAATAGGAGAGGCCATTATAAAGAGGGAAGTATCAGGAAAAGGAAAGAATCTGAAACAAGCCACGATTTTTTCTTCAACGACTCATTGAATAGTGAAAAAATGGCAATTTCATAGAAGAGTATATGGACGCATCGATTAGTCAGTCCGCATGATACGAAATAAATTTCGAATTCATAAGAAATTTCGTGCAACCAAACAGAAAACTTTTTCAGTATTATTTCAGGTAAATAATGTATATATTTACAAAATAATAATGAAGATAATGAAGATTTTGTAAATAATGTATATAATTGCAGAATATTGATAATCCAAATTTTCTATCAATTCCTCGATAACGAGGTTAAAACCTTCCCCACTACTCTCCCCGCGTGGAACGGAAAAGCTCAGAGTTTCCGCAGAGCTCTGGTATTTATGTGTAAAACTTTTAAATATTGAAATAAGAAATTTAATTTTGACATTAATTGTCATATTTAAATTATTTTTTAACAAGTTTGATTTATTTTCATAAAAAGTGAAAATACTACAAGATTGAGGATAATTTAAATAAATACATAAATATATATCAGACTTAAAATATATATAATATATTTTTAATATCTAACAAAAAGAGGCGCAAGGCGAATAACACCCCATCCCCCAGCATTTGAGCCGATAGGTTTTGAGTAGCACTAACAAGGTTAACAATAACCCAAAACTTTTTGCAAAACTATTAGAATTTTGTCATGATATGGAACAATCTCTCTATGAAGAAGCATTTTTCCTTGTAGATTACATTCTTTTACCTCAAACTTCAGTTCAATTTTTGGATTTTTTTTTCAAATCATCATTATGCAATGATTAAACTCTGCAAAAAAATAAAAAGTAACAAACACACTATATTTATAAATTCACTTAATAACGATTAACGCGTCTATATGAATATTTTAAAGAAAAAATAGGACATTAGACATAGAGAAAATTTTTTATTAATTTTCGAACGCTATTTTATTTATTTAAAAAAATTAAAAAAAAACGAACAATTGGGAAATTTAGTAAAAGAGAAAAATGAAGGATTATTTTCATTGTAAAATAAAGATATGAAGAAAGGAAAAATTTTCTTCATTTTTATTCAATCTAGTCTGCTTCACTTTTAAAATGGAGGAATTTCCATCTAAAAGTTCCAAGTTATCATTAACAATTAAAAATAGTAATCAGTCTAATTGGTTCTGGATACCTAGACTTATTTTAGATTTTTTGATTCTATTATTTAGTAAGCAAAATTTTCTTTTTAACTATATACAAGTCAAATGATTTCAAAGTTTTTTTTTTGTATATTTCTTATATGTCATTTGTTCATAAAATTAAAACATTTAGCTTAATATTAAAAAGAAATATTTCAAATAAAAAAAATTAACAATTAAACACAGATAAAATGTAAAATAATTAAAAAAAAAACTCATTTAAGCACATTAAATATGAATTATTTAATTTCACTCATTTTGGATTGAGATGGCAGGCCCGCTAAACTTTTCACATCTTTGCTGACAAGTTTCCAACATTTAATTCTTCCCAATTTTTGATAATCAGGGCCTCCATTCTTAAGTAGGTATGTGTACAGATGGTTAATAAGGAAGTATATATTCAACAATCCATGAAAATTGTGTTGTTTTTAAATGCGTATCTCAGTCTTCAACATTATTATTAGTCTTAATTGGCCTCATAAAAACAGTTGAAGTCTCAATTAGAAACATTTCGTTGTTAATTCATTGTCTGTTTTAATTTAAAAATCTCGAAGTTTAGGAGAAATGTTTAATACTTGTTAATTGTTGAATTGACCTCTTATGAGCTCAGTTGGCAGAAAAAAATATCTAGAAGACAGCGGCAAAATTCTTTAATTAATTCTTGAATTATTCTCTATATAGCCTGTGTAAAATTGAAGTTGCAACCTCAGAGTTGAACAGTTGAAAAAATTCTTCTAACTGCTTGTCATATCTCAGCTTCAAAATCGGCTACTATAAACCTAAAGGCAGGCTTACTTGGTAGCAGATTTAAACGGTTACTGAAGATCGCTTGATAGTCCCTTTCTGATTTTCCTGACATTAAAAAAAAACTGTAGTTAACTGTAGTTTAACATTCAAATCACAACGAAAAAAGAATCGAAGGTAAAATTTGTGTAAAAGTTTTTGAACAACTTTAAAATTGCTAACAACGTGAAGTCTATTTCTTTCAATTAAAATGACAGCTTTCCAAATATCAGCAGGTAATGCTTCTACGTCCGTTTTTAAAGTCAAGTGTGGCTGGTTGATTGGGAGCTGTCTGGCGTTTTACAGCTCTATTCAAATTTGAGGGTTGAGACAAAACCTCACACGGATCTATCAAGTTAAGGTTGTTACTTTAAACAGACAATTTTGATTGCTTATCCAAAACGCTGATTGATAGCTCCATTACGCATATTAGCCCTTATCTTTGTTGTAGTTGTGGCGTCGACAAGAAGAAAATGACAACTTTTCACGCTGTTTGAAAAGGACATTCCATCCTTTTCTAAGACGGGTGCTTTGCAGCGAATAATTTTTTTGGGTACTTCACAAATGCCAGTCAGTAGCGTTAGGACGAGGCTTTGAAGCTGTATATGTGTAAACCAAAGCCTTTCTAAGGCAAGTACCCCCACGCTTTTTTGCATGGTTTTTATGGGCCATATTAACTCTTGCTGGACGTTGTTTGCCTAAAAATATTTTTATATCAATTTTTTTTTCGTAAATATTAGGCACTGATTGACTTTCAATGGATGAGAAAGAAGGGAAATGACTACTAGAGAAGAGTTGACAAAAGTACAAGTCTTTTCACTTGTTTAATTTCTGTCATGCCACGTAAACTTTGGTGATATTCGTTCCGTTCAATGCCAGTGTGACAAGTACGATGTTGCCAGTGATTACAACCGTTCCATTAAATGGCTTCTTGTTGGGAACGAAGAACAAAACTCCAAAAGATACAGCAGTCAGCCATATCTTTTGTTTTATAGTCAAAAAAAGTAAAATTGATGTTAAAAAATGAAAAAAAATGTATATCTGAATGTTAAAAAATGATTGATTGCAAGAGTAATTCAGTAATGTGTAACTAATAAAATATTTAATATAAAAAATACATAAAAATATTTAGTTTATGAAGATGTTACTACACATATGGTATTATACCTGGGTATTTTTAAAGAGTTATAACTTTTTTTTATAATTTTCAAAATTTATAAAAGAATTTTTGTTCAATGAACACACCACCATAATTACCCGACATTATACTTGCACAGTAAGCTCTCAATCCCACCACAACTGCACATATTTAATGAAGTCAAATGACCTTGTTTGTAATTCTGATTGCATCAACCTTCTAGCTCAGTGGTTTTCAAACTGGAGTCCGCGTACCGGAAGAAGTTCCATGGGGATCGAGAAGGGGAGACTGAGTGAATCGTTTTTCGCAAAATATTGCACCCATATTGGGTCATTTGCCATTTTTGCCAATAAATCACATTTAAAAAGAATAAATAAGTTAGTCTTTGAATTGAGTACTTTTTTCTTTTATTGCTTTTCATGCCTGATTTGTAAATGTGCATTTTTCTTAATGGCTAAAAAAAGAAATATGACGACTCACACTTAAAATTTTGTTTTAATGCATTAAATTCTGGTGGGAAAGAGGAACTTAAATGTCCTTTGTGTTCTGAAGTCCTAGCATCCACTTTTTTAAAGCCCGTCAAGTGAAGCTTGCGCTGGTAGTGAAGCATTCGAGTTCCAATATAGCAGAACAGTTGATATTACCTTGCTGCAATGATATATTGAATGTGCTAAGAAGTTGTATCTTCCTGTTAAATGATACCGTTAGAAGGCTAACATGAGATATGTCTGATGACATGTCAGACGTGGTTTTATTGATTCGGAATTCGATTTTAAACTTTTTTGCTCAGATTGATGAAACGATGGATGCTGCAAACTTATCTCAGCCTTGCGTTTGCTTACAATATGTGTATGACAAAAACCTAGTAGACAATTTTTTATTTTGCGAAACTCAGCAATATAACAACTGTAAGAGAAACATTTGACAAAGTGATAACTTTTTTTACAGTACATGGTATTATTAAGTCGGAATCTGGCTAAGCAAAAATCTCGAGATGTAATTGGTACCCAGTGCGCTGAGCCATAAAACCATAACCGATGTGTTGAAAAATGTTTTAAATAGTCATTAAAGCAAATGTTTCAAATATTGTTTGTTTTCAGATTTGAAAAACTTTTACTGCACTCAAATGTGAGGTGGCTTTCCAAAGGGATACTGTGGAAAGAAATCCAGCAATTTCTGGAAGGCAAACTAGACATGCATGTAGAATTTTCTGATGTCCGTTTTCGTATATTTCTATCATTTTTAGTGAACATATTTGAATATATGAATTCCTTTAACATTGCGCTGCAAGGAAAATAGATCAGAGTACTCCATTGCAATAAAAAACTGTCAGCTTTTGAAATGAAGCTGAGGTAATTGCATTCTTTGACAAGGAAAATTTTGCTCGATTTTAGAACATATTTGTGGATGAAAATAAGATTTCCATTAATAAAAATGTCCTGGAGGACATAAAACACCGTGTAGCATGCCAAGAAATTTCTCATTTTCTTAATCTAAAAAAAAAACCCGTTTATAATCTCGATTAGTAATCTGGCTTCAGAAGACTTCTTAATTAAAGAACAGTTTATTGATTTGGTTAATGATTGAGGAGGTGCAATATATGTTTACGCCATTCATTCAATTGATATTTGGATTGTTCAGATAATTTTTGAATGAATTATGGTGTAGATTTTTTAGTACAGTAGTTTATATTTTGATTTATTTTTTTTAATTGGGACCCCGAGCTATTAAAAAATTATAGTTAGACTGCTACACCGAAAATTTTTAGAAAAATTTAAAGCAAAGTGTAAAAACTTTGCCAACTATTCCAAGAAATCTTGGTAAAAAAAACTAAAACATTAAATAAAACGAATATCTAAGGATAAAGATGCTATATATTTGATTTCTAGAATAAAAGACTTGCTTGTTTAAATTTTCCCTTCGCCCATTTCAAGTACGGGGGGAGGCAAAACTGTCTAAGGGCAGGGGGCAAAACTGATTTTAATCATGCCGAAAATATAAGAAAGTGTATACATTTATATATTTGAGAGAAGTTTCAGATGGGCAAAATAAATCCGAGGGGCCTAGCTCCCTATCGACGGGCTTGGTTACAGTAATTTATAGGGATAAACATTTTAAGCTTTAAATTATAGAGTTCTTATATATTTATGTGCTATAAAAAATATTCTCCTCGCTCAAAAATGCATGGGCTCTTATTCAAATAACTGGCTACATTACTGCCTCTGATCAAATATAGCTAAAATGTGCATTACTATAACAAAGAATTGGACGTTAATGAAAAAAAAAGATTTTAAATATTCATTCCAAAGACTTAACCTTAAAATAAGAAAAGTAATATCGAAAATCTGCTTAGAAGACAAACAAGTCTAATAAATACTATAAAAAATATATATAATTAAGAAAATTGAAAATTATTGGAGAGGGGGCGAAAGGCTTTTTCGCCCTCCTTGAAATCAAATTTGGGCGAGGGGGAGAAGGGAGGGGCTTCACCACCTCGCTCTCTGGATGTGCGCTCCTGGTACACATGTAACTTTGTCGCTAGAACTCTCTTTTTGAGGCAATTCATTGGAAAACGGCAGCTTAGGAGAAGATTAAGAACAACATTATTAGGAAATCTTTTACCCTATCTGTATTTTTATTGGTCAACTCTAAGGATACCTCACCTTAATAAATCAACGATGATCTACTTGATTCACTAACTAGAGCAGGGTTTTTTAACAGAGTCCTAGTCCACCCCCATGGGTTTACAAAAAATTTAGTGGGTCTCTGGAAAATTTGGAAGAAAAAGTTGGGATACTTATCTTACCATTGTTTGTATTTGAAAAAATTCTCTTTTGTTCCTTCTTCCATCTGAATATGCTTCTTGTGTAATCATCATGTTTGTCGTACTAAAGTCAATCAATGAATATTTTCTAGTTTTGTTGTCATCCGTTGTCATGTGGTTTTATGGCGTTCCCTACAATAGAGGCTTTTTTTGTGATGACCAAAGTCTCATGCATCCTTACAGAGATTCTACTGTCAGCACACAAGTCATTCTAGTCGCTTCCTTCATCCTTCCTATCATCGTTGTAAGTTTTTTTTATTTCCTTCTCATAAATATTTCTCTGAGTCGGAATTGAAGGCTGTCTGAGTCAAACTTTTTACTTTTCAACTCTGCAACTCTGAATAGAATATGTACAATATTGTACACGTATATAGGTTCTCTTGAACAAAAGTTGAACCATAAATCCTTCAAAAATTGACCTGACGACTTCAAAAATTTGACTTTATTTGCAAAAAATTATTCTATAATTATTTTTCCTAATTATTATTATTAATATTATTGTAAGATAACATATAATAATAATAATCAAAAGTATTCTCTTTTGAAAAGGCACAATCTTTAGATAGATATTTTTTAATCACTGGAATTTATCTTTCCCCTCTCTGTTGCCTGTGCTTGAGAAGAGTATATATGTAAGACCTCCTCAAAATCGCACATCCTCGAAATTATTGGGGGGGGGGGGGGAGGGAAATTTTTTTTATGCAATTTTCAAAATTAGTGGTCTGGAAATACCACGGGAGACCAAATATTTAAGCAATCCTTTAAAATAGAGTGCATACCTAAAGTCTTCAATTTATAAGACTACTTTATATTTTTTTACAAAAATGGTGAAATTTAAATTCTTACTTCCAGCGAAAATATTTTAATTAAATTTGCATATCGCATATAGACTAGTTTAAAAATCCAAATAACTGAATGTTGGAGAGTTTTATTTGTAATATATCATCAAAGTGAAAAATGAGAAGCGCGGGGCCCACTGCGGCAGCATAGGTTGCAGTGGCCTAATGCCGGCCCTGATCAAAGTATACAAAAATGGTAGTTTAATCACTTTTCATAAAATTATTTAAGTCTAAGAACACAAAATTATAAATAAACTATTTAAACTAACATTTGTAATCATTGTGTTTTTTTGAATATTTTTGTCCGCAAATAAAATTCTGACAGCTGTCATAAATAGATCAAGTATCTTTTTAACATACTGAAAAATTGTTTGGATATTATATTTTTATTATAATAATTATCAACAAATTTTCTTAAAAAAAAAGATTTAATTAATTAGGTACAGTGTTACTTACAAAATTTAACAATCGAACATTATAAAAATATCTCTGCTCAAATATTAAACAAATAGAGTATTTTTCTTTTAAACTGAATAGCTAGTCAATATTCATTCCCAAATAGCTATTGAAAAAATTAAAGTTTTCAAATGTTACAAAATGTAACAAGCGTACTGATAAAGATTAAGTGACTTTTGTTGAAAATTTTTTTAACCTGAGTCTGACAATATTCATTGATATAAAATTGTAACGATTGAAGACTATTTTTCTCTCATTTAAAAACATATTTTAATTTTTGCAAATTGTTTGGTGTATTTTTGCAAACATTTTTGCAAAATGTTTGATGGAACTAAATTTTTACCAAAAATCCGTGATTAATTTAAATAGCTGAACTTTGGTATCATGAAAAAAGGTTCTGAAAATATTGAACTTATATTCCGCTAAAAACTAGTTTCTAATGAGATAAATAGAATTATTTTTAATTTAACTCTAAATACAAATTAGAGAGAAGCAGTGGCGTAGACAGAAAAAAAGTTGATAGGGGGGGGGGGCACAATTTAAAAACTTAAAAAACTTGAGCAAGATTATTTATACTTTCTTGATCCTTTCATTGGAGAAATTTTCGAAAACATGGGAACATTTCGAAAAAAATTTCGGTACATGGGGGCATCATGAGGTACATAGGGGGGGGGGGGGGGCACGGCCCCTTATGCCCCAACCTAGCTACCCCACTGGAGAGAAGAGAGCTGAATGAGATAGGAGAGCTTAACAAGAGAAGAGGGCTTGAGTGAAAGAAGAGACCTTTAATGAAAGAAGAGAGATTGACTGAGAGCTTGGGTGAGATTGAGTTTTAAGAGAGAAAGCGGAAGAAAAAAACAGAAGCGACAGAAAAAGAATCACTGTGACAGAAGAAGATAAGAAAATCTAGTGGATAATCAACATGTGTTTGCTCAAAAATACTACAAGGAGGACACTATGATAAACATTGCTTACTTATTGTGTGCATATTGAAATAATGGAATATTATTATTATATAGCTATCACATCGTTTGTAAAATATTTTTGATAGGAATTTTCTTGGCATGATGTTTGACTCGAGTCTGCATTATCTCTTTTATTCTCGTATCTTACATTATCATGTATTCGAATGATCATTACATCCTATAATGCGATCATCATATATGTTTCATAAACAAGCAACAACTCTTACTTATAGAAAATTATTGGGGGAGGGGAGGGGGCAAAGGTTATTTTCGTCCACCCCCCCCCCCCCCCGAATGTGCGCCCTTGATGTAAGATTTCTCATACCATATACATCATCCTCAAATTTTTTGCTTCTATGCAAATCAAATGTATCTTTCATTGTAAGATTCGAAGATTACTTTTTCAATTATTTTATTTATGTGTTAGAATGAATGAGGCAAAATTTTTACCTACATATTTAAAATGGGTTGTCAAATATGTATACAAGCGAAGTATATTATTTTTAGTTGGTTTGTGAACTCTTCGGTGTATGAAAGCATTTCAAAAATTGTTAAATACTTGTTCTTTGTTTGTTAACTTGTTAAATTTTTACAAAATCTAGATTACTTTTGTTCACCCAATAACCTGGACTTCTTTTACACAAACTTTATGAAATATGACAATTTAGGTGTTTTAGAATAAGTTCTATACTTTATTGACTTTTAACTGCCCTGGCAATGATGAACAAAGTTAAATTCTGTGCCTAATTTCATTTTGTACGATTTCGCGATGTAAATTCGCAGGAGAAGTTTCATCTCCAAAAATCGGCATTCGTTACTCCTTGCTGGTTCTTCAAGTCAAAATGTGAATTTGCTTACTCAAACTTGTTTTATGTACTCATTATTTACTAAAATAATATATTTTTCTTTTTTAGATTCTCGTGGTTGAAGCATTCATCACTGTTGTCTGCGTGAAGCGGATGAAAGATAATATGGCAAAACAAGAACGACAAACAAAGTTGAATCAAATCACTCGGAAAAATGTGGTGTATGTCTTTCCTTGCCATCAATAACTTTTTTACATTTGACTGGAAGAAAATCTAGCCCTAATAATAGTAAACCTAAATAATAGTTCCGTAAAATATCTCGTTTTTATATTCCTTATATTCCACATGTACAATTTTTCTCATCAAAATATATACTCAAACCAATGTGAAATATCCCCTAAATACGAGGGTTGCCGAGTAGGATTCGGAATCCGGCGTCTGAAATTTTGAAGAGACAGAAAGAGTCGGAATCATGGTATAAATCATAGTATTTTTTCTATAAGAATTAATATTGTGAACTTGTTATTTCTGGTTATTGTTTTATAATAAGAGGAAAAGTTGGTTCACATTATTTGGGATATGGGGAGGGAGAGGGGGTTGTCGGACAAAAGGCATTTCATCGTCATCCCCTCTTTGAAATGAGATTATGTCCTCCCAAATAATAGTATGCGCGCTTGACTAAACTTCTAATATATCTGTTGGGTATTCGTTTCTCTCGATGTTTTGGGCTACTTTTCTAGACTGATGACCCTAATGTTCAGTCTGAAAATATCATAATTTTGAAGCTCTATCTTATCCCTTGTGGTGAGAAAGGGGATACACTCTCGGATAAGGTAAGTGTGAGCATACAAACGAAATCAGCGTAGCCGTGATCTTTTTCAAACTTCATGCATGTTCTTTTCCTACTCTGTTTTGTGATTTTTCAAAATTACCATATTCCTAATAAATTTTTGTTATATTCTATTTTTCAAGTAAACTATACGTCAAAAGTTCTTATGCAAAAGTGTGGGTCTTCTTGTTTGGCTTTTTTCTCACGCAATTTGTCACTGGTAAGAATTCACAAATTTAAACTTTTTATTCTCTCAAACGTCATAGTCGATACTTAATCCCTAGACATTTGATCAGTAAAAAATCTGGGCGCCAAAATCAGCTACAACAACAAGAACATTTAAGCACTCGCATAAAATGTAATAATAATAATAATCAATGTTTTGTGATTATTCATGATCAATTTGTGTGATTTGGGTTTCTAAGCGTCACGTGATTAAATGCTTGCACTGCACACCATCAGAGATGTGTGATGGCGCAATGCACTAGAAGAACTTAGGATTGTTTTATGTGAATTGAAGCTTTGATTTCCATGCAGCGAAAAATATCCTTGTGAGTTCTTCATTGTGCACGCGTTGTTTCTTGACGTGGGTGATCTGTGTCTGAAAGCAAATAAAGGAAACACGTGTTTACTTAACAATTACTGCAGTCTATCTACACTTAAATAATTTTTTGTAACGCTCTCTACCTAGATACGCTTTAAATATTGAAAATAGAATTGATCATATTAGTGTTATATTAATCTATGACACTTATCAAATAAAATGTAAAGATATCAAAACTGAAATTAAACTTCCTAAATCAATAAAATGCGATTTAAGATCCTTTTTAATACAATTAAAATGCTGGATTTGCATTTGGCTTGTGCCGTTAAAAAACGTAAAAATGTATTATAAAATTGTGCAAATAGTATCGATGGATCGCTCAGTTACCAAGTAGGCATCCAACTCATGAATTCACTGCCTTCATGCGTAGGGCATTGCGCCGGAACCTTTTTTATTTTAACTTGTTGCACATATGTTTCTTTCAAAATTCATCGTCATATTCAAATTTTCTCTAGTTTTTGTTACATTTGGCAGTTTGATGTCAATGAGAATTAGAGACTATCACCTCTCTATTATGAATGGCTGAGAAAAAATGAGAAAATGCACAGATCAAAAAATGCCGACATTTTGTACGGCATACGCTAAGAGCGTTTTGGGGCAGGCTGGTGTGGGCCGGCACATATGTTGCTGAGCACTGGTCTAGAGTCGCTATACCAACACTGTTTTTCCAATTTCTCCTTTAGATGTGATGAAGTTTACAGTGGGTCGTTTGCGACCCCACTTTTTTGCGATTTGTAGTCCAGTCTACCAGGAATTATGTGATGCACACAACTACATCACGGATTACGTATGCAGCTCCAACTCTTCTGAACACCGAATCAGGGATGCGAAGTGAGTCTTTTCATTTAATTCGTGGCGCTTCCAATCTTTTTCCACCTAACACTGCTAAAATGTTTATTTTGCACAATTTTATCCGAAGCAATTAAACATATGAAATAGTGATAGATGTGAGAGGTAAAAGAAAGGAAAAATTTCCAAGACCCATCAAATTGGAGAAAAGTGACAATCCCTCTATAGATGCCACGCTTGCCAAGAGATCAACTAATTATATATCATTCTGTGTTTTTAGTCTATTTCCAATTGGTGATAACCAGAACACTTAAAATTCCATTTTTTGTATGGAAGTAAACGCTTCTTAATCTTAATTATGAATAATAAAGCCGAGATTGTTGATATTATTTAAGAGTCACTATTTTTTGTTTAAATGTTAATTTATTAAAAAATTATAAGTCAATCTTTTATTATAACAAATTATAAAAAAAATTGTAAAAACTAAACACTTTATTGGTGATGTTGCTGACTAGTTTCGGAGTATAAACTCATTTTTCTTTACATTCTCTGTACGTCTCATTTTCACTATTTTATCATTTATATATGTTTGCTTTGAAAAAGGAATTTATACTCCGAAACTAGTCAGCAACATCACAAATAAAGTGTCCAATTTTTTTATATTTATTATAATTTTTTCACCTCAATGGGCATATCTGTAAGAAATATTGTTTCTCAATCTTTTATATTATTTATGTCAATTTTTGATCACCCTTCTGAAAATCCTCAAACTTTTTTTCTTTTTATTTTGATACAAAATTAGGCTTGTACCATATTTCCTCAGAAGGAAATTCACAATATATCTCCTGAAATCTAACTGGCCAAGTTTATCTACAAACATTAAATATATAAGGTTGAGACTTATAGCAATTCTTTTTTTTAGACGAATATCTTGACGCCATCCTCAAAGTTTGATCTGTTTCTTGATGTGTTTGATCTCATTGTCAAAGTTACTTTGGAGTTTAACTCTTTCACTTTTTAATCAAAACCGTGCTAATCAAGGAGTTTAAATTACAGTAGTTTAGATAGATAATGTAGTTTAATTTAGTGTAGTTAGATACTGTATTTTAAACTACTGTACTTTAAAATCAAGTTTTATATTGAAGAAAAAGTGAAGCAAAACATTTTTGTTTAAAAATACAAATAAATAAAAAAATAACTCAAGACGTATTTTTGGTAAAAAACATATCCAAAGTGCTTTGTACTTTATTCTTGGTTCTCTCTTTATAAAGTTCTTCATAACATTTTACTGTTAAATCAATTTTTTGACAAATTTGACAACTTCTTTCATTGTCTGGGTCAGCCTCACAGATAAATTGCTTTATGCTTTCAACTTTGCAAAGTATTTCTTTAAGATTTTCTTTTGATATTTCTTTAACATTATCAACCATGCCTCCGTCTTTTTCCAAATCATTATCACTTTCATATGCTCTTTCCTGATCAATATTCATCAAATCATTAACACTTAACTCTTCAGTATGTGTTTCTATTAGTTCAAATATGCTTTGATTATCTAACTACCAAACCCAAGTTTTTTCCAACAATATTCTTTTCTGCCACTAATTCATCAAAGGCATTGTTTGTTGCTGTATTTTTTTGAAATGTTTCTGAAAAAAGATTTTTCCAAGATGATGCTAAAGTAGGCATATTTACTTGTCCCCAAGCTTTTTGTATGCCATCAATAGCATCTTTAATTGAATTTTTTTTCCAAAATATCGAAAGTGATTCTGCTTCATTTTTAGAAACACTTTTAAATGCTTTTTCAAAGGTGTTTTTAAGATAAAGCGCTTTGAACGTAGCGATAACTCCTGAATCCATGGGTTGAAGTATTGAAGTTGTATTAGGAGGAAGAAATAAAACGTTAATTTCTTCAAACTTTTCAGATAAACAAATTGAATGACCCGGTGCATTATCCAATATAAGAAGCACTTTAAATTGAAGATTATTTTTCTCACAATATTTTTTTACATTGGGGTAGAAGTTTTTTTCAAACCAATTTTCAAAGATTGCTTTTGTTAGCCATGCTTTCTTATTAGCATGCCATATAACAGGAAGCTTTGACTTGTCGCATGAACGAAGACATCTCGGATTATATGATTTATTAATCATAAGTGGTTTTAGTTTAAAGTCACCATTTGCATTACCGCCAATCAAGAGTGTGATTCGTTCCTTTGACATTTTGTAACCTCGCGCAACTTTTTCATTTCGAGCTAGAAACAAACTGTTTTTTGTTAAAGTATCGTGTGTGATACCGCACAAATGATAGGATTCAATGGCGTATCGTATATGATACGTTGGGCTTTAGTGAAATAATCTTGAATGATAGTTGAGTCGTATGAACATTAGGTTGAATTTTCCTAAAAGCGAACCAATATATGAAGGGGCTGACTGGTTCAAAGACGGGGTTTCATGAAACCAAATTTATTTCATTATAACCGAAATTCGTCATATAAGAACTCACCGTTTAAAAGGTAAATGTTATGATAAAAATGAACTATCTGTGTATGCGTCTTTGATCATGCTTCAGAATGTCATTTGTGTCTGGACACTCTGCGGTGAGCTTCTACCTGGCGATCTGGGTGGCTTGGTATCTACAAATGCGCTTCAAGTGTTTCTATCTCACCGGCCTGCGTACCCTCTTCCAAGTTGGCTTGATGTGGCTCGCCATCTACACCGCTTGCTCCAGAGTCAGTGACTACAAGCACCATTGGTCTGACGTCATGGCTGGCGCCCTTACGGGCTGCATCATGTGCTACTTCGCTGTAACTCATTCCTTATTACATTATCACATTTAGACCTAAATTTTTAATTCTTATTTTGACAATCACATTTAGACCTAAATTTTTCTAACCTCCCTTTTTTGACATAATATAAGATTAGTGAATGAAAAATTGAGATTCTTATAAATGCTTCGGGATTCTGTTCTTACAACCCTATGAAAGGGCCGAATATAAAATGTATACGCTGTGTGCGAGATTATATCCAAGCAAAGCAGACGATATCTAAAAAAACGCAGACGATTTATATTCAAAGTCATTGAAAAAAGCAGACGAAGATGAAATTACTTATGTTCTAAAATAGGAACATTGGCCGTAAATGGATTAAGATTTCGACGGGTTTTTCGTTCAATAGTCATATTATTTTAATCATTAGTGATGTGTTTGCAAGTCACTACTTCATCATCTGCTTTGACAGTGATGGGTTCCTATCATCATTTTTAATGAATTTTTTATACGCCTAAAACGCGTTTTGAATGAACTTAAAAATTTGGTAATTGAAAGATTAAAGCATGGAGAATGCACTAGCAGTATCTCTAGAAACTTTGCATTGCATCAATCTACTGTCTCAAAATTATTTCTTGGACAAGAAACATGGAGGTGATCGATCACATGACTAAACTCAATGAGGAAGATAACTTTACAATTTAATCATGGTTTGATGACATTCCATTCCTTACTCTTTCAAAGCTTGAAGAAAGAGTAATGGATGAATTAAAAATAAAAGTAAGCTCTAGCACTATTGTTAGACTCCTTAGAGCCGTTGTTCTTATACCTGAAAGAACCTCTTTTTAATAACAATCGAAAAAAGAAAATAATAAGCTACAAAATTTAGAAGCTAGAAATTAGTTTTTTTGGCGAAGTTGATTTTTCCGTTTCATGCAGACCAAAGAAAGGGCGTACTAAAAAAAGGGTTTTCTCCTAATGTTGCTGTTCCTAATGGAAGAAGCAGAAACATTTCTGTTATTGCAACAATGAAATACCGTATCACCAAATTTGAGCGAGAAGTTTTCAAAATTCTCTTCTTAACCCATTTACGACCAATGTTCCTATTTTGGAACATAAGTAATTTCATATTCGTCTGCTTTTTTCAATGACTTTGAATATAAATCGTCTGCGTTTTTTTAAAAATCGTCTGCTTTGCTTGGTCTTAAATGGGTTAAAATGAAAGATTCATGTGCTAATAAAAACATAATGAACGCATTTTTGTACTTGACAATGCAAGACTATCTATATATAGTTTGATGAAATTTCATCAGATAATTGTGATTGCTTGTACAGAAAAATGCTTGGATATATTTCGCATCACAAGTTTTTCAAAATTAATAATAAAAATGGCTTATAGTTACTATATTAAACAATTAATTATCTCTAATATTTTTCTTATATATAATGAAAAGTTATGGCTAATCAGTCAATGATATGACTATTGGTGCAAATATATGACCAATGTTTGTAATAATAATATGACTTGACCCGAAAAACCCTATATTTAATTTTTATCAAAATTGCCCTTTGAATACTTTCGTTTTAAGCCGAGTAGAGAATATTTGATATAGTTTTGAAGGAGCCGATAAAATCTCTTCATTTATAAGTGGAAACCACTGCATCTGTCCACAAGTATTTTTTGTCATATTCAACTCTTCGCTATCTCTACTTCAATTTTCCCATACATATTTTTATTTACATGTCTCAGTTTCCATAACGAATATGAAATCTACAAAAATAAAGCAAAAATTTTTTGGTTATGTTTTAGGTTAATTTGTTAAGCAGATTAGACAAAGCTTTTAAGGAAGACTTATCGGCAAGAATCATATTTATCATTCCTAATCTTTTTCGACATATCTATTTTTAATAAAACGTATTTATTGTGTCTGGAGAAAATAAGAGGAAGCGTTAAAAATATGATACACGATGGTCAGTTATTAACTTTGACGACCACCAGTCTGACCACGGTGTGCCAATAATATAATCGTCTTTAAATAAGCCGACGATGATTAGTCTTCAAAATTATGATCCTCAAAGGTTTAAGCAGAGCTATTTATTTTTTTTATAAAAAAAATTCTCACCTTTTTAAAAAATGCTGCCTATTTTTGTCTTTTTTTTTTTTAAAAAACAAAAATTTAAAATTAATTTAAATACTATAACAGCCAACTATGACTAATTCAGAATGCTCATGACTGGATAGTATAGATTTAAATATGTAATTAAATATGATATTAGTACAGTATTATTTACTCATATAATTGTATATAATTTGTTTAGTTGAGATATTTTTGCCTCGCTAAGGATATTGAAACCACACTCTCTCCCCCATCTTTGCCTGCCTTCTATGCTCACTTCCAGCTGAGGGAATCAGATCTGATTAAAATCATGGAAGAGAGTTTGTGAAAGAACTGCTTCACCTCATCTTACTTCGCCACAATCCGTTGAATTCACATTTAACATGTCCTCAAACTCAACATGCACATACACATATATTTATTTTATTCACTTCATGAAACGTTAAGATTTATTATCAATATCATAAGCTTATGTATAATAACTGTTAAATTTGCAAATGAGCTCAAACTCATGAGTTTATGTTTTAGAATCTCCTACCTGTTGAATCAAAAGCAATTATTATAATCAAGTCAATCATATTTTTATTATTATACTGTCTTTTTAATCAGATTCTTTTATCGATGAGTTTTTTTAACTGAATTATCTCAATAATTTCGTGTCTAAATTTTAATGAATCAAAATAAAATGCCTACATTTCTTTACAAGAAATATGCAAAACATGCTATCATTAAACAGAGATATTTAAAGCTAATATAGAAATTACTTTGGAAATTGGATTAACATAAATAAAGCTTAACAGGTAGAGAAAAATGGAGTGGTTTTAACACAGAGTACACAAGTGAAAGAATAAAATATTACATTTTATTAAAAAGATCGGATCTTAAAACACACACATATATATGTATATATTTTGAGGAAAGGAAGCTAAATAAATGGATAATATTCACTTGAAGAATAATTAAAATATAGAGAATGGATGATTAGGTTAGTAGGTACAACAGAGGGAAGAAGCAGGAGCAGCAGCGCCTCTCTATTCCCAACGCTTTCTCGGCTCTGAAGCAGTGGGAGGGGGAGGTGTTCCGCGCCTATCCAGATCATGTATGTAATTGTGAATGATGCTCTTGCGTTCCTCGGGCAAATCCTCCAGAACCAAGTAGCGTTGATCCTTCGCCAAAATCTGCTCTATTTCATGCATATGCGTCGAGTTTTCATTCAGTATTTTTCTCGATCTAAAATCAAAGCATTTCAATGCAAAAACTTTTTACTCAAGAATACAGACATCTTTTACAATTTGGTAAGTAAGCTTAAAACTAAGTTACAAATACTGCAGCGCTATCTACCTGCGAGTGAAAATATAGAAAGAATTCTAGCTTAAGTTTACGAAACGCTATTTTTTATTTGACAGCCTCCTCACCCTTTTTAGAGATACTTTTGTTTTTTATAACAGTATACCTGCTTTTCTATAATCTCGTACAAAAAAGAGATTTAGCAATCAAAATTTAGCTTTTCATAAACTCACTATCCTAGTCATTTAATGGGGTTCAAAAGCGTAAGAGAACCACTGGTCTAGATGGAGGATACATACATAAGCTATAAATACCGTCGTGCCAATATACAAAACATCTAAGCTAAATGTGCAACATGTGAAAAGTATAACATTATCATTTAAATCTGCTTCTCATCAAAAATAACATTTCCTGGATTTTTAGGGCTTCGCGCAGCTTTTTTATTAATTTATAAAAAAATTGATTGTAGCTACAGTACCTATATAATATATATCAGCGATGGGCGCACTTTATTAAAACAAGTAAATTTTTTGTAAAAAATATTAAAGAACACAAAAATGTCATATGTGTAAATAAAGATTACCACAAAGAATATTTTTGATATGAAAAGATTCAAAGTCTTCTACTACCTATTAAAAATAGGCAAGACGAAGGTTAAAGGAATAACCAATAAAATGAAACTTTATTAATGGATTAAATAGGATTCTAAATTAAATTGAAAGAAAGCTATAAAAGTTATTTTCGTTTTAGTTTCTGGACCTTTTTTTGGCCAAACCTCATAAAGCATATAGGTGTAAAAATATTCCCTGGAGCCAGACATATGAGCAATGTTTCCGAAACCGAATTCATTTTGCAAATACTTTGGCTCCGAAGCCTTGGCAAAAACAAATAAATAAGAATTTTATACACCAGAAAATTAGTAAAGTTATATGGGGGCCAATTTGTTAAATTTATCACGACTAATCAATCATACGCTAGGACCATATGTTCTGTCTCCTATTATATTCAAAATAAATTAGTATATAAGATGTGATCACGATTTGTTCATATCAATACAGTACAATACCTACACAAATATTCTTCATGGTTCCAATATTTTCTGAATCTCACTGTATCAATCATGTCACAAAGGCAGAATAAAGCTTTCTAGAATTTATACAGTGGCCAACCGAGAACAAGTGGTGCTCGGTTCGAATGTTAATTTCACCTGTCTTAAAATTTGTGATCACCCATAATGGAATAAAATAGGTATACAAAATAAGGAAACAAGATGTAGGAAATCATTATTATTAGTATTATATTTGTATTGTATTTTAATTAATGGTATATACAAAGTAGTCTGGTACGCCACTGTTAATAGTATATTAATTGGTACAAAATCTTGTAAAATGAGCAGCTTTACTAATTCATAAAATACTTTTTCATGCCACAAAGTTTTCAAAAATAAAAAATTTATATACATAAAGCTAAGAATATATGAAATGTACTTTAATTATATGCATTTAGAGTTTTAGATGTCAAGCAGGTATTGTGAAAAGATGTGTTAAAATGAAAGTATCGTAAGAAATAGGGAGTAAAGATAACAGGACTCACTTGTGTGTTATGAGTTTTGTTTCTTGCAAGAGTTCCTTCAAATCACATTTAGCTTTATTTAATTTATCTTGGATGAACAATTCAAACTCCATTTCGCGCTAAGTTAAAGAAAATGTTATACAAAAATGTAAAACTCGTAATACTCAATGCTTTTAGATAAATTCCAATTACCTGGATCAGAGTTACTTGGATAAATGAAATTCAAATATTATTCAACCCAAATCATACCTTCGTCAATTCAAACTGACTCAGATGATTTCAAGGTCTTTTTTTTACATCAAATGGGCTTTCTCTGAGATGAAAAGAGCCAAGGTAAAAACGCCTACAGTCAGCAGCATAGAAGATCAAAATGAGAACTTATTTATCAATTTCATCTGCATGTATTTTCCAAAGTGTCGTTCGTACTCAAACATCCCCTAGAGCAGGTGTGTCAAACTAAACCTTTAATTAGAAATAAAATCTTTGAGATATGCCCATTGAGATGAAATAATTATAACAAATATAAAAAATGTGACACTTTATTGTTGATTTTCGCTAACATTTATTTATATATTTGCTTTGAAAAATGAGTTTATACTCCGAAACTAGTCACCAAAAATCAACAATAGTCCAATTTTTTATATTTGTTATAATTAAACCTTTAATGCCTTATTTTTGTCCATCAAAATTTAGTATCAGATTTTGAGCAATTTTTTATTTTGAAATTCATTTGAAAACTGTTTACGTATGTAAGAAGTACGAAACCAACGGATTTTTGGAGCAAGAAAATTTCATTAGATTATCCTAGTCTAATAATAGAGCATTTTAATTAGATAAATATTAAATTTATCATTTAAAAATTGAGGAATTGCATATAGCACTTTGTCTAATATGTTGAAACATGCTGTTAAACTCTGGACAACACTGCTCAAGCTCAAAGAGCTTGGCACAGTACTAATATTTTTGCTAAGACTTGAATTGAAGCATTTCCTCACCCTCGACACACAGATACACCCTACAAAATGGAAATGAAAAAATAAAAAGGAAAGGAGTCAATACATTTTCAGAGCCGCTGAGCTTTGCGTATCTGGAATCACTTTTAATTTGCTTTTTAACGCTCTTCCAAGTCGAAGTAAAGGTGATCTAAAGTGAAAAAGAAGTATGAACACGAAAACAAGATGATTTGAACGAAATACAAATTTGCTTTCTTGCAGAAGTTCTCTGAATTTGTTCTTCTTCTTTGAAACGAGGTACATTATGCGCTCTTTGAAAGCAGACTCCTTTTCTTCGCTGTGCAGCATGGAAAAAGATTCCCACTTCTCCTCTTTCTTCAGAATCTTTTTAGCTTCTTTCCAAGAGAGGTCGTCAGTTTTTACCTGATTCAAATTTATTATTAAAACTATTTTTTCCTACTCAGTAAGAGTCATTTTAACTATTTTAAAAACGAAAATGATCGTACGAAATCGGAGAGTAAAGTGCGGAACGATTGAATGGCTTCGTCATGATGATGCGCCTGCTGTTCGCGTTTTCGCTCTCTGGCCTGGTTGCTCAGGGTTTCCGCAACCTCCTTCTGTCTGGCCCGCAAGCTCGCCTTTTCCGCCTTCTGCTTCTTGTCATCCTTGTCGTTAGCTGTGGGATTCTTGCGAGTATCTTCCTCGTCATTGTCCGTGCTTTGTCGACTCGTATCGTCCTTTTTGTGTTCTTCGCCATTTTCAGGATCTGAAGCACTGGTTTTGCTCTTCTTCTGCTCTCTGTCCTTGAGAAAGTGTTTGAACCAGGATTTGAAGGTGGAGTCATCGACGTCTCTTTCCAAATTTTTGAAGCGGCTACGAGAAATTAACCCATCCTTTACATGACTCCACTTGGCATCGCTCTTTATTCTATCTCGATCATCCTGATCTTGCAGCAATTCCAAAAATTCAGCCTTAAACTAAATATAAAAGCAAGAAACTAAATTTACACATTTTAGTAAATCGCTGAGATGAGAC
Organism: Nectonema munidae; assembly: GCA_030549495.1. NCBI lineage: Eukaryota > Metazoa > Nematomorpha > Nectonematoida > Nectonematidae > Nectonema > Nectonema munidae. The sequence continues at coordinate 191,550 of JAUIRK010000728.1, forward strand.
GTCTCTACAACGCTTACTCTTTAATTCCTATGTCAAAAATTAAATGATATTGTTGTCTGACGAATAGAGAGATAATAATAATCGCAGCATAAAAATGAATTGTTTTCTGCATGTCAAATACACACTTCTTTTCGTAATTAAAATCACCGAAAATCGTTCCTTTTTCAAAGGGAGTTCATTTTAACAATGCTTGAGGTAACTTTTAAAACATTATTTTTATTAAACGTGTATTTTGGACCTTTGGGTATAATTTATTAAGCACTTTAATCCATATATCTTTGGAAGCTTAAATATTCTCAGAAAGTTATATATATATATATAATATATATATTTGTATACTTATCACAACTGTTGAAACCTCTATGCACAAATTTTTCTTACACTTAAAATTCATTTAAAAGTATTGCTACTGATTAATGATGAATATCATTATAACCAATGTTTACAATAAATAAGGGAAAAGGCATTTCTAGAAAATGAGTTTAATAAATATATTTCGATTCATGAATAGCATGAAGAAATCATTTAGGAGAAGGTTAATTTAGCTTCTTTGCAAATTTGAGTGTATAACAGCAGCAGGCAGTTAAAAGTTGCAGACCCTGATAACTTTAGGAATGATTCAATGACTTCACACAAATGCCCACCTTTTCTTTTCAAGCATTCATAAAAAATTCTTTAAAATACATTAAAAAAAGTTACAATGCTAAAGAATAAGAAAGACTTATAAAACCAAGGAAATTTGCTAAAATCAACTATCTTTATGAAAACAGACGAGAATACGTAGCACTCTACAACCCAGCTTGGGATTCGGCAAAATCATAAACTCAAAACGACGATACAGCAAAAAGAGGTTCGATACCGGGATATAATTAAAACAAATGTCATTAAATCATTTTTAAATAAATATTTTTTTCTGAAAATATGTCTATCTAAAGATTACAAGAAACCGATCATAATTATTTCAACAAGGGACAAAATTGCAATGAACAATAGGAATTACTTACTATAGAATTTTGTCAGGATCACGAAAAAGCCACGAAAGATACAACCTTCAGAAATTAGAAAGATCGTTCAAGCTGATGTAAAATGACATGACACAGAAAAGGAATAGTTATCAAGAACGCTAACATATTGTTTGGTGAAAAAAATTTAACACAAAAGTGACAAAAAAATTACTGAACGATTTAATTTTATCAAAGTATGACATTTTTTTCTTTATCACATTCGATTTGATTTGATTTTTACTATCATTATTACAATTTTAATAAATTATTATTATCAAACAGTTTTATGATAGACAATTGATAATAATCTTTAAAAATATTATTTATATATTTTTTTAATAAAAGATCAAAAATCATTATTCTAAGGATGAAAAAACAGGGATTCAGATAGGAGCTCTATTTAGAAGGCATCTTAAGCATGCATACTTTTATTTCATCCTTTTATAAATTCGTTTTGCCAACAACACAAACTGGGCAAAATAAATGTGAAGCAATTGCTCGAATACAAACACTGGGATGAAAAGACCGAGAGCTAACCTTATTCGTGAAGGAATAGACTCGCATTTGTGCAGAGACTATGGGCTGTTTGAGGTACACCGTACACTCTCTATATAAAATATATTTTGAATGGCAAAATTCTGGAAAATAATTTGTAGTAGAACTAATCATATTCTCCCTAATAAATTTAGTAAGGAAAAAGCAGTAAATACTATTGTTTACCTACCCAAAAGTCATAACAACAGAACTACATTAAATTCATATCAAAAAATTTGCCTCAACCAGACTTTTGTCTCAGCTCTCAGTATTAATTAGCAGTAAAACCAAAGTGATTTAATTAGTAACGTTAAACTTACTCACCTGTTCCGAACTTTAGAATAGGTCAAATTAATACTTCCCCTTCAAATAAGGATATTCGGAAAAAAAGAAAATTCAGACTAAAAATTCTTGCAGCTATATTATTTTTGATGTTAAAAAAGTTGTTTCTAAAATTTCTTCTCGTTATTCACAAAGGGGGTATTCTAAAGGCTATATTTTGCCTAGACGAATTAATCTATCTAAGGCATGCTTTATATATCAACATCTTTGGCATTGCGCAAATTTTATACAAGGCATTAGAAGGACTTCTTGAATTTTTGTTTTGCTTCACAACTCTAGCCTGTGTTTTAATAATGAATGTCAGAAATATTTTATTGAATCAAGCTTAAACAAATTACTTGCCATATGTAGAAGCCTGAAGTACCTTATGGTGGATTTTTGTGGGTTGGCTGAAATTAAACTGGTTTATCACTGTTGCTGCGAAAGTAATCTAGGGGCTAACAACAACAACAACAACAAATTATTTGATTATCACTATATGTGCCTGCGTATTGGCAGTGTTCATTTATGTGATCGTGTACTTACTTTACAAATTAAAAGTAAATTTAATATGATAATTATTATTCTTAACTAATCAGTCTACATCCTGATATAAATTATTCACATGGAAAAAGGGCCTGTTGTGTGGCTTCTATCTTAGCTTTATCTTTTACTTTTGTGGCGTATTACTTGCCAAATTTGTTTACTCTAAAATTCAAAATTTTCATGTGATTTTAATCCAAGTTAATACTCTTGTAGCTACAAGTAAAAACGCTTTTGATGCCATTTATTTATTATTATAGATGCGCCCTCATTGATAACATTCGTATCAGTATCTCTCCTCAATATGACACGAATACTCAAAACTATTTACGAAGGTCTGTCGAATTTATTTTTGTTTGAAATGGATTTTACCAAACAACTTAAAAATACCTAACGTTAATTATGTCTTGAAAAGCAAACGATCTCAAATTTTACAAAGTTTTATATGATTTTTGAAAAAATTATGCTTTTTAATTTCATTTTGCTTCCTCGATATTTACAATTTTGATTTACAGTATCTTCAAAACTAATTTGCAAAGGTCTTCCAAGATTCTACAGAATCTGATGTTCTCAACCTAGTTATTGTATTCATACAATAAAATTCCTTAGGTATATTTTTGGATATTTCTAAGTCTTTTGAAAAAATTAAACAAAATCATAAATGGTTTGGGTTTTCGGCCAGACATAATTTCCGAGAAAAGTATCTTTTAGTCTTGTGATATTTGATAGATTCTATAATTCTATATCTGAAAAGAAGGTAGTATATTATCTGGTGCACCCAAACCCCAATACCGAGATCTTTTTCTTATTATACCTAAAAAAGCTTTCTGATATGACTTAAAAGGTCCTACTTCTAGTTTATTCTTTTATAGTTTATCGTTTAAGAATGAATCTCTTTTGAGTGTTAATTTACGTTGAATGAAAGTAGTTTGACTGCGAATGCTGACAAAAGTAAGCATAAAATATTTGCTAGAATCTGAAGGAAATTGACTGTAGCATGTAAAAAGCACATTTACATTCTTATATGGTTTTAATGGATTATTTCTGAAATTCGTTATTTCTTACCTGATAAAACTAAAAAAACTATTCTATTTTGGCTATATTTCCTGCTATGCTGTGTATTTGAATGCAATGTCAAGATCTTTCTCTAATAGGCTAAATCATTTACAACACGTTCTTCGATAGTATAAATACTTTCACTGGATTAGTATTTTACTACACTTCTTATTTTGTATAACTTTTCTTTCAAATACTGTGGTAATGGAAACAGAATTCCTTATAATCAACACTAGCAGCATCAAGTCCATTCATTTACTTTAACTTCAAGCATACCCACGATGTACATTTACTGGGTTAATAAAATTATCTTCAATTCACTATATTTTAGCACGATTTATCAATGGAATCTCATGAAGTTTGACAAAACTTAAAAAGATTTCAAAAAGTAAGAACTAGATTTTTAAAACTTATGAAACTATTTTTTATTTTATACTTTTCATATACTATATTGTGTCACAAATGAAATTTCACTTTGCAAAATTATATTCTAGAATTCAATACCCACATGATTCCATAGAAGAAAACAAATATTTTCACAACCATGGTTTTTCTAAAAAAAGTTATTCAAGATAGGAAAAACTACTTCGCTATTATATGGTAAGGTAGAATAGGAATAATTTTATATATCATATCGGCAGACTTATATTAGTAGAGTAAATGGGAATTTGCGTCATAACGAAACTCAAAATAATTTGTTTGTTTGTTACTGAAAGCTTTTTAGTACAAAAAGGGTCAAATTTTTGTATCACATTTAAAGGAATGCAAGGCAAGAGTTTTACTGAAATAGCTAAACGAGTTGTTGACTGTTGAGAATGATGTAAATCGAGCAACACTAGAATGTCTCGTCCCTATACATAGATTGTAAATAGCTGTATAATTAGCATCAATAAATACTAGTAATAGCAAGTATATTTAATTCATAAAAAACTGCTACTAAATGTTGAAATAGGGTCAATCTATATTTATAGGTAGTATTGTAGGGCTTACCTAAATAATTATTGGCAATTACACCTTCACTTAACAAATACTGATTGTTTTGAATTAGTCTAGTGATGAATAAAATGAAATTAGACCTAAAGATTGTTTTTGTTCCAAATCTTTAAAACGTTGGAGAAAATAACTAAGTGATAAGCTAAATAAAGTTTTATGAGGATGGAGCTTCTCTATCAAATAGAGAGCATACTGCACCTGTATCACTGATCAATTCCCTTAGGATAGCGATTTGGAGGTGTGCTACATGACATCGAATAGCATGTAGCGCTTAAATAAACGAAGTCAAGCTGTGATACATCATCATAAAAATATAAATAGTGAACAAATAAAAGTTAGGAAGCGAAACTTTGTAAAAGAATTAAAAAAGGTCTCCTATGTTCTTACCTCTAATTTGTATGGATTGTATATTTAATTTTTTTTTGATTTTAAAATGAAATTTTGTCTAGGAAGACTAAGATAGCGACAAACTAAAACAAAAACACAAAATTATTATTATATCAATTATTATCAGCACTAAATCAGCAACATTTAAAAAAATGGAAGAGAATTTAGTGACGTAGCCAAAGAAGCCCATCCTTAGAAAAGTGGCGCTTATAAGAACTTAAATTGACTATGAAACAATCAATTCAGATGCATTAGCGGCAATGATCAAGTAAGGAGATGACTTTGTATAGTACTCGAGGAGAAATTAAAGGTAGCATAAAAAGAGGAGAAATTAGGTAAGAATACGGGTTAAAAATCAGGCTACTGGTAAATTGACTCCTAGACAATTTCGTTTCCGCTATTGAAAAGAAAAGGTGACATATGTTTAACAATTTTTAGATAGTTTAGTAGAGAAATAATAAGGACCGCGAGTATTCGTTCAACTAGGATTAATGTTAGAGTCAGCGCGTAATTAGTTTCATTTTTTCTAAAATTTTGGACTTAGTGTCTTTGGAGGAATTGGCTTATTCCTTTATGAATTAATCGATACATTAAACCAATGTCTCTGTAAGAAGAATCAGTTTTAGAGTTAGGTGAATTGGTCTATTATATCAATTCGCATTGGAGCAATCGTATCAATCCCCTTGCAAGCATACACGATTAGTGCGTTTAGTTCGGTGGAGAGGAGAAGAGGGCAGTTAAAAAAGGAGAAATTGATAAAGATGACATTTTAAAATATGAGCTTGTATTTTTTATGAAAAGAAGTTATTATCTGAAATCTACTAAAGTAGCAAATAATACATTAGGATCAAAGGTATTATAGAAAAATGAGATGAGAGCAAGCACGATAAATCATGGTCTTACACATCATCTTAATATTCAGATGAGTTCTCTAATTTATACAAAGTAGTGAGACCTTTATTCCGTCCATAGAGTAAGAATATTGTTTTTAGAGTTTTAATAGTAAGTAAAGGGTTTAAATGATGGATAAAAATAATTTATATATAATCAAGTTCTTAAAATAGCAACAACATTTAGTTGCATATTCAAGGGCTTTTACTCTCGCAAAAAGGTAGATGGCACCAAAGGGGGAAATGGAGAGCGCCATTTTGTGATGGTTAGCCCAAAAGGAAAAATACTCTGGCTACGTCACTGAAATCATGAAAGATAAAAAAATAAATCTTACTTTTTCAAAATTAAGGAGTTGCTTGGAGTAGAAGTAGCACACTTTATAACGTACCCAAAGATTCAACAATTAGAACAGAGGTGTCAGTGAGAAAAATTGACAAAAAAAGTGCTGCATATAAATGTGAGGCACATATGTATCATTAAACTCGTCACGCCTTTCAACTACTTAAATCCTTTTGACCAAGGTAGAAAAATTGAAATTCATCAACTAAGTTAGCCTATATTATTATTAAGCCTGTCATTTCTACAACCCAAGATAAAATTCTCATAAAATGCTAATTACGCTTAATTTTTAATTTTATATTATTATCAGTGAAAGTTAGGATTTAAACAGATATTCGTATAAAATTTTATCTGATTCTGATAATTCTAAATTCAAGGACAAAAGCTATCTTTAGTCATAACGTTTAAATTTATCTAGGTATTGTAAAAGTTTATTAAAAAATAAGTATTTATGTTTATTTAAAGTAAAACAAAGAAAGCTATTAATTATTTTAGAAAAAACAGGTTAATATATAACTTTAAAACAAAAAAATTCAACTCATAATTCTAATAACGGAAAACTAGCCGGTATAAGCGGCGTGGCTTTGAAAATGCCCTCAAAGTTTTTTCTCCATTTAAAACAGCCAATATTTACAAGAAGGAACCTTAAAACTGAGCTTACAGAGATATGTGGACTTTTCTAGGTCTTACATACAAAAGTTATCAACAGAGTAGAAAACTCTATCACATACATTAATCATTTAATTAACCATTAACGGTTATCGAGTAAAGTGGACATCACAAAAATAAAATCGTCTGATTATTGTGGTCGTCAAAGGCCTAAAACAGATGCGCATACAAATTTCATGAACAAAAATGTGCAATGACTCTTGTGTAAACAATTTCGTATATATATACTTCCTGTCCTATGCATATTAACATATTTATCCCAAGATAGGTTATTTTATGTTTGATTGACATATCGTTATATGATTTTATTCGACAATCATAATATATTTCTTTTTATTTACTTTGATAAAGATTGCTCGTTTGTAATGCAAGCCTTCCCTATCTTATCATCAGGGATAAAGTGACAGTGACGAATCTTATAGAAAAACATGCTGCAGATGCAACAGTAGATGTATAAAACTTTTTTATGGTCCATTTTTACCTTAACCCATGTTAGGTTATTGTTCCTGTAGATGAACGCAGACAAACTCAAATTTCCAATGGAATTCAACAAGGATTACTCAAAATCATCTACTTTGCGTGAACTAAAATTGGTTAAGTTTGTCATAAGAAATGGGCTAATGATACTATATATCTGAGATGATCCTTGATAGCTAGATGTGATGCTTCGTGCTTCATAGATTATTATCAAATATTAATCATTTTTTAATTAAAAATTAGAGACACCACACAATAAAATTTTATCATTTCGACAATATAAATATTAAAATAATTTGGTTAATATCAAATTCAATCTAAAAAACATGTAGATGAGCTCAATAAATGATTATAATAATTGAATGTATCATATTATTGTTACCATTAAAAACTTTATGTACGTAAATTTTAAATTACAATGCCTAATAAAATGAATTACGATCAAAAATATTTAGCATAATGAAAAATAGAGCAAATTTATAATAATATCTTTTTGTCCAATTTTTTAAAAAATAAAAATCCGTATCTATATGACTGTGAAAATCAACTATAAATTTCTTGATATTAACTTCTCAATAGATTTTGTTAATATGAATTATTAGAAGTTTCATAAAGCATGTGTATTTAAGTTGTAATACGAAGATTGAAACAAACGCTAATATCATATTTCAATTCAGAGAGAGAAAAGAAAGAAAGTATAAGCCTGATATTTAACATGTTACAAAGACTGTTCTTTCGGAAGCGATACCTTATCACATGGGTGACAAAAATTTTCACAAAAGGGTCGCATTTAAAAAAAAATTTGTACTACAAATAAAAGATATTTAAGAGAGGCAAGAAAAAAATTTACATAAAAAAACAATTAATTTTACTTAACATTTAAGATAATTTTATTGATTAATCTTTTAAAAAAGACTGTAAATAATTTAAATAAAAAAAATTTTTTTTTTTCATCAAAATTTAAATTTTTAATCAAATTTATTTAAACATCTATAAAAAATTGCAACGTTGGAAATTTGATCAAAAAACTATTTAGTGATCACTAGATCAAAATTAAGCATACACTTAAACAGTACAGATAATAAAGAAAGTCATTAAAATGGAATACTTTGAACCGTGTAGTCTGAATATCAATAATTTTTCAGTCAATCCAAATTCTTTGCATCAATGATAGCAAACAAACGATGGATGCGCTTAAATAACTTTATTTTGAGTAACTTTAGATTATCTCAAGTACTTGTGGAAAATTTTAAGTTAAGAAAAGAAAATCTTCTCTTTTAAATATATAAAAATCCATCGAAAAGGGTCATCAAAATGTTAAGAGATGGGTTGAGTGTCAATAATGATATATTCGTATTTTTATTGAAGGGTGGCACATTCATGATAATCTTTTTGGAATTTCTATTGATTGGCGGGACCTTTCGGTAGCGTATAAGAAGTGTATGACTAGAGCCCAGAAAGATATGTTATAACACTTCTAGGTCTTATTTCACTAGTATGCTAGGATAGATAGTGTATCAATCATTTAACTTATAGTGTAAAGTTGGATAAGAGAATATTTCCATTTTGAATATACAAGTTTGCTAGAAAAAGGGAGAAATCTCTGAGAAAAAGATAAAAGAAAAGCGCGTGCTTTCGAAATGAACCTTATTCTTGGAGTCGGTAATGGAAGCTTGACGCTCCTTTTTCTTTAAGTCGGAGATGTATTCGTTGAAGAGACTCTCCCTATCACGCATTTTAGAAATGGCTTTGAATCTCTCCTCCTTAGCATACTTATGAGCAAAATCTGTGAAAGACGATCTAAAAAACAAAGTTGAAATTTAGGAACGCTGTAACAACCATGCGTAGTCTTGAGCATACGGATAAATGAAATTTTCAAGCCAATCGATGTTAATTTCGTAAAATGTAATAATTTCACACTTGCTATTCAAAAGAAAGGTTGAAAAATAAAGAGAACTTTAGTGGGAAATTTTCGTAATTATTTTAGTTTGTTTGCTAGTTTCGAGTGGAATTACTGCTAATCAAATTGCCTATGAGTCAAATTATCTAGAACAAGTAACAGTATGTAACAAATGCATATACGTGAGCGAACGTTTCGTGAATGGACGTTACGTCGCTTGCAATTTCGTCGAAAAGAGGTATTGTGGGTCTAGACATTCGTCGAATAGATATTTAGCCGAACACGCTTTTAGTTGAAAGTGTTAAACAGCTAAGGCTATTTATATTGTTAAGCAGCCAAAGAGATAATTGCGTAATTATAAGCTATTAACGAAAGAATGTATAAGTGGGATTACTTTTTAACAAATTTTGAGGGTAGGTTGTTACACTTTCAAACTGGTAAACTTTACTAATTCATTGGTGAAACAGTCGACAAAAGAGAAGTTTAGTAATTTAGTTAGTATGTGAAATTAATATTTAATTTCACACTAAAATCAGAGATACAATTTTGTAGACCAATATTCCTAAGATTTCATCATGCGTGAAAATAAGCTAACGAGACTTAAAGTTGAATATTTTTAAAATATCATTTCAAAAACTAAACCAGGTAAAAGCTTTTTATCAAAACAGTTTAAAATGGCAACCGTTCATAAACAATACTGTAAAACTAAAGTTAGCAATAAAAGAATCAAATAATTTCGAATAATCTTCTCTACGTAAACTCTATGAGTTAGATGAATTAAACCATGAGGCAGAAAAAATGATTAGGTGAATTCTATTTGTTTTTGTGGTTTGAAAAAGTGTTATTCGCGTAGTCTTAGTATGAAAAGGATAGCGAACTTTGTAGTGATTTTGACATTTTGAAGAAGCTTTTTGAAGTTTTCCTGATCACTTTTGATCTTGCGTTTCTTTTCTTTACGCTCTTCATCAGCTTTTTCCTTGGTGTACTCTTCAAAGACCTTTTTAAATAAAAAATTCCATTTATTCAGAGATTTATGTAGAAAAGGATTTAACAATACTCTGGAATCACATCTATAACATAAATGATAATAGTGATTACATTTCATGTAAAAATAAATACATCCTCAAAAGGTATTGGTTGAGCAGCTTGTTTAAGAATTTTGTCAAACTTATTTACAGGCACACACATAAATTCAAAACAGACTAATCTAGACTTTTAACACAAAAATAAACATATATAAAATAATCCAGTTGTTTACTTATAATGTAAAATTATGTTTATATGTAATTTTATATTCTCAAAAAAAGTTACCTGTTTGCGTTCTTTTGCGCTGAGAAGGAGGTATCTTGGATCAAAAACTATTTTGTGCAATTCTTTCTCCCATGTTGCATATGCAGAAATCTAAAATGCAAAAACAAAATTATTTTATTTATATGTGCAAAGCGTTGAAAGGATCCTTTTCAAAGTTAAGCAAACTATCTAGGCTTTGGACGGATAGAAAATACAAGCGTAACTGTTCTGATAGTCTGATTTTCGAGAAAAAAAATAGATTTATTGATATTACAAAAAAGAAAACCTGAATATAGAAGATCAAAAGTAAACAAAACAAATTTGAAAATTCTGTTAGAGCCAGAATAAACTCTATTTCAACTGTAGAATAAGGCACCTTACAATAATAATGTGATAATTCTAATATCTTGATAAATTTGCATTGCATATCTTTTCAAAAGTTGAAAGGTATTACTGAAAATAAAGCAGTAATATAGTGTAAGTAATATGGAGAAATTTAAATAACAATCTGAAATGCTATGACTCCTATCAATCCTATATAACTCCTTTCCTGCATCTTTGAACTTTATGATTTTGCTTTTAGAACAGTTTTCTGTGCAGCAGCTCTTTCTTTCCATTGCCTTACGCTCTCCGATAGATTAAGAATAGCAATAATAATTTACGCATCTAAACATCGTATAAAATCCCATTATTTCTATCAAATATTTACTTGAAAGTGTGTTCTTTTTGAAAAACTAACGAAAAATAAAGAAGCCTTACTTTTAAATAGGTATAACGAATGAGTGATTGTTTATATAATTTTAACGATAAGGAAAGTGAAGTTTAAATAAAATAGCGAAAATAATAATGAAGTTACCTTTAGCACTAACAATTCTATCATGCCATAAAACTTTATTTTCTCGAATTTGAAGAAAGCACATACTATTTTTAGAAAATTGAAACATAAAATTTACTTTAAAAACTAAAATCATTATATTAAAATAATTTATTCAGAAAACATGATTAAGAAACTATAAATACTAGAGAAAAGGATATTTAAAGATAGTTTCTTCTGAAAAGAATATGGGTTAACTTGCAAAGTAGTAATCATTTTAGAATTAGGCTGTTTAGAAGCAAGGTTGCGAAGTCGGTATCTAAAAAATTTTTCCAAGTAGAAGACGGGTTTTTTAAAAAACTTTAAAGAATAGATAAAAGTTTTATTTTTGTAAGGATATAGAATGAGCCTAATTTAGTCGAAGCTGGAAGTGAATAGTTGGCGATAAATTTATCGAGTATATCTATCATGGCATAGCAAAGTAGGATTGTAAGAATGGAGAAAGCATTACATTTTTTTCATAAAGCATGTCTTTGAACTGTCTTAGTCTGTTCTCCAGGGGTAACATCGCTCGATCTTTGGTAGCTTGAGCAACTGCCTTACTTGCATCATTCGCATCATTGCCCTCGTCTTTCAACGCCAAACCACGGTTGCCCTTGCGCTCCTTTATGATCTCGATTTCATCGTCAATCCTTCGAAAGAAAGCATTTTTAAAGCACTCACCACTCAATCTAACAATGTAGGGTTGTTCGATCGATTTCACCATTGCCAATCATTTTATAAGTATTTGAATTAATTATGGAAGTACCGTATATACCCGTGTAATGTTCTACCCCATGAAATGGTCGACCCCCATTTTTAACTGCATATTTTTGGATTTTAACATACTCCATGTAATGTTCGAGTCTTGATTCTAACAATAGCCCAAGCCTAGGCTATGTTAACATCCAGTGTTTGGCATTATGCCTAAATTTCATAAAAAACAAACAGTCGGTACCGTAGCCTAGTCTAAGATTGACATTTACCGGTAATAACTATTAGCTTAGAGTATGCCTATAAAATGTATAAAATACCTGTATACTCACTACAGGTCATTAAAACTACCACTGACTAAAACAAAAAGGGGAAATGTAAACAAAAAGAAAACATTCTATGTTTACAGTCACTTTGTTATAACTACCGAAAGATTGCGAAGCAAGCGCTGTGTAACTAGCGAACAGTTTCATTATCACACATTCTTATACTATAACTCTTCAACCACTCATTTCTATTCTTTAATTTCTCTCCACACAATTCCACTATTCGTGTAACTCTATTGTACTGTTACTCTTTCTTAGATCAAAAGTTCTCAAAATATTTTTACTCAGTACCCTTCAGCATGCCAGTATACAGAAAGTTCACTGCAAAATTTAAACTTCAAGTGATCGCTGTTGCTGAACTTGCGAAATAACACGATTTAACAATGTGCAAGCTGCAAAAAAATATGGCATATCAGAAAAGAATGTTCGTGATTGGAGGAAGAGAAAGGAAACTTTAAATAAAATGCCATCATACAAATGTGCCAATTTTTAGCCAAGTTTGTTGCTAGTGCTAATTGGTGCTCCCGGTTCATGAAAAGGAATAATCTGGTTATTAGAAGACGAACTAAAATTGCACAAAGGCAACCCAAGGAATTGGAAGAAAAGATTTCATAGACTTGTCATTACTCTTCGTAAGAAAAACAATTACAGTTTAAGTCACATTGGAAACATGGGTGAAACTCCTATGAATTTTGATATGCCTTCAAACCGAACTGTTGATAAGGCTGGGACAAAATCTATTTTAATAAAAAGAACTGGGCATGAAAAAATGAAATGGTTGGGTGGATGAAGAAGGATGTAAGCTTTGGTTAAGCAAGGCATGGAAGATCAGGCCTGGCGCCCTATTAAGAGAAAAATCTCTTCTTGTATGTATGGGATGGCTTTCGTTCACATTTGGTTGAGACTGTGGATAAAGCTGTAAAACAAAGCAAAACTGACATTGCAGTAATTCCTGGAGGCCTAACTAGCATATTACAGCCACTCGATGTATCTATCAACCGCCCATTTAAAGATGCGGTCACAAAGAAATGGAATGAGTGGATGAATAACGGTGAAAGACGTTCACTAAATGTGGTAATATGAGACATCCATCTTTGCCTCTCTTATGCGCCTGGATTAAAAAAGCTTGGGAAGATATCGATAAAAATATAATTGTGAAATCTTTTAAGAAATGTGGCATTGTTTCTATGGTATGTGATGCATTGTATGATGATAATGATGATAGCCTTGATGACGCTCTTGAAGAAACTGATAGCAGTGAAACGTATGATGACCTCTTAACAGAAGAAGAATTCAAGATGTTGGCTAGCTCTGATGAGAGCAGTACATTTGAAGGATTTTAATAAATATTCAATATTTGTAATTTTTTCTTTTCTGTATTTTTTATTAATGTTTATTTGCTGTGAAAAAAATATTACTTTTTTGACTTCCGTTGTCGGGAAATCCAAAGCCTAGGCTTATCCATGACAAACTTTCCAAAACTATACCCCATGTAATGGTCGACCTCTAAATTTTAGGCCATAAAATTAGTCTTCAAATATCGAACATTACATGGGTATATACGGTATGTGTGTTCATAGAAACAATATATATCAAATTGAAAATACATTTAAACACGCTTATGGCCGTGCGAGGAAATGATAAACAAAATATCCCTCCTTCATTTTTATATCATTTAAGTACATAATACTCAGTCAGTCTGAATCCTTGAAAATTATTGTTTGTCTATTTTTTAATAAAATTATAGTGAAAATCAAAGATTCTTTCTTTATATCAAACATTAGAATTAGAGATGTATCGCGTATCCGTAAAAATTTTTACATCCTCATTCGAGGATCATTTAAGTTTTAGCATCAGCAAAAAAATCCCCACTCGCAATTTTCAAATATTTTCGTTTTTCCTATACACCAAAAAGTTTTTTTGAGGAATTTTCGAATTTTTACTTTATCCAAAATTTTTATAAGTATTTCTTTATGATAACAAACACATGGGCATTGATATCTTCTCTCTCAATTTCTAAGAAGTATAAAGCGTGTGTGTATGCTTAGAATAACAATTATCATTTTTTCTTCCGTTAGGATGTCAAATTTGATATCTGCATCCGTATCCGCGAACATCTCTAATTGGAATACAAAAGATTTTGCAAGTACAAATTGAAATGCTATTGTTAAAATTATCTCTAAAAACGGGGATTAAAAATATATTTATCATCCCATAAATGCCTCCAAACATACATTCTCTTTAACGCATTTGGCCTCACTCTCATATGTATATGACAAAGAAGACTTCTATCTCTCAAGGTAGTTTTATCACTAATTACTAAATGCAGCCTGCCTTTTCTACGATCAAGTGTGCTAATCCGAATTTCTCTTAACCGGAAACCTCTATACGCGAAGAATCTAGTACCGGAAAGAACAAATCTAGTCACACCTAACCCATTAGATAAGAAGGAAAATAAACGACATTTAGTATTTTAATATAAAACTACCTTAACCCATTGAAAACAAGAATTTTGAATTTTGTTTTTTTTAAATAAAATTTTATACGCATCCGATTATTATTTATTGCTACACCGGTATCACACTGAACTTCAGAGCGTTAAAATAAAGAAAGGACCTGCATCCTTAGAAAAGGCGATTGGAACTAATGGGTTTAGAAAAAAAATTAAAAAGACTCCTTACATGTGAAAAATTATTCCCCATCGATCCAGGAAGAACAAAACAAGTTTTTAAAGTATAAATTATATTCAAGTAAAAATTTTAATGTTTTGAAATTTGATTGTTTCATTTAGCAAGAAAAATGTTGCAAAAACTAGAAAAAAGGAATAAATACTAATTCCAACATTTTTCAAAGTGGTCGATATCGACACCTGGGAGTCCATAAGAGATCTTTAGGGGTCAAGATAGAAAAACTTACAAAATTGTTCTATGCTTTTTTTACTTTATAGTAGTATTAAATCTCCTTTTTCTTTTAAAACATAGCTTAGGGCATTGTATAGTATAGGATATATTAAACATTTTTGGTTTGTATTTATTTCTCTTAATTGTTGGACATTGATTAATCTTTTTATGAAACATTTCTATGTGGGGTGGGGGTCGATGTGAAGACAAATGTTCTATGAAGGAGTCGACGGGTAAAAAAAGTTTGCCGATCCCTGCTTTAAATTAAGCAATTAATTACAATATCTATTTATTAATAAATATACTTTAAATTGTCACAAAGAAAAAGTAAGAATCTTTGTAAATACTTAATCAACACTTTTACAAATTCTTCTACAATAATTTAAAATTTTTCAAATTCTTTTTACAATTAACCAAACACACGAATATGAATGCCCCTGATCTGTTTATAACATTCTAAATTTAAGAACGTATTCGCTATATAAATCATACGCATAAAAATTTTTTTGATGGAAACGTGTTCTTAAAAAAATATTGGGATCTTATTTGTATCTAACAAAAGGGTATATTCTATTTAAGAATAGTGGTAATTTCCTAACCTTTCAGGGATCATTGTGACACCGGAGTCTCAAGAAAAGCAAATTTTAGAACTTAAATATATAAAATTCCATTAAAAAAGAAATAAACGACTAATCTCCAAGATTCTGGTCATCAAAGAGTAAGAAAACAATCAAAGATACAGAAAAAAACCCTGAATACAATAAGGGCTAATCTATTATAAATACAAAAAATTAAACTTGGAAAAACAAAGTTCTTGTTGATTTTTAAATAAATATTTACAAAAAAAATACAAGAAATAAACATATTTATATTACTTAATTCTTTTAGAGCCATCAGTAAGATTAGAAGTTTCGTTTGCTTTATTCTTGCCTAAAGTAAATTAGAGTAGAAGTAGTAAACAAGATTAAAATATAAAAAGAGCTGGATAAAAAAACATTAAATTTTGGAAATTTATACGTCTAAGTTCAGAGCTTTTAAACGGACAAAAATATTAGGAATAGTAGGAAGAAAAATGTGTAAGAGAAGATATTAAAGAGTCATCTCTTTAAAAATCATAATTATAAATACTATGTTGTACATCGTGTCAGTCAAGAGTACCTTCATCAGGGCATTTACTTTATAGGCCTAAAACTATTTTAAAGCAGCAGAAATCTCATTTCTAAATAAATAGTATTTTTTAATATACATATATAAGTATTATCTCAAAATTTCTGAAATTATTGATTTTGAATTTAACTTGGAAATCATAATTTTATTCAATATATCTACCATTCAGTTAGAGATTTATGAGTGAATATATGCTACCTTCGACAGAAAATTTGAACAGTCTCTTGTCTTATCAATATGAAATTACAAAATCATTATTAACATCATGATTTATTTAAGTCAGTTAAATTTCCTTTTACGCACGGGGTTGTTCCTGATTGTCGCATCAATTGACAAAACTCATCTCCACTTCTTTCTATAGAGCGCGCCTGTTTCTTTCATCCGAAGCTTTGTGATGATTGAAAAGATGATGAAAAATAAAACAAGTGCATATATGTAATTGTATATTCAGGAATGTACACATCCTTAAAATTTTTAAAATACAATTAATAATTATCTAATTATTAATTTTATAATAATATTTTTTATTAAATATTATTTATAATTTTAGACAAACAATCTTTTAATGATATAAAATTTTAAAAAGCTATAATTATTGGGGAAGCGAAAAGCTTTTTCACACCTTTGCAAGGACATTAAGAAGGGGGCGTTGCAACTCGCCCGGATATATATATATTTATTTATTTATGCATGTAAACATGTAGTTTTTTTCGTTTATTTGTTATTTTAGAAGTGTTTTTAGTTAGAAGGAATATATTAATATTGATAACAAGAGTTTTATATAATAAAAAAAGGTATGTGGCATGTATAGCATTTTAAGTGGCCATATGTACAAATCATCAAATTCTTCATTGTATAAGATAGAAAGGGGAGCAAATTTCTATCGTTTGTTCCCTGCTCTAGTCTCTAGTTATCTTCAAGCAGATTCAATTGACCTCAATTTACACTCATTTATATCAATTGATTTTCTCATTTTTTGTTTCACAGATGGCAAAGAATCTGAAAGTTTATGGTACTTTTTAATAAACATAATTAATTTTTTTCCAAAAAAGAAGTCATCCTTAGGTAGACAAAAAAAAAGATAAAACTTTAACTCAAGGATAAACAACAGCAATGAAGTTATTAAACATTTATAAAAAATTTATTAAGAGTAAACTTTTATTATTATCAATAAAAAAATTATTTCGCCATAATGATACTTACTAGAAATGGGACAATAAAATATATTTAAAGGAGATTCTTCTTTTACAAAACCAACCAAAATAAAACGTTTTGCGTAGAATTAGAATCCTGCATCACGTATATAGAAGAGATTGTGAACATTCCAATAAAAATCTCGGGTTGTATTCGTGAGTTGATTAGAAAATTTTTTGTGTAGCAGTGATTGAAATTTCTTTAAAATTTACTTTAATTACCGCATGTTTTGTTCAATAGATGCTTAAACAAATTCTTTTTGTAATTTGTCTTGATACAAAAAAGTGTGTCTCGATAGATTTAAGTTAGAAAAAATATGATATAATTTTTTTTGAAAGATCTTAAATTTGACCTTTATATTTTTATACGAGTAGAACGTTATGAAGGAAATTCTGATAGCTTTTATGAAGAAACACGCCAAAGATTAGTTTTGACTATAGTTAATATTTGGAGATATATATTTTTGATTAAGGCAATAATAGTTAAGATGGATACTATGAAAGTATTTCATATATGTGATAAAAGATTTCTTACATATATGATATAAGTATAGAGAAAGTAAGTATTAAATAATGGAGAAAAGCATTCTTAGATTAATCTATTATTTTCACCGATAAAAATCAAATATATCATATAGGAATAAATGTAATTTTTTAAGCATTCAAATCAAAAATTGATAAATCCTCGGAGTAAAAACTATCAAAGATTAGTGTCTGATCCCAGTAAGGAAACACTAGTATAAACGGGAATTTAAGGTAGTAAACGCGAATATAACAGAATCGCCTTCAAAGGGGGAGCTCTTTAAATGATATAGTATAAAAAGGATCTCAAAAAATGTGGTATAATATGATGAGTTATGTGTGTTTGAAGTTTATCTATTCACAAAAATCTTATATACTGGAAGAATTTGCAATTTTAAATACTACAAGTAAATTAATAAACCAGTCTTCTATCATAGCATTTTCTTAACTTCTTAAACACTCTATTTTGATATAAACAAAACTATTGGGAGGCTTTGTTGTTTGTTGATATACAACGTGATTCCATTTGCTACCACAATATATAGCATAGTAAAAATATTTTTACCATTTTTGTAAACACCGAAGAATAAATAAGTATAGGATTGATAAAACCTTAACTTACTATCAGCGGCAAGTTCTTTCTCCACGAGAATGGCGGGTTGAGTCTCGATCAAGGAGTCAACGTCAGATCGGCTTTTGAGCTCGCTTGGCCTTTCCCAAACAGATGTGCGGGTGGTGGGATTGAAGAAGAAAACGCGCCCATCTCCAGTCCAAACAACACACCTAAAAATCACAAAGCCAGAAGAAATAAGTGTGAAATCCGTGTAAACTATTGTAGATAGTGGACACTTATATATATATATATATATTGAGACCCTATGTTTTTCAATATAGAGGCGTTTCATTGTATACATTTGAGAAGTTCCTTATATATATTCAGACTACGCTTATCCCACACTGTTTGTTTATTCCGCACATATTCTTTCCGGGTAACGAAATTTCTACCAGTGTATGAAATTTATAAGGAATCAATGCGTCAAACTAAAATGTTATTCATCAAATGAAGAATGTATAACTTCTATAAACGATTACTTCAAATTCTATCCTACACCAAAGAGATGGAAAAAGTAAAGAAACTAGTGCGTCGTCAAAGCATCATCTTTAGGAATAAACTAAGATTCATCGACAAACATATAGAAAATATTGCACTGCCTTTGTGAGCAAGTACTATATCGCACAGTACAAATTTTAGAAGCATATTTAAAAGAAATTAGTTCTGTTTGAATTATTGTCGATATCGGAATGTGAATGTCAGTATAACGAGAGAGAAAGCATTGAAAATATCGGTTACAGTCAGTAGTGTGCGGTTAGATGGGTTGTTGGATAATCGAGTGTCGGTACAATAAATAAGGTAGAAAAATTACCAAGATGTTCCTGGAACAGGAGTGCTGGATATAGGCTTAGAGTTATCCTTTTTGCTTTCTTTGTTTGCAGAAACTTTGTCAAGAGATTCCGCAGCTTTATTTTTAGAGTCTTTTTCATTCTAATAAATTATTTTATAAGGAAAACGTGTCAAAATAAACATAGGCTTCCATAATCGCAAGGGTAATTTATATATACTCAATTTTTAAAATTATAATTCAATTCTTTAAATAACTTGAGCAGTTGTTCTCAAAATGCAAAATTTCCTCTGTAGAGGGAAATTTAGAGATTTTAAGAGAGAAACTTTCTAAAGAAAATTTTAATTATAATTTTGATTTATCTCTCATATATTTTTTAATCAATTTTTTACTCTTTTAATACATTACAAATATATTACCATTTTTAAGCTAAAATTTAAAAATATATGTAACTTTGTGTAATTCAATTGATATTTTCTAAATAAATTATTTATCTTATGCCCAAAATTTAAGATTACTTATGTTTATGCTACAAAGAGGAGTTCATAAAATTGTTTAAAGTCAAAATATGAACATACGATTGAAAAAAGAGCGTGAGTAATTTTGGATCCTCTGGAGGGGGAATGCGATATAGAATATTCTAAGTTATTAAAGATCATAATTTAAAAAAATCCGTCTATACAACCACTTTCAATTCTTTTCAATTAATCCTGATTGAAGCAATTCAACTTTCTTTTAAAGATAAACCATTCACAAGGACAACTTTTTATGGTTCTAAGTCATCTATTAATACAGGTTTGAATGAATAATATTAAAGTTCTTATGAATATAAGAAAAATCATCAATGATGAAAGAAATTGAATATTTTCAAAAAAGAAAATCAATAATAAAATCCCATTAATCAACCAACACCCTTTAAAAACGTGTGTTTTCATGTGTCGTTCACGCGCACGTATGAATCTGTGGAGCTAGGTTAGCTAATGTCTATTGTGAATGAATGTCTAGATGTTCTTTGTGACAGACGTGTATTAATATAAGTTTGTCAAGAATGTATATGTAAATGTATATATGTATGTACGATTGCGCTAACACTAAACCCGCCTCAACCATAACACTTACTCACAATAATGCTGATTCTATACAAAGCATAGCACTGACAATGAGTTTCTAAAATTTTAGACATTAAGGCGCATTTAAAATCAGAGGTAGAATGAAATATCACTAACATCTATGCTAATATTTTCACGAACAATTGCAAATATAAGTAATAACGAGAAGACTTTAATGAACAAGTTCGATACATCTAATAAGACATTGGAAATATGGTACTTTTCTGTTATCTCCACCCCACTATAAAAATTTTTTTTTAGTGAATGATTTACTTTTTTTACTGCTTCATCAACATTTCTCTGATTATTATATAATATCATTTAGAATTTTTTTAGAGTGGGAAGGAGATAATAGAGATATATAATTTCACTTTATATACAAATATAAATTTTTCGAAAATATTCTGTTCTTTCAATTTTAGAAAATGTCTTCTTTTTTAAATTTTTTTTTGAAGTGGGCGGGGGGGGGGGAGGAGAGATAACAGAAAGTACCGGAAATATTATCAGAGACTATGAATTAAATATTCTCTTGAAAGGCCAACACTGAGTGCAAATATAAAAGACTGATCGTACTACTTGGGATTGTTATCTACGTGTCTCATGAATCTGCTTTGGTGTGAGATCTACATTTTATGTACAACGAATTTTTTTAATAATCTTTTGAACTTCTTTTAACTAAATATTTTATTCAAATCGATTACAAAATTTTGCCAACCCTTTCGAAACATCACATTTCATCCCGGCGTAGACATCAATTTTGAGTTTAATCTCATCTACACGCTTCAGACTTATTTTTAGCCGATATACGGTCTGTTTATCGCAAATTGTTTTCTAATAAATTTTCAAAAAATATTTAAATAACATTCTCTGTGTTTTATACGTCATGATATGTTTACCATATTTATTTCAAAAATTGGCTGTATGTCTAGACAATAAGAAAAAGTAGCACCAAACTTATCTTACGTTAAGAACCTTTTCTGAACTTTGGAGGCTTTCTACGCTTACAGGAGTGGATTTGCCAGGAGCACTGTTTTGTTCTTTCTGTTTCAAAACTTCTGGCATTTCCCATTTAGAAGTTTTAAGAATAGTGTTATAGTAGTAGAGCTTGCCATCACTAGTTTTGTACTCGATCCAAGAGTCAGCGGGCAACTCATTCAAAGCCTTGATAAACATACAACGATTGGGAAGGAATATAAAAAAGTGTGTGCAAATTAATTAAAACCAAACATTTTTATTAGAGGAGTCTGTTTGGTCTACAGGAGAATCTGTTTTTGATTGGGTAGAAGTTTGAGAAAGTGGCATTTCATTGGAAACAGATTTGTCGGAGTTAGAAGATAAAACTGCAGACTGAAGGAAGGCAGGAGGCTGAATGATAGAAGGCTTTTGTGCCACTAAAAATATAACAAAAATTTTTCATATCAATCAACACCTCAAAATCAATGATAGAGAGATAAAAATCAGGATCTTTTACAAATATACAAATTGGGGAAAAAACATGTCAGAATTAGTTATAACTAAAAATACTTTATTCAAGTGTTCATACTTTTAGAAATCGTTGGAAATTTATTACTTATATTTTTTGTAACGAATCTTAGCAGTCGCATATATAGCACTGGTGCAAGGGACTTATTTATATAGGATACTATGATTTTATTAAGAATATAGTCGTAGTAGAAACAATAGGGGGAGCGGAAGTCGATGCGTTCCAATTCCACAACCACCTGTTGTTGAATTTTTCATAGACATTTCATCATACAAACTTGATATTGTAACAGATGAAATAATAATTTGTTACAAAATATTTATTGAAAACGCCTTCATTCTGGACAGGATTTCAGAACAAGAAAAAAATCATATGACTACGGCTTACGAGCAAAAATATTTCAATGTCTTGCTACGGATTGGTCAATTTTTTTTTCAAGTTTTGAAAAGTTCGGTTTAACATTGCCTAGTATATAACAAAACGTATGAAAACTCTGACTGTGAAAAAGTAGACTTATAATTTTAACAGATCATAATTTTTTCTAGAAGAGGCTTGTTTATTAAACGGTTTTATATTATCCAAACAAAACAATACAATAATAACCCCTTGGACAAAGAACAGGTAAAAATAATTCTAAAAGTAGTTTAGTGTATTCATGGAACAAATACATTACTATCCTTAGCTCTGGCTCTGACTCCATTACAACGGCCCGGCTCCGAAACCCTGATTGATAGTAAAAACAGGTTTGGATACATATCTTACTGAAATGCTCCTAAAGCAAGAGAAAATGGTAGTAGAGTATGATAATAATAAAAAAGATGAAATAAATATTACGCGGAGTTTGATTTGGATTCGTGTGCGCACGTACATCTGTTATAACAATTTGTCCGCGAGTAGCCAACTCTTCCAACTGCTTTTGAGTTATGACTGTTTTATCAACGGGCTTTTCCCAAGCAGTCACTCGCGTTTTAGCATTGTAGAAATAGACCTAAAAATTGGAAAAATTATGAATTCATTTCTTTCCTCCAAGCACCACTTTTCTTAGATCTCAACTATAAATCTCATTTCGTACTTAACCAGCTAACGACAAGATTAATGCGACGATATGCGATGTAAAGCAGAAGATTTGTATTAGAAACCATTTATAAACGCAAGCAAATCAAATTTTTGGAATAGCAACCTAAATTCAACTTATGAGATTTGAGAGGTGAAAAGTAGTGTTGGATTGGCTTGCCTTGAATGATAGATAGCGTTATTCAAATTGCTACTGCTCGTATTTTTACGAATACATCGTATATCTTACATTATCCACACGCGAGTAATCTACATCATCTCTACATTCTTGTCTTTTTCAATAAGTTTTTATAGAATTTAAAGGGATTTGTATTTTTTCGGAATGACAAGGTTAGTTTCCTTTGTATAAAGATTTTATAAATGAAGGAATTGTTGAAAAAATGATGATATAATCTATTCTCGCGAACAGATTTGATTTAAGAAAATATTGCCCAGATTAGAGAAGTGAAGCTTTTGAAAATTTATAAAGTGGAATTTACTTGATTTTTTGACGGCTCATGTTTGAAAAATTCAGAAGCGTTTTGACAAAACTAAAATTTTCTTTTTCCCCTTTATTAGTTTAACATGGTTGCAGACAAAACTGATCGATCTTCTAGGTTGAAATCACATTCTTCAACACTTTTACTTATTGTCTCACATAAATCAATGATACTTGTATCAGTTAGTACTTCTCTTGGAAGAACTCAATGATTGATGTTTAAAATTTTTTGAATGATTATGATTTCTTAGCTGAATTTTTCTATGACTTTATATTTTGGTCTTTATTTTGTGATTGTCGGAAATTTTTACTGTTAATCATAAGAACATGAAACAATTTTTGATGTTATCCTATTATTCCAAGCATTAAAAGTATACGTCACTGTTGCAATCAATTTAACACATTCCTGTCAATGTGGAAATGGGGCAGATCTTTGGTGCAAGTATATCAAATTTTTATTTGAAAAGAAACAATTTGTCCAAATTGACTAAATAAATATGTTAACTCAATTGTTTGCAGAAAAAGGAGACGTTCAGTAATTTGATATAAAAGTACCATAAAATCATTTGTGTCATTTAATTTTGATAGTGGTATCAAATTGGTTTGATAGCGTCTTCAGAATTAAAAAAAAAGATCCATACCCATAAAACGACTCTCTAACGAATCGAGAAGAACGTAACGGGATTAGCAAAAGGATGAGTAAACAACAGTTCAAGGATCGAAGCAAGAAAACAAAGATAGAAAAAAAAAGAGAAAAACTAGAATCAAATTAATATAAGCTTACATTCGATATCTTCTAAATATTATAATCCTAAGAGGTTAACCATTTAATGGACCAATCAATTCGTTTATTTCGTTCAATGAGATTTTACATAAAGTCAGGCGAATGATTTTCATTTCATGATGAAAACTGTTATTCGAATGGATGAGTTAAATCTAAAAAAATAAGAAGGGGATACCTTGTTATCAGGTGTACATGTTTGCACCCAAATATTCCCTAAGATTATATCTGAAGAGGAAAGCGTAATAGTCTTGGGCTGAGCAGTATTGAAGGG
Source organism: Nectonema munidae (assembly GCA_030549495.1). NCBI lineage: Eukaryota > Metazoa > Nematomorpha > Nectonematoida > Nectonematidae > Nectonema > Nectonema munidae. Next base: position 216,228 of record JAUIRK010000728.1, read on the forward strand.
CATCGGCATCATCATTGAGGGATATGAGGTTGGAAAGGGTAGGATGGCGTGAGTGTTTTGGATGGGAGAGCGATAAAACGGCATAACATTGGGAATCACTTGAGAAAATGGCGGCATGGGGAAGTAGGGGTGAGTTGGAGTGGACATGGAAATAGGCATGCTGCTGATGGGAGAAAGAGTGACGGGGGTCGTAAAATTTTGAATCACGCTCACTCCATCCGAGTTAGACGGGAAAGAATGTGCCTTGGAGGCAGCGGGGAGAGGCGCTGGAGTGATATTAGGATTAGGAGGTAGCAAGAGTGGTGCATCATTTGGCGTAGAAGCAATGATTTCAGGATCACTGGAGAGTGTTAAAGAGGAAATTGAAGGCGACTTCTCTGTCATAGCATCGAGATGAAATGAATTTGATAGGGGTTGTGGTGTATCAGTTGGTAGTGAGGCAGCTTTGAAATAGATATAAAAAATACTCAATATAAAATAGAATAGTTTTCAATTATAAACAATTTAGTTAGAAGAGATACTATAGCAGTCCCTTCAAAAATTTAATAAATCTACGGGTGCAAAATTTTTTATTATATTAGAATGAGTTCTTTAGTTAAAAATCTGAAATTGAAATCTTTCTTTATGGAAAACGTCATGAAATAACAAACGTTTTAAGGATTCTACTTGTATAGAAAAACTTGCTTATTTAAGTAATATTTTACACATCTGAATCCGTTTAAACTTAATTCAGGCATGCAGGATAAACGTCTCACCACGGTAGGTATTGGCAAAAAATTCCTTCTTTTAAGAAAAAGCTTGCTCTTTGGAGAGAAAAGTTGACTTAAAAAAACTACAACTTTTCCAAAATTAAAAGTGCTATTTTGGAGGATCCAAACAACGCTTTGAAAACCTTGAGTGTTCAAAATTTTAGACACCTTTACCTATTTTGAGTGAGGAGCCTGCAAAACTTTTCCTCCATTTTCTAGCAAATATCTCTTGGAATAAAGTCCTGTTGCAATGAAGATTAAGGCAAGACTTACACGATTTGAGTTATGCATTAAGAATGAATATAAAACCAAGTTTTGACAATTTTGTGTACAAAATGAAGCAGTAGCATGTTTCTGATAAACTTCCATGCAATTGAGTCCATGGAAAATGCGATAACTAAATCTAATTTAAGCATTGAAAGCGTACAAAATTTTGATATCGCCCCATCACTACTAAATAAGATGGGCGAAAAGATCCCGGTTTGTGTTAAAATTATAATAAACGATCCGGAGGGATCGGAGAATTTTAGACCGAGTCTCATCTCTGAGAAAGATACTTTTTAGAAAAGAAGCTTATAAAACGTATATGTTAACTTGTGTACCAAGAACTTAAAATCGTCTGTTTTAAATATATCAAATTCAATTGAAAAAGAAGACAGGCAACTAATCTTAAAAATTCTAGTCCTCAAGTGCTTATTTAACAGGTTAACGACTTGATTACTGAGACGATAACTAATGTAAAGCAGTTTTGTATTAAAAAGCATTTATAAATGCAGACGATTATTCATATTTTTTAAAATTAACAATTCTCAATTCAGGTCGTTTATAAATTAAATTTATCAGTCCTGCATGCATAAAATGTCATATCTTTTTGACATGTTCTCTTAATTGAATGGAAGTTGAATTCAAGATCAGAAGTAAAATGAATGACCATCTAAGTAAGGCAAAACTTTTTGTAGTCCATTAATCTTAAATGTGTAGCATTTATCAGAGAGGAAACAATACTCGGTTTTACATTCATTAAAAACCATTAACCGGACTTGGCGAAAAATATTTTAAAACACACGCGGCTGGCCAAGAGGCGTAGGAATGGGATCTGGGAAAAGATTAGGCATTAGAGAAGGAGGAGGTGATGAAGAATCAAGAGATGTTTGCTGAGCCGAGGAGGGAAGAGATGATGGGAGTGTTGATGGGGGTGGTGTTGAATGAGTTGTGGGAAAAGGAAGAAATCCAGGAGGTCTTGGTAAGATGGAATGCGGGGAGGGTGGAAGGATGGGTGGGCGAAGAGGCATGTTCTTCGGAGAAGAAAAGTTTGGATGGGGCTGTGGGTAGCGATGAGAGGGCGGGATGAAGGCTCTATTGAAGAAGGGGGGCATTTGTTGGGGAGAGTTGAAGAAGTTAGGAGGCATTGCGTATCTCTGTGGAGGCGGCATCATGGGTGAAGTGGGAGGAGGAAAATTTGGCGGCTGAGATCGAAAACCGGGGGGCAAATTCGCGCCCATTCTATTCGCCATTGGAAGAAAAGTGGCTAAAATCAATGAAAAAATACACGTCACAACAGAAAGCCAAATTCAAACTTTGATTTTCGCGAGTTCCAATATTTTATTCCTATTCATTTTTTTTTAATTGAGGAAATTATTTCTAAACGTCACATATAATAAAAAGTAACAAAATGCATTTCAAATTGAAGTGAATATAGAGACAAAAATAGGATAAAAAACGTTAGAGAACATTGTTATTAATATTTCAAACACGCAAACTTTCATAATCAAAAAGAGTGAAAAAATTATAGATTGACAAAATAATGACTATGAACACTGAAGTGTGATTAAACTTTAAGTTCTTCAAAGCATTTTTTAGTAATTTTATTTTAAAAAATAAAAATTGGTAATAAAATTTAAATAGTAAAAAAAGATATAAGTATTTACGCAAAACCTCAAAAGGTTAGATAGGGGGAGACAATCTCTCGTAATTTTTAGGCACAGCATATCTTGCAAAACCACATGAAATGCAACAAGCAATTCAGTAATATCCTTTGCCTCTCAAAAAGTATAGGTTGTATATAAATCATATTTGGCTTGGTATTAGACAGTAGTGTAGAAATAATTATCAGATTTAAATGTTCAAGTATTGAAAGTAGATAAGCTATGCTATACTTTAACCCAGTGTTTCTCAAAGGGTAGCACATACACACTGATGGGCGCCATGGAATTCTCAAATGGGATTCATAAATTTTGATACTTAAAACTATCGAATCAAAAATTGTTAGAGATAATAATATGACAAGGCGAGGGATTGAGATTTTTACTTCTTTATTCTTTTAGAAATGACATTACCTTCACATAACACAATAAGAACAAAAACTCTAAAAAAAAATTTAATAAATTCACTAAACTTTCATATTACAAAAAAATTGTTGCTATTGACAAGTAGAGTATATTGCATTATCTTTTTGTATTATGAAGATTCTCTCGGACTTATATCCCACAATTTCTTTACATTTACAATTTAAAATACAAGTGTTTTGTGGTTTATTTTTTTCATGAAAGAATCAAGATTTTTGTTAAATAAATGAACTTTGAAAGTATCATCTATTGATTGTATCGCGATAAGGCACCATTTAAATTTTGTACAACTTTAAGTGTGCTAAGAAATAGAAAAGTTTGAGAAAAACTGTTAACCAAAAGAAGGTTTTATACCTAGAGTCTAGACACTAAAAACGATCTCTTGTAAATCTTTAAGGAACAGAATTCATGGTAAACCAGGTCCAAAATTTAAATTTAGAAATTGAAAAATGTATGTCTACTGAAGACCATTATGGTAGGGACCATTGTGACTCTGACATTGGCTGACTTTTTTCGCGCTCTTCTGCATGGTTTACCACTTTTTGCATGTTAAAGAAAAAATTTCGTTTTTTAGAAGTTAAAAATGAGAAAATAATGAAAAAATATTACTATTTCATTAACGTAAAAAGAAGCTCAGAGTAAATTCCTCCCTCTGCAAATATTATCGACTTTGAATTCTGTAATCCTTTCAGACCAAAAAGTAAACAAATATTCCATAAAATAAAATCGTGTCAGAGTTCCGACTTTTATTGGTCAAAAAATTCAAGATAATTCCTTGATTTTTGGAGTAAATGCAAAAAATCATATCAAAGAACATGTGCATCCAGCTTAATTGTTCTCTGAAAAAGTGTATTCGGGTATGAGAGAGTGAATATTCAATGCCAATTAACTTAAAACTTGGATTATTATAACTATTATATTAGCGTTTCTTTAGAATTATATTGGCGCCAATTATTATTAATCAATCAACATCAATTTTAACTTAGAAAGCATGTTAGATATCTATCAATATAATACAAATAAATTTTTAAAATTTGCTAAAAAATAAGAGGCATTTCCAAGATTTTAATATTTTGGAAAAATTTCCAAGAAAAATCAAGGCCTACAAAAATAAATTCATTCCGTTTTTCGCATTTTTCCGGTTGCATGAGAAACCTATCTTCTGCTTTAACAATTAAAGTCGACTTTTTAAAAAATTTTAAATCCATTTCAATAAATATCTTCTTGGCTTCAGAGTTCAGATATCTTCAGGTTTTTCTGGTCGTAAACTGGTTAAATTGTAAAAACGTGGGCTTAAAGCCTTAATAAAGTAAAAGCATGAATATCTATGAGATTAAAATGATACGTGTTGCACTCATCATTCTAGGAGACGCATTGAGGGGAGAGAAGGAAGGAAGAGCATTTTCGACTCTATCCTTGTGCGTCTCCGGTTCTAAATTAGGAGCGTTTTGATTGGGTATCACAGCATCAACAACAGTCTCACTAACTGCAGTTGCGATCTGCCCACCATCGCATTTTGCTCCTTCTTCGATGGAGTTTGATGGAGTGAGTTGAGGCAAATGGGGGTTCAAATCAGGGATATGAGGAGGCATCAACTCACTATTTCCCATTTTAGAGCATATTTCCGGTGTTTCACTTAAATCGGTATCGATTTCCATTGGAGTGATTTTATGAGCTATCAACTCAGTATCAGCCATTTTTAAACTAAATGCAAAATTATTTAAATGAATCTACTGTTTTATTCATACAAGACTACTAGCATTAACACAGAGCAGGCCACATAAATCAATAAACCCTCTGTGATTTCAAGTTGAGGGTGGGATAAAAAAAATTAAGAATATCATGCTTTTTTCATTTTAAAAGTGGATCCACATAGGAGCAGATGTTCCCGGCAATCTAAATAAATGGATAATATTCCATAGTGATTTTTTAATTTTCTATATTTTGATAGACTCATACATCAAAACAACCTGTAATTTTATCCTATTGACACTAAAAAAGAGCATCCTATATTTTAACTTTCTCTATTCAAAGTGTACCATCCTAGCGTTTCAGAAGAAAAAATCATCCCATTTAAGTTTAATGAAAATTAATAAAAAAGAGAAAGGTAGAAGATTTTTCGAAACATCTTACCATAACATTTTAAGTAAGCTTCTTTGTTTTTATTATGCTAAAATTCAATATAATTTTGCACATACAATTTAAGATTACTTAGCTGAAAGGGAGGGGAGCATCCGAACTCTAACATATAGTAATGGTGGTTGTTAAAGATCTCAAGAGTTGTCTCTAGGAATATATTTTAACGCGTTAACAACCGCGTATTTAAGGATCAAAGAACAAAAGATTATGATTTTAGTATTCTTTTTCGAATAACACGTTTTGTGATTTAACCAGCTAATTTATCATTCAATTTAATAGATAAATGTAAAAAAAATTAAAAATAGATAATAGATAATAATTAATAATATAATTTTTAATAGATAATAGTAAAAATTCACTTATTTTAGAAAGTTTCCAAAACTATCATTTTGTAAGCAACTTAGGAGGTGTAGATAAAGGACTTTTTCTCGAAGATCAATTTTGATGATTCCCTTAATTGATCTCTGGATCGAGAATTCACTAAATTCCGATTTATTTATCGATTGATTGAGCTTTTTTTTAATTATATACTATCAATATTAATTTTATCAGGATGCAGCCCGGCCTTCCAAAAAGTCGGCTACCTCTATTAGTCAGATACAAATACTTTTGTTCGCGATTGCAAAAACACCCATAATCTCCCTCCTGAATCAAATACGAATACCCCTACTGGTTCAACCAATAAGGTAAAGGTACCATAGGGTGTTCGAGAAGGCAGAATTGCGCCTCTTGTATCGAACTATGAGGAAAGCAGACTTGATGCGGGATCGAACCCAAGACCTTGAGTTATCGAATCCAGCATCTAACCAACTCTACTATTCGTACTGAATCACAAATTTCTACTTATGCATCAGCCAAAAATAAAATAATTCTAAGGGGCCAAAAAGTTAACTTGGAAAAATATGGATCTGCGAAAAGCTTCGATAGCTACAGAAAATTTGAAAGCCACAAAATATCAGCTTGTAGGAAATGTAAAATGTCTATCAACTTTTATTTATAAGATGCACTTTTTACACTTGGGAGATAAAAGAAAAGCGTATATTTGTTTATAGTTATGATGGATCTTTCGTATGTACTAATTTCTTATTACACTCACATGTGTAACTAAGGAACATGTATTATTATTTTACATAAAGCTGCCAAACACACATTTTTGCGGGATTATTAAAGCTTTGATTTGGTTAAATGCGTTCTAGCAATGTATTAACTTAATAGACTTTGTTTTGGATTTAAATTCATTCTTAGTTAATAAGTTAATATCGGAACGATTTTCAGTGTCTAACCTTGTCTTACTCTTTATTTACCTTTGAAGAAAACCCTTGAAACTCGTTTTTATTGAAAATATTTATTATTTCAGATGGGATGCACATGTGCTTGCTATGCAAAGCTTTATTTTCAAATGAAAATTTGTTACTGTATACTAAAAAACATATGGAGACTGCGCATAGATAATAGAAAGACAGGGGATTAGATTCTTTTAAAAAGTTACCTGATGACTTTCAAGGAAGAATGACAGATCAAATGTTTACTCAAAAAGCAGCAAGAGAATTAAAATTAACAAATTATTATATTTATTTGTATTAGCATAGGAAAAAATAAGAAATTTTTTTTTTAATTTATTATTTAATTTTTATAAAGAAAATAAGTTTCCCAATAAATAGATATTTTAACTTTTATTATTTTATAAGAGTTAATAGATTTCAATTTTGATTATACTAGAGAATCGGTATTTTTTAGTTTTTTAGGGCACCGATTATTCGGCACCCAATCGGTACATCTCTAGTAATACCCCAATCAAACATGACTAAAAAGATTCGCCTTTTGAATAAATGCCTCTAATGATCGCAGACAACATGAAAACATTTTTCCCCATTTTCAGAAAATTCTTCCAATATTTTACATATAATCAGAAATTTTTCCATAATGCATAAGAATATTGTACCTCTCATTATTTAAGGTATCCTTGCAATTGTTACCTTATTCTACATAAAGAGTTGGAGATGAATTTTTTTGGTATTGAGAGTTTTAATGCTAGAGTATTTTTTCATAACGAAAAATATCTCTGTATCATTAATTGTTGAAGCATTATTCCATATATATTTTTTCTCAATCTTCGCTGCAAACATTTCTGTTCAATATAATTATTGGGACTACAACGGTAAAAGTTATTTTTAGAATAAATAAGTGAGAAGCATTTTCAAAATTTAGGAAATTTATTTTGAATATTCAATAAGAAAATAAAACTTTTAAAATTAACGAGGTCTGACGCACCCATGTTTGCAATTTGAGTGTTAAAAAAGTGTTCCTGATATGGTTTGTGTGAGATGGCTCACTCGCAGCACTTGGCTACCAAAAACCTAGCAGGACCCTTGAATGATGAACTTATTAATGTTACTAAAAAATGCATTACAAAATCGCATTTTCAGCAATTATGTGAAAAGAATAAAAAGGAACATCAAGGACTTTTATTGCATACTGAAGTTTAGCTGTCCAAGGTTTAATATTGTTGCACTTTGGGACACTATTACATTTTCTTTTCAAAATAGTTGACTTAAAATGTGATACCAGAGTTCGCTGGATTGTCGGCCGTACCTCACAAGGGCGTTTTATTCCCTTCATTGTTATTGATAAAAAAAGCTTCAAAACAACACAAAAGTTCTAGCAAATTTGAAATATTGATGAAACCAGAAAAGTGCATGAAGTAAGAGATCTCTATAAGGTATACAATTACTTTTACTCGCTTTCCCCAGATCTTATTTAGTTGAGTTAAAATCAGTTACGTAATGCATCTACTGGATTCTGACCAAAGAATCAAAATTGACTTAACCCATTTAAGACCAAGCAAAGCAGACGATATCTAAAAAAACGCAGACGATTTATATTCAAAGTCATTCAAAAAAGCAGACGAAGATGAAATTATTTATGTTCCAAAATAGGAACATTGATCGTAAATGGGTTAACGTAGAAAAATATTTTTATTATTGATTTTAACAGAAAAATTTATAGTTCGGAATCCGTAACAGATGTACCATTAAAATCATCCAATATAAAACCAATTGTTATATTTTTTGTTTTTGTAATTGTGAATAAATGAATTACTTATATTTTTATTTACAAGTAGCTTAGATGTTTTGATGGAAAATTACTTTTAATATTTATTTCTACTTTTCTTGGTGTATCAATTTAGGAGTGAGACAAAAGGGACACAAAAATTAAATCGGAATGAGAATTTAACGATTTTCTAATTAATAAAAAAAGTAAGCCACAAGAAATAGAAATCATGCACTAGTTACCAATTATTTTAGAAAAATTATCCATTTTTCCATAATTCTCTTCTAGGCAAAAATCTTAAATGTTTTACCTTTTTATGTAAAATTTATCATAATTCTAGTATAAGCAATATCTAATGAAAAAAGGCTATTTCATTTTATTTAAAAATGGTTCAGAGAAAACAGATTAGTAAACATTTTTATAAGTTAAGAAACAAGTCAAACCGACACAAACATATTCTCTAAAATTGGTAAAAAATAAAAGGCAATCTATTCGTATTTGATTTCTTGACAAAAAAAGTTCCCAAATACAGGAGCGAATAGTTATAATATTTATATAAAATAGAAACGAGATAATAAGATAACTATAATATTGACAAATGAAAGATGTTTAAAAATTACTTTTACTAATTATAATAATAAAATTCAATCTTTATAATGAACGTAAAATATAAGACATTTTGTTAAATAAAATAATTTTGCAACAACAAAAAATAGTCAAAAAAAAATTTGTTTTAATTATTTTGACAATAAAATGAAGCTTGTCTAATAATTAAAGTATTAAAGGAATGTTTATATAAATATAATATATGAATATATATTTATTTACTAATTCTTATATTGAAATAACTGTTGATGTATATTTTTCAAGATATATTTTCACGTTTGTATATTTTATATTAGGTCATCTCATCTAAGCGACTTGTGGCTTTTTCGTGATCCTGCGAAAAAAATTATTTTTAAATTTTAGAATACTTTTGTGTATGTTTCATTTGGTTTCTTATAGTTTTTTTTCAAAATAAAGGTTATCGTTCTGTATTTCACTAATTTGGGTTAGTTAGATACTAGGCTCGATATCTTGTGTTCGATCAGATATCAAGTCTTCATTATCATTGTTCGATACAAGCAGTGGAATTGTGCCTTCTGGATAAAAACACCCCAGAGCACCTTTACCATTATCTTTATAAAATAAAATTAGAAATTATGTTTTATTTTAACATTCAGATAAAAAATTATGCAATTAAAATGAGTTTTTCTATATTTCGACTCATGAAAATAACACTGTCCTGAATGATTCCCAATATGTTGTTTACTATCATGTTATCATCGAAGGATACAAAGGCATCATTGTTAGTAGGATAAAAATTTAGGAGAGGCGAAAAAAAATTAAATTGTATTATTAAAATATTCGTTTTTTTAGTGCATGTGTTAATTTTCTCATAGCAGGTTGAGTTTTTATTATGAAGAATTGCATACTACGCCCCCCCCCCCTCTTGGCTACGTCCGTGGTAAAAAGATGATCATCATGCATATGTATCTCGAACATTCGGTAGATCCTTTGGTCATAGTTTTTTTTAATATCTCAACAATTTTCATATATTTCACACCTTTGTTCTTTCCCAGAAAATTCTTAAGCTACAGTAGACTCTCTCGAACGTCTAAACTACCAGTTTCTAATATAAGCAGCTCTCTATTATGGGCATTCACAATTGACATCAACATTTTTTGTTTAATTTTAACCCCACCCCCCACTGACAAATTTTACTATTTTTATAGTTTACAAATTCCCTATTTCTGAACTTATCCGCACCCCTTCCCCTCTCCCCCTTCCTAGTCTTTGATTGACATCAATTGTGAATGACCCCCACATCGTTTCTTACAGTCCCAACATTTCTTATATTTTTACCTTATATTTTAGTTTATCTAATAAAGGGACCAGCTCCTAAATTACGATAGAGATCATTTTATTTGGTCTTAATACTCATTTTTCTTGCAATAATATCAACATATGTTGCTTTAACAACAATCTACATTATTTTCAAATATTCTAAGATGACCTACATCATGAGTATGAAAAATGTAATAAAATACTAAAATAATGGATACGATATAATAATAAATGAAGAAATAAAATCGTCACATTAGTAAATAGAATTGAAGATAAGGCAGTAGAGTTAAATTAAAGTTTTTAAATAAAAACATTACTTTATTGTGACTGTTTCTATGGAAACACCATTAAATTTTCCACAGATTAGATCGCAGTATAAACACTCTGCACCATACTTTCACTAATTTTTTGGTTTTTTTCTGTGTAAAGACATTCTTTTTCTTTTATTATCTAAAAATCTAATTTACTTTCCATTTCTGATACTAATAATTTGAATTTGATAATTCTTTCTTTTTAATACAGTTCGGCCTATAGTTGTTAATTATACAGAGTTCGAATTGACCTGCTCCTCGTCTGTTAAAATAGGGTCATGTTATGATTTCAGGCTAAACTAACACTACTAAAAGAATAAAATCATGCGCAGGAGAGTAACTATATAGATAGATTATTCTGAATTGATAATGTGATCACTAAACTTTCAAAAGCTTCTACAAATCCAAATTGTTACTTCAGATTCTAACTCCTATGGATGAAATCTCATATGTGTACTGATCAAACAGATGTTTTTCAAAAGATTGAAGAAACAGACCTGGCGAAACCCAAGTTAACAATTATCCCACTGTCTACAGCACTTTCAAAACCGATAGAACAGAGAATATTTTTTCAATAGAATATACTTAGAGATACATTAAAAGTCATTAATATTATTATTAATTCATCCAGAGAAATATTGCTATTAAAATTGAAGAAGTTATACAAGACCTGAAACTAATTTAAATAGCATGTAAAGAAGTTTTTCTATATATGCACGATTTGGATTTTTGAAAAGATATCAATGTTATGACTCTTTGCATATTTGCTTAATCGTGTGAAAGATGTTTTTTAGCATTAACAAGATTTAACTCTACGCAAATGATTAATGTTAGTTGAAAGAAAATAATTTCTAATACTAAAAAATAATTAACACAAAATTCGATCAATTTTTTCATAATTTTTCAAAATCTTCTATGTAGGTAGGTAGAGTGGTAGAGATGTAAAAGCAGTTTCTAAAACTGAATTGATATGCTTGTAAGATGCTTGATAAGGAATAGAGGCAGTCTTTATGTTTATACAGGATTTAAAGGGAGTCTAAAATAAAAGAAATAAAGAGAAAAGGAGAGGGGAGAGAGAATTTAGAATGGGTTCAATAGTAGTCGGTAAGTTTGATATGGAAGAGGTCATTTTTGCAAGGGCAGTGACCGGAGAGAAACCGTATAAGAGAATAGTTTGGCAACCATGAATGGTGTGTTTTTGCTGAGATGTAAATCGCGAGCGAGGTTTTGAGAGTCGGTATAAAACTGGATTGCTTCAAATTGAATAAAGTCTTTGATGTTTTGGGTGATGTGGTCGCACGATTCAATTAGTGCTTGACATTCTACGTCGAATATAGTGGTTAAATGATTAAGTGGTAGGCTTGTGGTGAAGAAGGCGGGAAGTGAATCGCCTCTATAGAATGAGAGAGCGATTGTCCACTTTTTTGATTTTTTCGCGGGATCAGTAAATAACCAAAGTGTAATTGAGTCAGAGATGTGCTCAATTCTTTTATGTGTAAGGCTGCACGTGTTTTGGGTGTATTGATTATGATATCAAAGGGCAGGGGCGAGGCAGGGAGCATAAGTGTCGTTGGGTGTATTTTTGGGTGAATGATATATCGGTGTAAATGGGTAAGGGATGTGTGAAGTAGTTGCGCATATGGTTGGGAGGTGTTGTTGTGAGGAATGTGTACATAAAATGCCGAGGAAGGAGGTATTAGTGATTTGTATGTATCCATATATCGCCTTATTAGTGTATCTTTTAGTTTAGAGAAAAGAGGTGTACAAGTCAGTGTGGAGTAGTGCGGAAAGCTTTTGAAATAATTAAAAGACTAAGACGGTGAATTTTCAAAAGGAAAGTTAGGGTTGAGGGGTGAGTAAGCGATGTACCCCATGATAGAAAGCCGCATTGAAGAGCTGGAAGGATGAGAGATTTATATATGAAGAGAGAATGTGGAATTTTGGGGCCCCATTTGGATGAAATGGCTCTATTTAGTAGAAAAAGAATTTTTGAGAGTTTTGTGTATGCATTTTTAAAGTGGGTGGGCTATTTGAGGTTCGATTAGAAGGTGAGTCCGAGGTATTTTATGGTCAATGATGGTTTGATAAGGGTGGTATGGTCTAAGCAAAGGGATATGTGTGGGGAATGTTTTCGTGTGAAGTGAATTAAAGAAGTTTTAGATATATTGAAGGAAATCTTCAATGAGCTGACTGTGAACTTAAGAGTGTTGAAAAGTGTGGTCATTTGGAGAAGATTTTCCGATTGGGTGTTGGATGAAAAGGAGAAGAGTAGATCAACGGAGTAGCCCTGAGAAAAATGTGATTTGGAGCCTAGAAGATCTAAGAGAGGGTTAATAAAAATAAGCCAAAGAATGTCGAAAAGGCAGCCACCCTGAGGGGTAGAAAGAGAGAGTGTATGAATTGCGCAGAGAACTTGTTGCGAAAGATTAGTCAGCGATTAAGTAAATAATTGTTGATAAATTTGATGATGTAGGGTGGATAACGCTTAAGATGCATGTTAAATATGATCGCAGGGTGCCAGGCGCTGTTGAAGCCGTTGTCGATATCGAGGAATAAGACATATGTTGTTTTTTGAAATTGAATGGAGTGCTCTAGATATTCTGTAAGTTTGGATAAAGCTGATTCTGTGTTTTTGCGGGGGAGCTAGGCCAATTGTGAAGGTTAGATAAAGTTTTGTTGTGTTATCTAGTGAATAAGGCGCTTACGAAATTTTTTTTTGAGTAGCTTGCCCAAGACGGGAAGAATGGTTATGAGACGCCAATTTTAAAGAGTTGAGGGGTCTTTGTGGGGGTTTTTGGTAAAAAAAAAAGATGAATTTTCCAATTTTCCATATTGAGGGGAAAAATGAGTGCTTAATACATGCATTGAAGATGTTGAGTAGGTGGATGTGTAGAAGGTGAAATGATTTTTTGATATGGGATGATGAAATTTTGTCGTAGCTGGGAGATGAGTTAGGCTTGAGAGGGTCAACTGCATGTGATAATTCTTTTAATGTGATGTGGGGATCGTAAGAGTGACTTAAAGATGATGTTAGCTGATGTGAGAGAGAGCGTAAGGTGGAGTGAAAACGGTCGTCTAAGTTAGGGCTGTCGGGAGGAAAAATAGAGGAGAGGAATGGAGGGTTTATTAGAGTTGAGTTCGGATTTCCGTGGGGGAGGAGTTGGTGTAGGTTAATTATTTTATTAATGGTGCTCCAGGGATTAGGTTAGGTGTTAGAAGTGAAATGTATCCAAGAATCGCGCTTCGCTTTTTTAATGAAGCATAGGTAGGTGTGCTTGATTTGTGGGTATGATGCAATGTTGAAAGGCGACGGGTCCTTTCAGAAGTTTTTGAGTGTTTTGCCGAGATTATATTTTTGTGTGGTGAGCGCTTTGGGCCAGAAATGTGCGTGCTTTCTTTTGGGAAAGGGGGCAGAAGATGTGGAGGATTTGATTGAAGATGATAGCGTGTTATTAAGGTTAAGTGCAACAGTGTCGATATCGGTGCTTTTGCGTAGTGCGGGCGAAGTTCGTGGGGGATTTGCTCCGAGTGTTCGCAAGAATGTATACTAGTGTGTATGCTTTTGAAAAGTGATATAATGATGATCGGAAATTGATGGTTTGTCCGATATTTCCCAAATTGAGATGATATTGTATGTATTTGTTGACGCAAGGGTAATATCGATATGTGAAGATTGTAATCGGTTGTTATGATGAGTTGGTAAGCGGAGGAGAGTGATGCAGTGTGAGCTTTTGCTTGATTTAGTGAAAGTGTGAAGGCATTTGTAAAAGCATTAGTATTTGAGGGTGGGGAGTAGTATGAGCAAAAAGGAGAGGAGAATTATTCGAAAAAATTATTGCAAATACATATTGCTTGGACGAAAACTGAGGAAGAAAAATAAAGTTCAATGTAGATTTGACAAGGATACATGAGGAAAAAGATGTAGGAGGTGTGATGTAAAGAAGCGAGTATGCATTTATAAAGGAGATCAGGGAAGAATTATAAGTGTATGGTTGGTTAAGGGATAAAATGTCATAGAAAGAGGAGGATAGTAAATTAGTAAGGTTGGCCCAACTTAACGATGAGTGGTTAAGATTTATATGCAGAAAGTTTAGCATAAGTATTTGTTTATGATTTGAATATGAACGTCGGGTAGGATTTTAAAGTGTTTGGCGCGAAAAGATTCGAATGTAGAAAGATGATTTTGATGGCAATTAGAGCATTCAATTTTAGTGGGGTCATTGACAAAGATGCATGCGGAGATGGAATGTCCTCTCTTGTCACAGTGGTTGCAATGTTGTGACGTGGCTTTACATTTTGATGTTGGATGGTTATATTTAAGAGAGTTATTGCATTGAGTATGGCGAGGCTTAAAGAGCTTAGGTTAAAGAATGGTGTGATTGAGGATTATTTTTGGGTTTTCGCAAAGGTGTTTGAAGAGTGTGGTGGTTGTTGTTTGGAAAAGGATAGTGTAGGAGTAGAGGCCTTGTTTACCTAGCTGGCTGATAGATGTTAGTGAACCAAGGTTTTTTAGGTAGCAGTTTTTGTAAGAGAAATGGGTGACTATGTCCTCGGTTGGAATATGTATGGGGATTCCTGAAAGGATAAATTTCGGGATTGTAGGTGGGAGGTTTTTGGCCGTAATGCTGTTGTTTTTGTGAGAGTTGATAGCTGTATCGTTTTGAATAGTGTTTTCAAATTGAAAATAAAGTGATCCTCGAGGAGGGGTTCTGGTTTTTTTTAATTTTAATTGGAAATTTATTGGTTTCCATGTTTTTAATGATGGTTTTTTTAAAATCAGACTTCTCGGCTCTATTTTCGGGTGGACTGGGGGGGGGGGGGAGAGATATAATTATTGATAGATTTGGGTACAAAGATTTTTTTGGTTTGGGTAAGTGTTGATGTAAGGATGGGTTCGGTTGTGTTTGTTGTTTGGGTTGTGATGGGGTTGGTTGTTTTTACTGAGAGTATGGGAGTATGATGATGGAGAGGCTTGAGGGTTGTGTGTTGGTGGAAGGTTTAGTGGTTCGATTAGTTGTTTTATTTTAATAGAGTGTGCTAACAAAACGGATGATTTTAGTTTGTGAAAGTTGATTAGGTGTTCAGCGGGAAGGGTAATATATGAAATAAATTTGTCGAAGAGATCTGAAATTATCTGTGATGATGTTGGTGTTGTTGTGGTTTTGTCTGGTTTAGAGCGTTTGGTTTGAGATGACATGGGAAGTGGGTTGTGAGATGAGCTCGTAATGAATGAGGTTTAATATTTGATGAAGCGAAAATTTTATGATGAAAATAAAATAAAATAGAATGATCAAAAATTCTTGCGACAGGAAAGGGATTTTTAATAAAATTTGTCTTGTTATAAATTGTTGTTGATTGATAAAAAGATGAAGGTTAGTATGATCTTCTATGTTACTTATAGTTTATAGTCTTAAAAACAAATCCACAAAAACTGTGATTAACCATCTTAAGTATAATGCGAGAATATGGCTTTACAGCTGAAATTGCTTTGATATCTCCAACCAACCAACCTATAAATTTTACCAAAGAAAATTATTTATTTTTTCGAGAAAAACGATGGATTTGAGAAAAACATGGATGTCAATTCAAGAAAATTTCATTAGTTCATTTTTATTTTATGCGAGTGACTACGAACCTCATAACTTCAAGAAAATTATCTATATAAAAATATTTAAATAATTTTGAAATCCAATAATTTTTTTGATTGTTTAGCGAACTGGACAAGCTAAGTTTTAATTGTCTACCAATCGTTTTTATAATGTGAGTTATAAATTTTATTATAAATTAAACTTTAGATATAAAATAAATTAGTTATAAATTAAAATTGGCTTTTAATTGAGATTTATTTTTATAGTTTTAATTTAGATAGATTTATTTAATATAAACATATATAAATCAACACATTTCCATTTTAAACATATTTCTTCGTTTGGCTTGCTTTGGGAGAGAGAAAAAGGAAGCTTGAACGCCTCATCGAGATTTCTTCACACAGAAGAGAGCAAGTCAAAAGTGAACATAAAAAAGAGTTACTAAGTTCATAACAAAATGTATATGAAGTAAAAAGAAAAAATATAAAAATTGAACAAGAACACATAACAAAACAATAGAAGTGAGCACACAAACATATACATACATTTAAATATATATATATATATAGGTATATATCAAATGATCATAAACATATATGAAAATCATATATTCATTTTTACAAAAAATATTTTAAATGTATACATGAGCAATATTAAATGAAAACATACATTCTTTATAATAAAAATATAATATATACATAAAGAGAACTTACGATGTAAATTTAGACATCAAATATAGCTTTTGAGGAAACTTTAAAACTTTTGCGGCTTGGCAGATCAAGCTGATAAAAGTGGCAATTAACCAGAAAAAGCGTTCTGAGGAGTATCGAACGGAACAAAGATTTTTCTTTTATTTGAGGAATATGTAAGAGATCATTAGAGCGAGTGAAGTGACGATGAACTGAAAGGTTTTGAATGAAGAGCGAGTTGAGAAATCCATCTTGGTAGTACGATTTATAAAAGAAGTTAAAATGAGATAAAATATTAATATCAAATATGCCTATACTTGAAAATATATCATTTGAATCGATAGAATTATTGACAAATTCAATAATTTTTTTCTGGAATGAATTAAGTTTTTTTAACATTGTTAAACAGGAGGAACCCCATATCAAGTTACCATAGAGAAAATGTGGGAGAATAAAGGCGTGGTAAATTAGTTTTTTACAATGAAAAGTGAGACAGTTTTTTATTTTGTAGAATATTCCATAAAGACGAGATACTTTTAGATGTAAGGAGGAGATGTGTTTGAACCAGGATAAGTTGTCTGTAAATGTTATACCTAGGTAAGAAAAACTATAAACTCTATTCAAGATATAGTCATTAAGTAATATAGTGAAATTGCAGGCAATTTTTTTTGGAAAAAATCATGTACACACATTTGTGCAAGTTAAAAGAAAGCAAATTAGAAAAACACCATTTCGAGATAGACTTTAGATAAGAATTAGTTGTATCAGAAACTGTTGAATCATCTTCAAACTTTAAAGTTATAGCCGCATCATCAGCGTACATAATTAAAGATGCACAATTGTCTAGACATGAAAAGATGTCATTAGTAAATAACAAAAAAAGTAAGGGCCCAAGGATAGATCCTTGAGGTACCCCTTTTTTCATGAATTTTATATCAGAGTTTCCATTAAGAGACACATAGAACGCTCTTTCATTTAAAAAACTTACGAGCAAATTTAAAATAGGACCTCTTACACCTATTCTAAATAACTTATAAATGAGCAGCGGATGACTTACATTATCAAAAGCTTTAGTGAGATCAAGGAATAACACCAAACTAAGCTTTTTACCATAAAAGTAGTTGGAAATGGAGTTGCATAATGATAAAACAGCATCTTCAGTAGATCTGTTCTTTTGAAAACCAAATTGATTGGAATTAATAATTTTATGTTTGTCAAAGAAGCCCAGTAATCTACCTAATATAATTTTCTCAAATATTTTTGAGAAGTTAGACAATATTGAAATGGGCCTAAAATTATCCAATGACTTAGCAGACTTACCATTTTTTAAAATAGGAACAACACGCGCTAACTTAAGAGCTCTTGGAAATTCACCCTGTTTAACAGATAAATTGTAAATGTAAGAAAGAGCTGTTTGAATATAAGGGAGAATATCTATTATGTTATAAATGGTCAACCCATCATCACCATATGATTTTTTGTTTGCTAGAGACGCAACAGCAGTTACGATATCATTGAAATCAATTTCATGAAAATATAAAGTGGATGAGTTGAGTGAAATAGATTTTTCAATGTAATTCATAGAATTTGAATCAATGCTAGCATCAGAAGTACTAGAAAAATACTCGGCAAAATCATTACTACAAAATCGAGTATTGTTAGAGTTCATGCTAGTGGGTTTCAAAATTTTCTTCAAGCTTTTCCATATAGTATTTTTTTTACAAGTAGAAAGCTGATTATAATAATATGCTGACTTAGCCCTTAAAATTTCATTTTTGTACTGCTTTAAAATATTTTTATATTTAGCGCAATTCAATGGTGAAGGATTATGAAGTTTAGTTCTATAATATTTATTTTGATTTTCCTAAGAGAACAAAGAAATGATGAATACCATGGCTTGTTGTTAGTTTTCACTTTAAACTTAATTAGTGGAAAGCTAAGATTGAATGATTCTTTTAAAAGACTTATAAAAATATCATATGCATTAGTCGGGTTTGATGAATGAAAAACTTGAGTAAAGTCAACTTTTGATACATTAGTCAAAAAAATAGAGCGCTGTTTTGGGCTAATATTTCTCTTGAATATGTAGGTGTATTTTGTTGGATTCATGAAAAAATTATCAATAAATATACATATAGGAAAATGATCAGAAAGATCACTAATAACGTTATATGAAGAGTATGGCATGCGGAAGTTTATGAAAATATTGTCAATAATTGAGAATGAGGAAGAGGTGCAATGTGTACTTTTTGTGATAGTAGGAAAAAAACCAGATTGTTGAAGATTATTGATAAAATCTAGATTATCAATTTTTTTGTCAAAATCAAATAAATTGATATTAAAATCTCCACAAATGATAGAGTAGTTAGAGAGAGGATGCTGAGTGAAAATATTAGATAGAAAGACATTGAAATCGAAGACGCTAGTGTTGGGAGGTCTATATACAGAGAGTAAATTAAAATGCTTGTCTTCGATAAGAAAGTTTAACAATAAGGAATCGAAGTAATTGACTGAGCATGAAAGGTTTTTGACAGAAATTAAATCAAAAGAGCTATTAAAAAAGACACCTACTCCTCCTCCATGTTTTTTCCTTTCTTGGTAATAAAAATTATAACCTGGGAGTTCGAAGGAATGAGAGCCTATTTGCCAAATTTCAGTTAAAACTATAAAATGAAACTTAAAACCAGAGGAAATAATAAAACTAGAGAAATAATCAAAGTTAGCCTTTAAACTACGGATGTTGAAATGCAAAAGTTTCAAATTTTTTGAAGATATTTCAAATTTATGAGACAAAAAGTCATCTTGATATACGTACTTAGTGGATACATTGGATACAATATCACAATCATCAAAAAAATTAGTATCAAATAAATCAAAATTCAAAAAGCTTAAATCTTCTTTAATGTTTTTAGTGTTAATCATTCATGGCTGAATAATAGTTATTATATTCCCGTTTTTTTATTTGATTAACCCTATTAATAAAGGAAGCACACTCTTGATTGTAAAATTGTTTTGTGCTCTAAAAAGTTCAAGCTTCCTTTTTCTCTCTCCCAAAGCAAGCCAAACGAAGAAATATGTTTAAAATAGAAATGTGTTGATTTATATATGTTTATTAAATAAATCTATCTATCTATCTAGTTTTAATTTAGTTTAGTTATAAACTAAATTAGTTAAAACTTTAGTTATAAATTATAATATTTTTTAAAAATTTGATACTAACTATCGTAATTTTTTTAAATAGAATTTTTCTTCATATTCATAAAAGTAAAGATGTCATGGGGGTTTTTTTTAATTGAGAAGGCACTATTATCCCCCTTGTGTCGAACTATGATCAGCAAAGGCTTGAATATAATTTAATTCGAAATATTTCTTGATTTTTTAATGTTCAAACGTTCTCATCATCGTCTCCGTCAACATTTCTTAACAAAAACCAAATTACTATAACTAATTCGGTCGTAATTTTTTTATCAAAAACTTGGGAGTAGAAAAATTCAGGTAAAGTATTAGAGAAAAATTTAATCTAAAAAATTCTAACCATTTTAAAATCCGTTTTGAAAAAAAACATCAATTTACAAGCTACTCTCTTAACAACTCAATGAAAACGATCTTTTTCTAATATTTATTAATTTCTTATTTATTCTATGAAAATTTGTAAATGTTAAATTAGAAATATTAAGTTCAAAATATGTTGATTAGTTTTTAAATTTGGTGTATTTCTAATATATGTCTAATCCTGCAAAATGGCTAGTTTGTAAACATCTAGTTAACGAATATAAAAAATTGTGCCACACCTTTTCCATGAGTTTATTTCGACATACATTCTTTTAGTTGTCCGTGCTGAAAATTATTCGTTTCCCATGGAAGGCTGTCCCAAGTTGCCTATGATGAAAGTGAAGTTCAAGATTTCTCCAGAATCTGTAAACTTTTCGCAAATCCTTCTTCACTTGATCCGAGAAATTTACAAAGAAGATCCGACCCAGTACTCCCAGCAAATTTCCCTATTGAATGCGTTGCGTGAGGTATCTTGCCCCCTACTGCTGTTTTTCACTATTCAAAATTTTCCCCAATGCGCATATAGTTGACAAGTGCTCAATAAATTTCTAAATGGGCCTTAACGTGTAAAATTTAGAAAATCTATTGTTGGGATTAGTATCAGTGTTAAATTAGCATTGGTGTTAAGGTTGAGGTGATGTTTAGTGTTAGTTAGTTCAATCGTACATACAAATATTTACATTTTCATTTTTTAACATCCTTGACACAAACTTTCCTATACACATCCATACATACATACGAATGCTTACATTTTGACATTAGGCACTTAATTGTTGAGTGGTTTAGCTTACTTGTATTCACTTGTTTCACATTTGCAGGATATAGTAGTCAGCCTGTGTGCTGGAAAGGGCCCTCTGACCAAACTGAAGCAGTATTATAAGCAACTCTTTTGGCTCACCAAACACTTTCCCAGCTTAGAAAGCAGTGCTGTGGAAAGGGGTCAAGCTTCTAAAAAGCTCTCTATTCTCAGCAATAAGCGCAAGCATAGGGAAGGTGTGGAGGATGAGTACCCGCTTTATTCCTGGCAAGACTTGACGTATCCCAATTCTAGTGAAGTCAGCTCCAGCATCATTTTGGAAAAAGTTTCCATTTTGCACAACATCGCTGTTTCCTACTCCTTCCTAGCAGAAGACTCAATGGACTACACAACGACTGATGGTATATTCATTTTTTCAATCTTGCTTTTCGAATATCTGTATATCTGATGGTGGCAAGCTTTTAGGGGTGATCAAATGCATATTATATAATGCAAATCCGAATTTTGATGTAATTGTTTATTGTTTATTACATAAGTGTCTGAGCCAATCTGCACCATCGGAAAGGTTTTTTTTATTACACTTTATAATTTGTTATTTTTTTTATGCATTTTTTTCTTGAATTAATCTTTCTTTCAAATGCATATTGCTTTGTAATTAAATTTAATCAATCTATATTTGCCTTTATATTCTCTGGGATCCAGAGAAACAAGTATTTTGCATTTGTGTTTTTAAGTCAAATCCATTTAAAGAGGATATGCTAAGAGAGCGAGAGAGGAAGAATCTTAGTGCTTTTAAGGTTGCTTGATGAAACAAAAGTGCTTACCTTTTATTTTATTTAGTGATCGGGCGATGCCAAATCCTTGTACGACGATTCTAAATGTGAAAAATTAAAAATTAAATTAATTCTTAAGTATGTTTGATTGAAACAAAGGATGATGATAAACAAAATACCATTCTTTCGTTAATATGCGCACGTTGGGATCAGAAATACCTACGGCATATTAACCGATTCGCATATTATCCGAGCGCATTTTAGCGGAAACTTTTTCACGTTTTAATATTGAAAACATATTTTAAAAATAAAAAGAATAGGAACTCAAGTATCGCAAGGTACTTGTGAAAACTTCCGATGCTATTCTGATATTAAAAAAGACGATTCCGATTAATCGTTCCATCACTAATTGGAATTTTATTATCCCAACTCTGTGAATTTTTCAATGAAAAGTGTTTACTCAGTTTCAAAAATTGTTTTTGTGACAAACAGGTTCCTCCTCTGAAAATGGGATGACTTAATCTGGAAGCCAAAAGAGACGCTAACTTTGCTTTAGCAACTAAGACATTAAATTTTATGGACAAATCCATTTTTTTCTATCTACATTATTTGGGCCATTATTAGTATTCTTAGATTTCGGAATAATTTGTATTTCTATTTTTGGAATCCTGATCTTTAAGGGTATTCCTTCGACTTTGTGTTGGATCAAGTAACTTTTTTGTTTTTAGTTGTCGGTATCGCATCCAAGGGAAGAGTAAACTTCCATACCTTGACAGGATAGTCACAATCAGGAATCGAAACCAGACCGTCTGAATCGAGACCCCACGCCCTTACCACTAGACCATTTGCCGACACAAATTCTCATTAATAAATTGTAATCTCTACCATCCCGAAATGTATCTTGATTAGAGTTATTTGTCTTGATTCAATCAATCAATCAATTGAAGCATACAATAAGGTTGAAAGTTATTGGGATTCACGATCCAACGAAGTACTTTTGCCTCAAATCTATTTAAAAATAGACACAGTTATGATGAAGAAAATTCCATTTTTATTTTCTAATTTCATGACGATGCCCCCTCCTCGTATCCATAATAGTTTTTCAAGGCGACAGCCCTGATCCGGCTAGCGTTTTTCTCCTAAATATCTTTAAAGCCTGCTTTTATATTGACTTTTCAAGAGTTAAACTTTTTTTTCCATTTTTTAGAATGTACTTAAAAAATTTATCTCAGACTCGATTAAAATCTCCGATTCTACCGACTTCGCAACCCTACAATCTACTCAACCTCTTTAAATTTTCCTAATCTAATATTTTTAAAAACAACGAGTAGTATTTCCTACTTATAACTTTAAATCTGAAAAAGGAAGAAGGTTTCTTTTTTTTCTAAATAAACAAATTTTTCTTGAATTTCTAAATTTTTGTAGAGAAGCTATGAATAAACTCTAAAATCTCTTGTTAAATATTCTCTGTGCAAGTTTAATTCCTGCAATGCTTACTTTTGGTTCATTAGAAACACTTAAAAAGGAATTTTTATCTATGCAATTATAGCAAGCTGTGGAGACGTAGATATGATGCTTTTCCAAATTCAAGGACTTGAATATCTTATTCTTAATTTATTTTATAACTCATATACCTTAAAGGCTTTCTGAGAGAAGGTGAGATTTCATTTTTTCAGAATAGCTCTTTTATCTCTTCATTCATTAAAATTAAAACAATTCACTCGACAGATTTTCGCGTTGAAAAAACAGACGTAGTCAAAAATATAAATGCTAACGTATATTTTGCTATTATGATAATCTACCGTGAAAGTAAAATCTTATGAAATGCACAACATTGATTTTATAGCAGAATAAGCGTTCTTTTCTTCTCAATAACAAGCACCTGTGAATTTTCTAAAACAAATCTTGACCGCTCGTATCCTCGCGTCAATATTCAAGATCAAATCTAGTTTGTCCATGGGGCGAGCCGAACTTACCGATATGCATTCAGGTATCTACTACCACTTTCTCGAGAACTTCAAAATCTTACATCCAAAAAATGTCTGGAATGCAAGGACACCTTAAAGATTCAATTCTCTTCTCATATAATGAGTGTGCAAATGGTAATCGGGGAAGATTAACCAATTATTATTAAGCGGTGAATAAGCCTGACCAATCAATTCACTGTAACCAGTAATTCACTGGTTAATTCAACTCGTAAAACCTTTGGCAAATCATCATGAAATTGATACTTTTGAACCATTTTTAACGGCTGCAATGCAATGCCTTGTGTAATTATATCATGTCTTTTTAAAAACGGCATTGCCCAACCTTATTTCCATGTTTTGGTACTTGTATCTATGCTATAATTTTCATTTTTTCCCTTTTCTTGATGGAGTATTTTTGTCTCATGTATATCTATGGAGTCAACATTTTCCATAAATTAAACGCTTAATCGATCGGTTAAAAGATATTAGGCAAAGAATTAATCCGGTCAACGAAAACATTATTATACCATATCACTACTGTGAACTCGTAAAGAAGATATGCACGATGCAAATAGGTGATGAATCAGTGTATCGCTTGTGTAATAATCTAATGAATTCAACATTTCAGATCTTTGTCCCGAATTGCATTTTTCAAACGATTACGAGGATGTTGTCTCTCTCGAAGGCAGTGATCGCATGCTACCTTTGGCTCTTCCTGTACTCTTCCACTTTAGACTAAACTTTGCTTGAAACTGATGGCAGATGTTGTGACTCCCAGATTATGCTATCTCAATGTCAGCATAACCAGACAGTCCAAAAACAATTTTTATTGGTAACTGAGTGAATACTTCCCACATAAGACTATCAGTTATGTAAAGTGGCTTGTTCCCTCCTTTTGTAAGTAATTTCAATATTCAACACATGTTAGACCAAAATGAATGGGTGTTAGTGTTGTGTGTATGTATGTTGAATTAAAAAGATGTTTATCCTAGTATGTATGTTGATTGCAGAATGGGCATAATCGATTGGTGTTTTTGTTAGGCTTAATTTTGTAAAGATATTCAGGCGTGTTCATTTCTCTTATTATCCGATTGGGAAATTACCGAGATGGTTTAATAGCGATTCTGCCTTTCCTTAGGACTAAAGGCAGCCTGCTCCCATTTCCAAAGCGCTTCTTCCGCGTTTAAGAAAGTGATTGACGAGTTGCGTTCCATGCCTCAGATGAGGATGGACGAATCTTTTTCGGAAGATCTTTATAACTTTTACAAGATTGTTATGATGGCGCAAGCTCAAGAGTGCATTTTACACAAATCCCTTCTTGATCACAAGTCCGCAACAGTCATTTCAAAAGTAATTTTTCTCTTACAACGTCTTCCAAATGACTACTTAGTAGAAAAACGTTTTTCTTTTATTATTGCCTCTTTCCGTAATCCACTTCAAAAACTTGTGCATCAACATAAACTCTGAAACTATTCCACGCAATTTGTAATTTATGATTTCTGTGTTGCAGGCAAGAAATCTTTTCTCTAATAAGCATGCAATTCGATTGAAATTTAATGAAAAATAAAGTCAAAGATACCAAAAGTTTATTCTGGAATTATGAGTCTTCAAGAGGAGATTAAATATGCACTTTGCATAAAGTGTAATGTTGATTGATATCTGTATAAAAACATTGTGGGATTGAATGACATTTAAAAAAAACAAAAAAAATAAAATCCTAGCAATGCTATTTAGAAATTACATTTTAGACTTTCCTAACTGACATCGATACAAAGAAAATATTTTAAGTATATAAGCTTTTAAATTATAACATTTATTAAAATTAGATATTAAAATTTAATGCAAAAATATGAGCTTGTCTCCCCTCTATTTTCTGATTTATTTCTTCTAGCAGAGTAAACTTGTGCACCACATCCAAACTTCAACTAAAACTGGGGTGAACGTGAAGCAAAATTGCCAACTATAAAGTAGAAACATAGATAACTAAAAGTTGAGAAGAGGCGTCAAAAAGGAAGCAAATTTGGTTGACGTTACCTGTGAACAATCCCGAACTTTACTTAAATTTAGACTTCAATTTGTCGATTGATTCGGCTGATAAAATTGATCAACAATAAAAACTTTACTGATATCGATATCTCATAGGTACACCACTACTATTTAGCCAAGGGAATGATGATAAAAGTATATAGTAACAGAAAAATTTACTATTTTGCTAACAAGTACAGAGAATATTTTTGCAGCACTTCAAAGATGTATTGATCAAACGTTTTTTATCTGTCACTATTAAACTTTTTTGATTAGCTGTATTACATTTCCATTTCCTTACTTCTACTAGCTTTTGCAAGAATATTATTGAAGTTGGCAGAAAAAGGATGAAGAGATGGGATGAATTTTGACTCATTTCCTTCACATTGATAAAACTGTATTTGTTGAAAGTAAAAATAATGTTATAAATATAGAAAGAACATCAATATTTTAAATATAATTAAAGTCAAACCTCGTTATCTTTAAAGGCCCAGCGTCACAATAAGGGAATTTGTACAGAGGTCAAAAATAGTTTAAGACTGATGAAAAAGTTTTCAATCTTTAGATGTCTCCATCAATATAATCGAGATTTATATCTCGTTATGTAATAGAAAGAAAATCATTAGACGAGTCGGTTAAAATTCTCTTATATAGGAAATGCGTTGTCTTCTCACGCATATAGTGAACGGAGTATACGAATAAGGATAAGCTTAACTCAACCGTAAACTTAGCCACAGACCAAATGTGGCCCTTAAGATAATTTTATTCAGCCTCTAGCTTAATGAGATTCGAAGTCAATAGATTTTCTTTGTATAACTATAATACAAATATTAGTATTTAATGAAATCATCCCGATTTTTGATCTATATTTCAGGCGAACCTTGTGAATATTCTTGAAAAATAGCTCAATATAATATCCATATATATTTGTGATAGAGTTCTAGCTACAATTAGAAGTAATCGAATAGAAATATGATATTAGTTCATAAAAAAAATTTCAACATTTTACAAATATTCCGAGAATAATCCCTTAAGTTCAAATTTCTTGCAGCAAACTTATTTCTGTTTAGTCAATTTTACATTAACGAACACTTTTTTCACGAATGAACGTTGAAAAATCGCAAGTTTAACGAAGGGGCATATGCCCTCTGGCGAGACTTCTTTGGGGCGGCAAATATAAAAAAAGTATATGCATAACATACAAGTCCATTTTAAATAATGAAAGAAAACTTTTAAAAATGGCTATCAATTCTGATGGAAATGAATTTTGAAAACTCATGTGAAGCACAAAAATATGATGTAATTGCATGATCTGAAACCTGCCATTCAATTTGAAAGATTATTTTTTAAAAATGGCGTGTAAAATTTTTCTTTACCTCCGCCCATGCTCTAAATTTAGCAATGGAGGGGGGGGGGGCGTCACTAACACTATTGCACTGGGAGGTGGGAGGACTGTAATTTTTGAGTTGAATGCCATATAAGCATATGAGGGACTTATATGCCAAAATTAAGTCCTCTTAATTTTATGACTTATTCTGGGATCAAATGGGTTAATGAGTTAGTTTGGGGTATTCGAGTTTTGTGCAATACCAATGCAACACTAATTTACCAAGCTATCTAAGACATGAATTGAAAAGAAAGAAGCAACGCGAGACTAGTGTTCTATTCTTGCCTACCTTTGATGTGACTATTTTGCTAAATATTCATTGATATGGCAAAGCTGAATAGCTCAAGCTACTCATTAACAAATGTGCTTCCAGAAAAATCAGGCTACATTAAGTAACTTGATATAAAGGTTAAAGGTGGTATAGTATTTTATCGATAAGGCACTGAGTACCGCTGACATCGAGCTATGACTTTTGGCAGAAGAGAATCGAACCCGAGACTTTCAGGTTCAGAGCCTGCGCTCTAACCAATCGGTCACGCAACTACTAGGGTTAATTTGATAAAACCTATCTTAAAACCAAAGAAACACTCAGGCGTCATTTTAAGACGACAGTGGGATCAAATGGAAGATTCTATGATTTGGAGATATGGAACAGCGTTATTTCCTATATTGTTCCTCTGCTTTCCAATATTTGTTCGCTTGTTTTGCTGCACAGCCTGCAACCATACTCATGGCAGATACGCGTTTTTTAGATTTCCTTTCAACTGGCGCAGTGGTATGACTCAGCTTTGGCTTTTATAGACGGCATTTGCTTCAATTCTTTCATGGAAACGCACTCCTACTCCATATGGCATTCCTTCATCAAATTCAAAGGCATTTTCTACCAATCCCTCTCCTACCTTCACCAATCAATGCACTTTGAAACGCAGAAAAAGTGGGGTGTGAGTCTGGCTTATTTAGAAGCTGCTTCTGATAGCGTATTTTTCTTATTCACTGCTTATCACTTACTCGGCAGGGGTGGGCGCTCACACTAGCGCTGATTTTCACTCTTCAAATATGTTCCTCAATTTGCATAATAGTTGACAAGTGTTCAGCCAATTTCTAAATGCAACTCAATGTCTAAAATTTGAAAACCTTTGTTCGCGCAATCGTACATACATACATTTACCTATGCATTCTTCCCACAAATTTTTAAATGAATATGGTACCCTCAACTATAGATATATCAGTCATATCGAGGGCAATTTATTTTGGACCTAAAAATCCTATATTTATGACTTTATATGTTTTTTGACTCTTTATGATAATTCTTTAAATTGAGATAAAATTAAATGTAGATAAAATGACGCGGAGACTTCATAAATAAAAGTTGTAAAGAAAATAAATTGAAAACGTTGAGTAAATCTTTTATTTAAAACAAAATACAAGCAATAATATTTCGGTCACTATGACCTTCTTCAGGTATATTATATGACGTAAAATGAAAGCGTGTAGTGTCTTGCTCAATATTATTGCTTGAGATAAAATTAGTTTTGAGACATTTTTTGGGTGTAGACAAAATTCATTTTTATTCGCTTTCTTTGCCCTCCTGCCATCACTGAAAAATAGAATGATATGAGAAACATTCATTTGATTTGAAAGGTATAGGGTATTTATGGCAATACTTTCAGAGAAAAGTTGTTTCCTAGATTTTCAAATTCAATTAATGTTTCACTTTTTCCACCACGTGCTAAGGACAATAACAATTCATCAATATCCATAAATTTACATTCCATGTTTAAGGAATACTTTTTTTCTTATAAAGTAGTAAAGATTTTACAAATTTTTAGGTTAGCTACGCTGAAAAAGTTGACGTTGATGACTACAAGAGTTATGAGTCTTTGCTCTTTACAGAAGCGATTGAATTCCTCAGAGACTTGGTAATAGGCAAATTGACATCGCTAACGAAAGAAAATGACTTCATATATCACGAGGTTGTGCCCAAAGTTAGTGACTTGCCGAGTCTCACTGCTGTCTCCCTGGTGAAAGGAGTTGACACCTTGGATA
The DNA here is from genome assembly GCA_030549495.1 of Nectonema munidae. Taxonomy (NCBI): domain Eukaryota; kingdom Metazoa; phylum Nematomorpha; class Nectonematoida; family Nectonematidae; genus Nectonema; species Nectonema munidae. The sequence continues at coordinate 245,494 of JAUIRK010000728.1, forward strand.
TTTTTGGCCCTAACGACACAACCACCTCCGATAGGGACAAGATGTCCCTGGATCAAGATCTCTTCGCCACACTCCTGCCCTTCTACATACACGAAGCGCATTCCATCTACAGTGAAAAAAAGGCTCAACTCTTCAGAGATACTGACCTCCTCGTCACGGAAAAGGATAAGGACCTGGACGCTTTTTTGTCCTCTCTCAAAGTTTCGGGAGTGCAAGCCCTCACGGAGCCCCAAAGATATACAACGCTCGACACACTCGAGGTTGACTGTAACATGCCCCAAGCCTTGATTCATGTGTGCGCTGAAATGAGTGTCAAAATCGCGGATTCTGGCCAAAATGATTTCTTGTGTGCCATTGAGAACAACATTTCACAAGTAGAGCAATTGAGTGGTCGCGCTCACAAGCAAGTGTCTGGCATAGCCAGTCTCTACTACCTTGATAGCGCACCTGAAAAGAATGAGTTTGAATCTCTCAACCAAAAGCTGAAGGAAGCGATCGTCTTTGATGAAAAGCTGAAGCAAGTTTGGATGGAGAAGAAGAAACTAATCACCCTTCTTTCAAGTAAGTCTTATGTTTAGTGAATATAGATGTCATCACCTGGCTATGACGCTGTTTTTGAGATTTGAGTATGTATGTATGCTTAGATCTTTTTTGTGTCAGACGTGTATTAATACAAAAAAAGTTTCTGTCAAGAATGTCAAAAAATGTGTATGTACGATCGCGCTAACACTAAACCTAACCTCAACTCGAAACTAGCACTGCTGCTAATTCTACACCAATCCTCAGCAATAGGTTTCCAAAATTTTACACATTAGGGTCCATTTAGAAATTGGCTGGAGCAGTTGTCAAGTATTATGCAAATTGAAGAACAAATCTGAATAGTCAAGATCAGCAGTGCAGCGTATCGCCTATTGTTCTAACTGTAAAACAACCAACTCTACCTACGAAATGGAGTTTCATAGCCTCGATCGTATGTAATATCAGATTACTGAGACATTATTAGAGCACTAACTAGTAAATTAAGATCAAAGAACTGATTTAAATCTTGAGACATATAACTTGATGGAAAATGTTGATCGATAATTTTGGTTCCCTGACAATTGAAGTGATATAATCAATAGCACAGGACATAGAGACATCATTATACATAAGAGTAGTGGACAAATGCTGCTCTTTGGTCAATCTAGGTCTTTCCTGTTTGGTGGACGCCACTGAAATCCATTTTAAATAAATTTTTTCTACTTATTTTTGGTGGACGGAAAAAACCCCCCGGAGGAAAAAAACCCCCGAGGAAAAAATCCCCCAAGGAAAAAATCAAACTTAGATGGATAGAATTATTCATTGTTATGAGACTTGTAATATAGATAACTTAAAATAACAAAAAATGACATTAGAAGATCAAAATTTTATTTTATAGTAAAAAATAAACTGTATTATATATGACTGTAAAACTCAAAAACTTAGATCAAAAGCAATACTTTTTAGAAAACATAAAATTGTTCTACTTTCTATGTCTTCCACGATATTTTTAATACGATTATTCGAGTCTTTGTATTTCTTTTTTTGTTTGATTGGAGGATGACCTGCAAAGAATTGTGTCACAAATGTTTCTTGTATCGCCTGCTCTTTTTGAATGCATCTTAAAAAGGCAAAAATATTGGGATGTGAACAACCAACTAGTGATGCGAAACTTCGATGCCATCCTTCAACAGCGTTATTAGTTTTTGGTAGGTCTTCTTGAACTCTTGCATACATATTCCAAATACTTTTATCGAATCTTGGTTGTCTTCGGATTCGACGACTACATCTTCCAATGTAATTATCTTCGAAATAATTTAGCACATCGGTTGCCTCTTCAGGTAGATCCAAGTAATAACAAAAAATTTTGTAAAAACAGAAAAAATTCTCATAAAGTCTAGATAAAATTTAAAATACTTTATATATAGCCCTTTTTGTTAAATTATATTAACCTTTAGTAAAACAATATATATTTATTAGAGGATGAGAGAAGACAGGAAGGGGGGTTTATTCCTCTAGGGGATTATTTCCAGGGGGGTTTTTTCCGTCCACCAAAAATAAGTAGAAAAATTTATTTAAAATGGATTTCATTGGCGTCCACCAAACAATGATTTTGGTTTTAGACATTTTTTTCTTATCTATTACTGAAGAAACACAAAGTTTAATAAAATTTATTCAATTAATATTTTTCAAAGTACTTTATGAACATAAAAAGGAAAGAAAGGGATGTATTTCTTTATTTTACATCGAAATTGGCAATACTTCTTAATATTTCAGTTAACCAGTCGCTTCCAGAATGACGGCGTTTCTAGATAAACTCGCACAGATCGGAATCAATCATGCCCCTGGCAGTTCCACAGTGAATTTTATATTTTTTTTAGAACATTCCATGTAGACTCGATCTGCTGGGTGTGAGAATCAGTTTCGGGGTGGACAAAATTCTCATTGTGGTTGACAGTGCAGTGCTTGAAATCAAACCCCTCTATGTCGCTATAAGCCCGCCACATCTCAATGAAAATCATCGTGCCAGGCTCAATTCATTGTTTTTATACAGGATTGAAGCGTTGCCATGTCTCTTTTTTCAACTGCACAAAGAAAAACTTTGCCATCCTCTCGACATATTCCACCAAACACCCACTGTTCTGGAAGACTTCTGCCTTTGTCATACTTCCGTTTAGAATAAACAGTTTCATCAACTTCTACTGATTTTCCAAGACTGTCGATTTTTTCAGGATGGTCCAGGATATCGTTTGCGCAAACCTGGAAAATATATAGGTTCAGTTAGGTTAGGTTATGTCAGCATACTACTGAAACTATGAGCACACCTCTCTCAGATAGTTGTTGAAATGAACCATAGTATTTTTTTAATCCCCAATTCCTCTTGGCAAAATTTCGTGCTTGCAATTCTTTGCTCCAAGAGTAAATGTTAAAAATGATTTTATTTAAATGTAGTGTACTCCCTTCCAGCCATATGTTCTTCCTTACCGACACTGACTGTTTGCAAGATCTCTTGTTGCACATCCATCGCACTCGATTATTGATGTTTTCCAGAAGTATTTCTTGTTTTTTTTCTACATTTATAGTTGATAGGCATGATGTTGAACTTTTGTAAGAACACTACAGCATCCAATTTAGTCTTGATATGCTCAAATAACCAGGGGTGATAGACCTTTTCATCACCTTCCATGTTGATTGGTGCGTAAGAGGACTGCAGCTACTGAAACAAAAAATAACTTCACTAGCGCTTAATTCAAAAACTATATATTCCTCCAAAAAACAGTTATCATTTTCGAATTTTACGGACAAAAATACGTAGGAAAAATTTATTTAAAAATGGATTTCAGTGACGTTCACCAAACAGGAAAGATTCGTCAATCTCGTTCTTGAGATTAAATCAAAAAAAAATTTAAACTTTTGACTTGTGGCTCTTTATAAATAAGACATTAAAAATAATTTATCGCTCTTTTCATTTTGTTATGTACCCATCCCTGTTATATAACAGTAATAATGATATTCTATTTAATGGAAAATATCAGATGCGTCTGATGTGCGCCCCTGCCTTAAATGTGGTATCAAATAAAATTCTGTCTTAGAATAAACATGAAAATCGGAAACAATACGACATTTAGTATCCTCTGTTGTGGAACTTCACTTATTATTATTATTATCATTATCTAATCTCAGAAAATGTAACTACTTTTACATGCATCGATCCTAGCAAAATGGCACGTTTTAAAGCGCCTCACTCGTGGCAAGAGTTTTTAGTAAACAATTAGTCAATAGTTGAATTTTTATACTTGGAAAACGTAAAATGAATAAAAATGTTAATTATTTTGATAATTGAACATTTTCTAAAATAGCGCACTTGATATTTTTTTGCCACAAAATATCTTATATTTATTGCAGTGATATTTTATTTTGATTTTTGACTCCTCCCACGCCAACAATATTTTTGCCGCAATTCATTTCATCGAATATTAATGTTTCCAGAATGATATTGATTCAAAACCCACTTTTACTTTATGTAGGAATGAAACTTTCAAAGTAAAAAACGATTACTATATCCTCTAGAACTAAGATAAAATTTTATTATGTGTTTTCTTGAAAAAAGTCGGTCAAGACAAATGTTAAAACTCTGCTTTGCATCAAAAAAATAAGAACCTGAACAAGTTACAACTAGATAAAACTGAAGACTTAAAAGCTTAAAGAAATTTGTCTTAAATGAATTTATGAAACACAGCAAGCTCTAATATAAAAAAATTGTTTTTTTCTGCAAATTAGGAAACATCTTCCATATTCTATATCGTTTTGATAAAAATATTACAAATTAGTATTAAACGGAACCAGTTACTTAGAGTAAAGCTAAATTTGATATCTTCCATAACCGAAAAATATACATAAGGTTGTTTATTATGTTTGACAAATGGCACATATTTCCTATAGTTTTGGTATTTTATGATTCACACTTTTATCTTTTTTAGTTATAATTTACACATATTTGTGAAAGAATTGAATAATTTAATAAGAAAATGTAAAAAAAATTATTTAAATTTTATATTAAAGATTTAACTGTTTGGCAGGTTGGGAGTATTTTGGATTAAAGATGATGGTTTTTTAATCCTTATTAATTAAAAATTGGAATTCTAGGAAAAATGATGTTATGTCAAAATTGGATGTATAATAATAATCAAAAGAAAATTTTTAAGAGAGTTGTATGGATAATGAGGTTTTAATCTCGATATTGCTAAACTAGTTATAAATTTAATTAGTGAGCAAATTTTTAAGAGGTTTGTATGGATAATGGTGTTCATGTTTTAACCCTTAATTTAATTAATTATTAAAAATTTTGAATTCTAGGAAAATGGTATTAATATTCGACCAAATGACCGGACAGTGATGGCTTCTTGAAATACTTTTATTCTAATTAGTAGTAGACAGGAGCGGATCTAGAAGATAATTCACCCTGAGACGATTTTATGACTTTTTTTAATAATTTTTATTCAAAAAATCATTGTGAATGAATGCTTAGAGTATTTTACTGTTCTCTCACAAAATTCTCTTTTTTCTGTTCTCTCACAAAATGAAACCTATTCTATTGAACTATACACCGAAAGGCTCAAAAATTGACTTTGGAGGCACTTTTTTTTTGAATACGCACTAGTACGGGTAAGGAGGGGTAGGCAACGTATTTTAGATATTTTGATTATGCAATCACTAACCATGTATATTTCATCTCTTTATTTTTTAACTTTAAAAATTTTGAAATAGCATGTACTTTAAAATCTCTTTCCGTCTCCAAGACCTGACAAGTTCTTTAAATTGAATACTTGTTGTATAATTACATTCAAATTCTTTTCTAAAATAGGTACATCTATATAATCGATCTGGCCCGACTCCTAAAATTACAAATCGCGTTTTCTTTCAAGATATTTTTATATTTAAAATTTTAATTGTTTTCTTTATGTTCTAGCATCATTTTTTAAAAATATTTTTGATTCAGGTCCTTTGGAAGAAATACATAATCACCTGCCCTCATTTGTTCCCTTCATCTCTGACGAAAGCGATAGAAAGTGTGTGGAGAGAATCGAAAGGATTTCAGCCAAAATCCGTGAAATGAAGGAGCAGAGAGATGATTTGATCCAGGCCTTCAAAAATGAGATTAAGAGTGATGACATAAGCTCCATTCTGATTTCCTCGGAGCGCGTCAACTTTGACGAAGTTTTCGATACACAGTTGCTCAAGTTTTCTAATATGCAAAATGTGATCCATCAGAATTTGAATGCTCAGAAAAAAATCCTAGACGTAACTTCACTATAAATTCATTTTGTCATGGGTCCATATTTTTAGTTTTGACATAATTTTCTTGTAAAAATTTAGCCAATATTTAAATTTTTTTGTTTCTCTTTTCAAATTTTTATTACTAAAAAACCGCCTTTTTCTTCCAAGGACTGTCTAACTTCCGTTTAGCAAAATTTTTTAAATCCTACTATTATATTTATTTTTTGTGGCTTAAACTTTCATAGCAGAATAGAAAAGGTACAAATACCTTTTTATAAAACAATTTAAAAAGAATATTAACAGATCATCAACATCAGTAATGTTTTTTCGCGTGATTAAATTTTACACGGAGAAAAAGGAGAGGAGGTCATTTCTATATAGACCAAAACAAATTAAATGAATTTAAAAGGTAAGTTTTTCTAGCCAAACACAAAGAGACTAATGCAATTTTGTTTTTAGTCAAACCTAATGACGTAACGTTCACTACTCTTACAGTAAGATATCATCCGCCTAACGAGATTTTAGAAATCTTTAATTTTTGCTTACTGCGTCATTACATATCAAACTGATTCATATATTGGCAAATTGTGATTGGATAACGACGTCTTTAGAAAGAAACAGCGCTCTGGGCATCCGACTCTCTCGCCCATATCTTTGGTCGTCCGGGCTATCTTTATAAAAACTTTGATAATCATTTATAACTTTAGTTAGTTTTCTAAGACCCTGCCTGACACATCCTAATTCAGTGGTCGGCAATAATTTTCAGCTTTGAGGTCTAGCTAAAGTTTGGTGGGGGGGGGGGGGATTTAAATTTTATTTCTTTTTTAACCCTTTCGTGACCAGTGTATCATATATGATACATAAACAATTTTATCTTCGTCTGATTTTTCAAATAGTTTTGTATATGAATCTTCTGCTTTTTAATAAATATCGTCTGATTTTTCTGGTGACGAAAGGGTTAATCTCAAAAGATGCTGTACCCCTTTCTCATCAATGTTATACGTGAATTTTCCAGCTATTTTTAGTAATTTTTAATAAAAGACTTGGAATTCACGTATATTTGAAATTTTATGATAAATATTTTAGATAAAGATTGAAATAAAATATAGGTCCGTAGAGATATGGTTCTCGAGTCGTATGTGTCGCGTAGTTTGGCGCCCCATGCGAATGCTTTGCGAGTAAAGTTGGGTATATATTAATTTATTTTGTGCTTTTTAAGACTTACACCGATGTCCACGCCTGCTTTGTCAAGATGAAGAAGAGTTGCATGAAGGCGAACCAAGAGCGTATTAGAGTGGCAAATGATCTGGTGGAATCTTTTGAAGTTTTCAAAAAGTTGGAAGAAAAGATTAAAGAAGGAAAAGCATTTTACACTGCGCTAATCAAAAGTCTTGACGATTTTGAAGGCAGAATGAATAAAAAGAAGACCAAGGCTAATTCACCATCGCTAATTGTTTCGCAAAACATCGATTCCATCAACTCAACCCTTCGCACCTTCGTTACTTCTGCTGCTGCCTCTAAAGACTCGCAAGTACGAAAAACAGGCACGCTGGGCATCATGCATCCTAAACACGCTACGAACACTCCCAAATTGAAAGACTATCTACCATTAATGCCAAAAAATAACAATCAGCATTTTTCAGCAATGGGTGCTGCTTCTGTTCTTACTCACGTACCGTCTGAGCTGAACCAAAGCTCGCATACTTCTCAGCAGCCTTACACGGCTCAATTTGAAAATCTCAACCTAAAAACTGAAAATACTCCCTTTTCGCCTTTATTTAATAATCAGAGTAGTGATTTACCACATGTGTTTAGAGGACTGAATTCCGCCCCTTATGTTCCTTTAAATTTCCAACAGCGCAATGAGAAAGATGTGAAGCCACCTTCAAACTACATTCCTCTCCACCAACAACGTTCTCCTTACTCTTCTCCATTGAGCGTGAATCCTATGAATCCATACAGCTTGGCTCCAGCCTCCCTTTCAAATCTGTCCATTCCCTACAGCATGGAACCGCGCTCATCTAACCAAAACACAACTGCCTTGCCAACAGACACACACATGAGCCCTAGACAGATATCCGCTGATATCGACACTTTACTCTCTTAGTTCTCTAAATCACATTTTATATAACTTACGAGGTGTATTCTCAAGTTTCTTTTCATATTATTCGTGGATACACAAACTCTTTTGAAGAAATCTTCTCTTGATAGTTTGTTCAGATCAAAACTCTTCAAATTTTATTTATTTTAAATAAATGTTTTGCAAAATGTCATCCTAAATTTTTTTAATTTATTTAAGAATACTATTGATAAAATAAATGATACAAATTTAATAAAACAAATAACAGTTGTTTGAAGTATTACTAAAGAAAAGATATAGAAAGAGGTACATTTTTGTTAAGCAATTAAAAACAACATTAATATCTTTTTTCCTTCAACATAAACTACCATTATTCACCATTGAGTCGCTGGATTTTAAAAGATGCGAAATATTGTTGAAGTTTTGAAGAACTCGATTTCTTATAGTTTCAAATTTTTGATCAATCAGCAATTTGCCGTTTTCGAAAACAGTTTCCAAAAGATCCTTGATTAAAAATTTGTATCGTAAAAAAAATTAGCATCACTTTTGAAAAGTTTTAAAAGACATGACCTACCTCATCAGAAGAGCCGTTATTGTGTTGCTTAGTAAAGTATTCACCATTTTTAAACTGAAGCGTTAATCTTCCTTTCTTTGACGCTTTTTTAGTGTCGGTAATGGGCATCTTGAAAACTTCCCTCTAAAAAGGTTTGATAAAATAAGATTCCTTAATGGGGATTTTTAGCTAGCTAGCTCATCCCAAAAGGTCTTGGGCTCGATCCAACATCAATCTTTTCTTGCTCAAAGTTCTTCACTTCCTTATTGATAATGTGTTTGAAATTTTCATTTTTTTTATACTTTATGCTAACTGCTCCGGGTATAATTTTGTGCATAACCTGTTATGATTAATGTAGAATCTACACACCTCGTGAATATTTTTTTAAGTCTCAATTTATTCTGTAAACTAATGTCACATATTTATAATGAACATTTTTATTGACTTCCTAGGCTCATATAAAAATTTTGCTGCAGTTAAAGCGTTATTCAAGGCCCAATATATTTGATGCATTGCACCCTTTTTTATTCGGGTCATTAAATTTGGATTAACGACTTTTACGATCAAATTCTATATTTTTAGAAAAGGAGAAAAAGTAAAAAAGAAATTAATGACTACATTTGTGACGGTTATTCTCTTTACATTATTCTACAAAAATTAACTACACGCTAGCAGAGCTCAACTTTCATCTCAAATTATATTTTCAAAAAAGCCAGTGAAAAAAATCTAGTTCGAGGATTATGGTGCCACCCTGTTTCAACCAAATATAGCACATTTTGTCCTTTACTGTCCACCAAACTCAGTATATTTCGGAAAAAGGTATGAACCTTTAAAAAGTACACAAGAGAAGTTTTAGATTGAAGAGTGGAAGTTTAGTGATGGAACCAGTAGTAATTATACAGCAGCTGCTAAATCGTTTGCCTCGTACTCCACTAAATCAGCATTCTATAATAATGAGATAGTGTAGACCAGGGGGCCAACAACAACAGTGTATTTCAGTATTGCCCAATACTATGAACTATGCGCAAATGATAGTGTGACAAGAGGATCTACGTTCTCGCCACAGACAACCGCGTTGCTGACTTTGAAAGCGCATTGTTGGGTGTCTCTGTTGAGTTTCTGAAGGATGGCAGAGCCGCATCCGAAAATGACGGCGTCAGTGCACCAGCCACGCTCCTTCAGGTGTTGCAGGACTTCGTGCAGCGTTTCTGGGTTGATGCGGTCCCCTTGCAGAACTTTGATGCGAGGCGAAGAAAGCTCTTTGTAGCCTTTGGAGTTGAGAGAAGAGCCAAAAGCTTTGCTCAGGATTTCTAAAACCTTTAATGAAATATTCTAATGAGAGGTTCGTGATTTTGAATCCTGATTTAATATAAAATCGTTTATAAAAGACATATGTCGTCTCAAACAAAAATTCATGAAAAAAGGTACCTATTTTAAGACACGCGCTATATTTAACATCGATTAGTTGGACACAGAAGCATAATTATTTCAGTTATATCACTCAAAAATGGGTTGACGTGAGAAATATTTTGGTTTTAAAAAAATATAATGAATTAGTTTTATTTTCACATGGGAAGGAGGGTGTTTTTTTGGAAAAAAATTGTCTTGAAGTTGCGACTTTTCACCACAGTCATCACCTGATAATGATCGTCTCGTCAGTTAACCATCAATCTTCTAGTCACTAAGACAATTAATCATATGATAGCCATCACTTCAACAGTTAACCATCAAGACATCATTTGATGATAAAAATTCGCATTTTGTTCGTGACGTCACACCAATGGTATACCACGTGGAAATTAGAAATTTTATTGAGTAAATAAAGGAGTGTTCTTTAGAGAAACCACAATATTTTCTTTATTTTAGCGAGAGTAGTATTAATTGAATAGAATAGAGATCGAGAGTAGTATTAATCGAATAGAATAGAGATTCAAAAAATATATTGGATACTAATTTTCGTCGCAATGGAAAAATATATTAGGGATAAGTGTAGACAAAATATCATCGAACAAACAAAACTATTTATGAAAAACGAGCTTAGATCTCTTCCTGGTTTGAACATGCTTTGAGCAACAGTGTTATTGAAAAACAGTTAGGATTTGCAATGACATATATCCTATTTTCCGCACAAAAAATATATATAGAATATATAACGGCTAAACATACCTGGACAAGACAGTAATATTTTTTGAATTTTAATTAAATTTAAGAAATTTTTCACATGTTCATTAACTATATTTTTGAAAATTTTAATTTTATAAAAATAATGTTAATTTACTTTTTGTTAAAAAGCACAATGTTTGTCGGTAACGGAGATAAACAAGGGTCTTTCTAGCAGGACTGCGGGGTTGGAGGGAAATACTTCATAAATACACCAACTCTTCGCTTCCGACTTTGAATAAAGAAGAGACACTCTATATGCTCATATTTTAATACTTAAAAAAACGACTCCAACTCCGTAATCCTGTCTTCTGCCATTTTCGTTTTTCTCCTCTGTAAGTTAGCTCGTCATGCAAGTCGTCTGATATAAGGGACCAAGCTTAAGCGAAGTCAACAATATATGTGCAACTAGATGGTGAGAACTTTTAACAAAAAACACACACTATCACTTTATTCTTTCCCAATGCGGATAATTATAATCCGTGACAAGATCTTCGCAAAATGTTACTCCTGTTATAGGAATATGTCCAATATGTGGGATCCCATTTCCCCCTTCAATGGTTCCAGATCCATGTATGAAAAGAAGATCGACTTCTCAAAACTTGGAAAGAAATTTTTCTTATATAACTTTGATGAAAAAAGAATACAACTATCAAAAAATTTGACAGTTAAAATAAAAAAATAGCTTCACAAATATCAGACTTGTGCGCTCCTGATTTCAAACGGGTAGTGGGAATCATCAAAATTCGCATTCATAGAGATTCATTCCCACACTTGCATGTAGTTAGATGTTCACAGCCCACAGATAGTTCGAAACTTGCAAGAAATTCGCTCATTACACTAAATCAAATGTGAAAAATAAAGAATTAGAAAATAAACCTTGACTATGACGTCTTTAGGATTTCCGGAATCGGGTCTTATCACCAAAAGGGATTCTTCTTCAGTATTTTGAACTCTTCGCAGAACCATCTCCTTCAACTCTTTGCCCCAAATTTCGGAGCAGCTGTTGAAGATGTTGAAGGAATCACTGACACAAGACACAATTCCATGTGGAAAGGTGTAGAGCATGTTTGCGTAGGATTCACCCTCATTTTCCTGTCCCCAAGTGATTACTGTGCTTTTCAACAAAAAAAAGAAAGAAAAAGGTTCAATCCTCATATCTACAAAGTAAAGTAAATCAGAAGGTCTCAAAACTCGAGAATATTGACAGATAGTGTAATTATAATATATACAGTTATTAAAATTAAATAAAAGACACATACTTATTATTCAAGTTTGTAAAATATATAAATATATGTTCTATCATTTTAAATATCTCTATTTTTGAAGCCTAATTTTCAAAAAAATAAATAAATCATTTGTTTATTTTAAAACCTTAAAAAGTAACGCTGAAATTAAAGTATTTATATAATGAATAATCTCAATGCAACTAAAGAAAGTTTCCCTCAAAGTAATTAAAAAATAGCATGTGATGTCAATATACTGAATACTGGGTCTATCATTGTCCCTTTTTCCCGGTTTCTTAAAAATGGAATCCCAAAGGATATATAAGAACCCTGATGAGGATCAAATTTGATCAATTTTTGGGATGAACATTCCGTTATTTTGAGATTCGTTTTATTTGTGTAAGAAATTGCCTTCACGATTTTTTCAAGCCCCTTTTTGTGTCAATCACTTCCCTCGTAATGCGCTTACCTATGCTCGGAGGCAGGAACTGAGAACGCGGGCATGTCATCAGCGGAGTAGAACTCTTGCGCGCAGAGAACCCCGATCGTGGTGTCGGTGCACTTGAAGTTGACGAGGAAAGCGGCATCTCCGATGGCCGCAGACTCCACCGAGGATACGCCGCGAAAGCCAAAGTCGATCAACTTGTACGCGGCCTTTTCAACGAAGTCTTCGCTGCAGCATTCGGTATCACTCGTTTCTTGCAAGTACGATGCTATCTCAGCCTTCATGAAAAGAGTCAGGGTGCACACTGTAAGCGGGTACCAGACTTGCACCAGCAGAGTCTAAATATAAAGCAAAACCAGATATACTTTCTATCTTAACTTAAAAACGACAAGCTATACTACATGTACGCAGACCCGTGGCCAATTTCTCTAGTAGTATTGGTAGACGACAACGGGAACATATCGTTGAATTTTTTTAATGATTATGCCTAAAATACTTTTGATTAATGTATTCACTCATTATATATGTTATATAATTGTGAAAATGACTTTAAAGATGAAAGTATTGGTAATGTTACGATAGTGAAAGAGAAAATAACAATTTAGAGCTAAAACTTTGTGCTAGACCACAAGTACACTGTGCGGCCTATAAAGTGGCGTAATCAGGAGGGAGGAGCTTATTGGGCCAAGCCCCTTCTTAAAATGAAGTATCGAGATCCTTTATATTTGTGTGCCTTCCAGTTGATTTGAAATAGTTTTTGTGATATACAGCGAGGTGTGGAGTCAGTTAAATAATTTTTTATTTGAGTGACTTATTTATCAAGTTTATGAAGCAATTTTTTCGTTGGCTCCAACTTTTTAATGAAAAAAATAAGGAATGATTTATTCTAAATTAAATAACAGCGAACAAAAAATAAGGTTTGTATTTTTTGAATGACTTTTAGACTTCTTGGTAAACGTTTCATGGATCTCAGAGATAAAAGCATCCGCACTATATTGAAATATTTTTTGTTTCCATTTTTAATTTGATTGTTATTAAGAGAGCTGGACTATAAAAATGAAATACATTTATATATCTAAGGGGACTTACAGGAGGGGGAATAGGTTGTAGGACAGGGTGGTGGTGGGAGGCTCAGCTTGCTATATATCTTGGATTCAGAGCTTCAAATTTTAACCCTCACATTTGGATTGAATTAAACTATCTGAGCGTTGTTATCATTTTAAAATCTGTTTTCCAATTTCAAGGTACAAGGTGTAATGATATGCATGAGAAATAATGAGAATTGATTAGCCATAATCAAATTATTCCAAAAATGTGACCTTTAACGAAAAATGACCTCCTCTTACCTATCAAATGAAAATAAAGGGAGAAAATTCTAAATGCTTAGAATGATATGAAATATAAAGTAAAACTTAGCTTAAGTTTTAACAGCAATAATGAAGAAATAAAATAAAAAAAATATTTTCTCAGAAACTCGCTTCTTGCATTGTAGCTCTAGGATTACGATTTTATAATTTTTAATACGGAAAATGACGAAGAGCATTTGCAACAAGACAGCATATATTTATATGATAGGCAGTCTCTTTTATTTACTTCTTGTGTAGTCGAAGCCATGACAGCATGTGTAGTAGGCAAGCACTTTGAAAACGCTTTCATATATGACATAAAAGAAGTCAACTAAACGTTGAAAATGCATGGCAAAGTTTTTTGATATTTCAAACACACAAAGATTAAGTTGTGAGAGTGGATAATACAGGGGCGTGTGAAGAAAATTCTATAATTTAGTATAATAAGTTGGGTAAAAGCGTAAAAAAAGCACCATTTTTTAAATCTGTAGTTGATTTTTTTAGACAAGATATAGAAGTTGAATTTTTTTGTAGTAGACATTTTTGATTAAAAAGAAATTATCGTTTAGAATTTTTATATAGGGGTAAACGTTAAAAAAAACTTTTTTCAGTTTTGTGTAATATTTACTTCAAATTAATATTCAGTGTAATATTCAGTTTTTGTTATTTTAATAGTTACAATTTTACATCTAAAATCCTGACTTAAATTTTTAATGAAAAGTTTTATTGTATAAATTATTAATATGATACCCTTTAATATAAACTTTTTTAAGCTGATATTTCTCAACAATTATTTTTGAAAGGTTTTTTTTTAGTTGTTATTAGGTTATTGTTTTGCTTGTCAAAATTGATAGAGCAATAATGAAGATGTGATAATTAAAAAAATGTAATTAAACATTTGCAATTAATGTCTATTACTAGCAGCTGTATTGCTTTCAAAAAAAGTGAAGATAAAAATAGAGGAAATATGTGATATGGCAGTGGTTATGTGCAGCAGTAACAGTTAGCATTATTCATATGTGCTACAAAGTGATGAGGAAAAAAAGATAAGGAGATGGTGGCTAATGTAGATGAGATAGAAGCAAGACGGCAACATCAAACAATTGTAAAATCGCCAACTCTTCTCCTTCGCCAATGCTTCTTCTAGAACCGGGTTGGGCAGGGCTTAGAAATGCGGCGGGGGAATGAGTAAAAAGTACCAGATGTTAAAAGGAGTAGCCAAATTCAGAGACTCTTTGACTCCCAACCCATGGATATATACTAGAAATTCAATGTAATGCCTTTCAAAAGTCCAACTTCATTAATAATAACTACATTATTTTAAAGCCCCTGAAATAATTTTCTGAATACGCCACTTGCCCTATCTGTACTGACAGCCTTGAGGGCAAAGTTTCACGAGCCAGGAAAAAATGTTGAAAATTGCTCCGACTTCTTCAACTTTTTTTATTAATTTATAAAAATTGTTTATAGCTATGCCACTTATATTAAATATTTATTTACAAAAACTAGATTTATATAACTTCCCAATAGTTTTATTATAAGTTAACATTTAATAGGGACTGCCTAAATTTTATTTTTTATACTTTTATAGTGGGCCTTTCAACGGTTCCTGTTCAAAAAGTCCGAAACCAAAACGCCAGAAAATCAAAAATGAACATTTATTGCATGTTATATATTGAATTATGTGAACAAATATATATACAATACATATAAAGTTTATTCTCATTTGTAGTATATGAATTTATGAATTCATTCTTATTAGCGCTTATCAATTACCTACTTATTTTATTAACAAATTTTAACTAACTTTTTCATAGTAAAAAAACTCTTCAAGACTTAAACCGGTTGACCTAAAATTTGAAAACTTAAGTTTTCGCGGTTTTGGTAACCGGGAATTTAGAAGTGGGATTTTAGTTTTCGAAGATTTTATCTAAGAACAGATGTGAGTATCTTTAGAAAAACTTAATGAAAAAAATTAATTCAAGTTTGAATGCCTTTATAATCCATCTTAAAAATGAAGTCATTTACATTAAGTCCCATTTGTTTTAAAGAGTCTAAAATTTATTTAACCATAAAGTTGGATTTGTAATTTGTTCCTTTAAGCTCCATGCGTTTAATACAATTTTTAATTGGGAAAACAAAAAAATTATTAAAAAAAATCAATTAAAAACAGCTATAGTTCTTTTCCTTAGCTCTGATTAGTATTATTATATTTGGAAACAGCCATGTATAATCAGAATAGCTAGAAAAAAGATTTTCCAACACAATTATGATGTATTTAAGTTCGGGTAGACAAACTTTTTAGTGAAAGAGCAGTGTGAAACTTAAATTTGAAATTAAAAATTTTTTAAATGAAAAACCAATAGAAAAATATTTATTTTATATTCATTTACGAAATAAATAGGGTTCTTATACCTAACTCAGATCAAGATTCTAAACAAAATTGCGAGAATGCTTTAAAGGCTATTTTTGTTTGTTTTCTCGTTTCTGAAGGAAGAGATTTCAAAATATATTGTACTTTATAAACACAAAAGCGGTCACTCTAAGTCTAGGATATTATTATTTTAAAAATTGACCTTTTTTGGCCAAACTTCAAATACGTATCACAATATTGTCCGGAGCCAACATAGGAGCAATCATGCGGCTCCAGCTCCACTCATGCATATTCTTTGGCTGCGTGGGCTTCTGCCCCGGCTCCAAAGCCCTGCCTCGGAGTCAATAAAAATGTTCATTATATAGACTTGTTTACTATAAAGTTGTTACATTAGCTAATAAGATTTTATGCTATTATCAAAGCTAATAAGACATTGCTATTATCTCAGACACTATTGAGAGTGAACATTTATTTTTACATGGTTTTATATCACTTGTAGCATTGATAGCAGGAACAATTTTACTATTCACAGCAGTGGAGACCTAAGAGCTGTCAATTCTTGAATAATATCGATTAAAAGTAATCATTTTTATTTGCTAAAACATGTAAACCGTATCTATAATGTATAACTATAAAGAGATAAAAATTGTAAAATCATCTATGTACAAATTTGTATGTAATAAAAAACTGAATAAAAAATTAAACTTTTTTAAAAAAAATTTGTTAATGAATTGCAAAAATCAAACTTACTTCAAGCCAAGTTGTTAGCCAGTAAAGATTGGGATCTGTGTTTTCAACAGTGAAGAGTACATTATTCACGGGGACTAGCGAGCCTTCTGGAACAGCTTTTATTCGTATAGGCAGGTGTCCGTTGTGTTTCTGAAGAATGAAGTAAAGAGAGCATCTTAGAGATAGCTTGAAGACATCATTACGAAATCAGTTTTATATGCTACTAAGTTTGTTGAAAGAGAAATTAAATACCCAGCTTTAAGACACCTATTTATCAAAAAAAAAGCGATTCAAAAATTATCCTACCTCTTCTTATGATAGGAATTTTTCACTATTTTTGAATTTATACTTTTCTTTCGCAATATTTTGGTATAAAGAACTTTTTCTTGGGAAAATATTTTTATTATTTGAAGAAAAAAATGTTCTCTACCATAAATTCATCATGTTTAACATCCACTCACCATTGTTGTTTGAAAAAGTAGAAAGTTGGCAGGATAGGCCAAAGAAAACTTAGAGAGAGGCCGTGAATAAAAATGTTACATTTAAAGCTCAAAGATTGTAACGATAGTGAGCTCTGGAAGAGTAAAATGAAGACGCTGCTATTTTGAGCGAGGCCCACCTTGAAAAAAGGAACAAAGTTCAACGTATTAATTTGTGCCAAAAATGCGCAATGACAAGGAAAAAATGGTTCAATTAATCTTCTAAATCAAAGCAATCAAGTTAAAAAGGGACGGATCAAAATGCCCATTGGCTAAAGTTTACTGAAATGTCATATATCCAACCAATCAAAGTTAAAAGTGAAACAAATTAATTTTTACATACTCACCAACTTAATGTTATAGATTCGCGGTGATTGTTTTCAATTTGTTTATAAACAATTAAAATAGTAGTAATAGTCATTTGTTTTTTTCAATTGAAACGCTAAACCAGTCGTGTGTGTGTTATCAGTTGTGCAACAGTACGAAGCAAAAACACATTTACATTATCCTAGAACAGTGGCTTCCAACCGCGCTTCTGATGAGCACATGCGGTACTGATCCTCTTATTTTGCGGTCCGCATAGCAAAGATGCAGAATAAATTTTGCTAATTTATTGATTTATCATGTGTACACCGACCATATGTTGTATCTATGATCTATCTCATATTTTGCCCACAAACCTCGTGGCTATGCAAGTCGGAGATTTAATCAGGGTGCACTCTTTTTGAGCATATCAATGAATAATTTAATCAAATGTAAACTGAATTTCTGGATGAAGAGATGTACTTCAGATCTGAAACGTTATATTAGTTATGGACAAGAGACAAATTTAATCCCTACATACTCTTCTATATCTACCTTTCCAAATTTTAGTATGCACACGACTATGTACAAAACGCTTGTAACGTATGCCTGAAGAACAATGTAATAGTTTCATTTAAGACCAATGTTGGCAAAGGGAACGAAGATGAACTTTTACTTTCAATGGAATTAAATAGAAATTACTAATGTCATCTGCTTTGCTTGGTCGTAAATGGGTGATTATTCGGATTCGAGTAAATTTTTGTGATAAATATGCAGGAATTTGGAGGCCGCTAAAGTAACTAGAATAACATTTCAATCATTATGTTTTATTAAGAGTAAAAATGGGTTTTTTTAAATCTGTTTTGATGTGAGACACTAGTCCAATTTTGGTTCTTGATATGGCATTAGGGTTTAAAATAACTGCATTGAATACCCAATTTAGTTTATTTAACTGTTATAACCCGTTAATCTTTTTAACACCAGTGTCCCAAAAAATGAAATTGTCTGCTTAAAATATATAAAATTCCAATGAAAAAAGCGAACTCATCTTTTTCAATAACGTAAAGCAGAAGGTTTTCATTTTCGGGACAGTGGTGTCACAGCTGTGCCAAAAAGATTAACGGGTTAACAGCTAATAAACTAAATTGTATATACAATGCAGTTATTTTAAAACCGTAAAGCAAAAAGAAGTTCCTTCCGTGGTTCGCAACCTTTCTAAACATAAAAACGAAAATTGCATTAGTGGACCCCACAAAAACAAAAAAATCTGATACTGGTCCTCAAGGGGTTAACAATCCGAGTCGACAATTATCGACATTATAAAAATGTGAATCGTCTGCGTTTATAAATGCTTTTTAATACAAATCTTCTGTTTACATATAGTTTGCCTCTTTTAAAGGAGGATTTGTCTTGGCACGCCGTATATACCTTTTCAAGTTCAAATTGGCACTAAAAGAATTCAAAGATTTTGTTTATTAACTCATTAACCACCAGAACAATCAGACGATATGTAATGTAAAGCAGACGATTTGTATTAAAATGCATTGATAAACGCAGACGATCTTATTTTTATAATGTCGATGATTGTCAACTCGGATTGTTAACCCTTTGAGGACCAGTATCAGATTTTTTTTGTTTTTGTGGGGTCCACCAATGCAATTTTCGTTTTTATGTTTAGAAAGGTTGCGAACCACGGAAGGAACTTGTTTTTGCTTTACGGTTTTAAAATAACTGCATTGTATATACTTATTGTTTCTGGTCGTTAAGCGGTTAAATATCAAAAATATTTAAGTAACTTATTTAAAAATATGAATTTTATACATATATTTTAATTAGGTGGGACTAATTAATTTGTTTAATTAGTTAGAATACATAGAACTATATTTTTCATTAAAAAAATTGTACATTTTTTAGAATTCATTTTGAAATATTTGAATTTTCTGAGAGCTGATTTGAACTTGAAAAGGTATAGATAGAAGCGAGAGGGATAATACGGTTGTGCTTACGTCAACAATGTAGCGCCAGCCAACCTCGTTGAAAACGTCGAGGCCGTTGAAGTACTTCTTGTAGAAGATGAGAGCTTCGTCGATGTCGGCATGAGAGAGGACACAGCCAAGCAGGTACTTCTTCACGATGAATTGCAGACCGAAGAAAAGGACTTTCGAGTACTTGCCACCCCTACTCTCAAAGTACGCATACAAGAACTGTGTGTCTTTTGGATACTGCATATGATGTGTCACCTATGGGCAAGGAATGAGGAGACTTCAAATACTCTCGAAATGAAAAAAGTAAATAGGAACCTATACCCCTCACATAACACATCATTGAATCTCATTCTAAGTGAAACGTCGAATTCCAAATTTTCGTGTATCCGAAAAAACGGATGTGCCACCATAAAGAAAGAAAGAAAGAAGAAAAAAACGAAAGAAAATTTCCAAGTATCCGAACAATTTCTTTGTCTCTGAAGAAAGTCACCGAAAATATCATTATCGGTAAATTAGCTAACAAAAAATATTTTTGTCGGTATTTTTTACTAATAAATAATAAAAAAAGGACTTATATTAGAGTCTTTTTAATTATCTAACAGACCATAATAATAAAGATTAAATTGAAAGAGCGATGACACAAATTTGTCTAGTACTTATGAATTGTAATGATACAATTCATAAAACTAAAAATATTTTTTATTTAGAGAAAAAGTATGATTTTAAAATCATAAGCCGTCCAAAGTTTTTGGCAATAATCGAGAACGAAGCCTTACTAAAAAACAGAGTGCAGAAGAAAAAGCTCTTTCGCACTCTACGCTTCGGTTTCTTATGTTGAATCAAGCAAATTAATTTTTCTAAGTAGGTATCTAATACAATTTAGGAGTCCGTTATTTTTAAGTCTTTTAAGTAAAGGAAAAGATCAATTAATTTTTGTAAGCATATGGGAAGTAGTAGGGGTATGAAAATGTTACATCTGCATATCCCCATATTATTTTCCATGCAGTTTTTATGTCCAAATCATAAAAATATATTCTTTTTCTCATGAACTAAAAAAAAATTCACCCTCTGACTGACAAACTTTTTTGAAGTTTAAACACTTTATTTTTATTTTATAAAACTATTACATATATTTTTATTCCGAGTTTGTTAATAAAAACTTTAAATTAACTTTTTCAGTAGATTTACAAAAGGGAATTAACTCTTGCATAAACTTAATTGCACGCTCTGCACAAATATTGGAACGTTGCGTTTGTATGGGGGAAGGCTTTCTGCACCAAAATTTACTTAATAACTTCAAAGCTTTTGTGTGCTTTATACAAGCTTCTGACAGATTCTCGAAATCAGTAGAATTAAAATGCAGAGAAGCAGATGTCAGCCCATGAACCACTAATGAAATCACACGCTGTTTCAAATGTCTTTTGAAACTCTGGTCACAGAATAAAAGCAAGTAAAGTATAATTTGCCCTCGAGTTCTGTCACATTAAAAATCTTGGTAAAGTCATAGTTTCCAGGTTTCTGATTATGTTTTTCAAAGTTTTTTACTATAGATTCAAACTTTTCTTTCAACTGTTGATTTACCTTTGCAAATTGGCAGGTTAAGTTTTCCCCATAAGAGCTTTATTTCGCCTGCTAATTTTGCAAATCTTTCTTTTTTGCTTTTTACATGACAAGCTAAAGTTTTGTATCTGTCTAAAATATGTTGTTCAATAGGAATTCTTTGCATTTGATCAAGACTGCTAACAATATTGTGTTTTCTTGATCTTTTGTATCGTTGAAACTGTAAACGGTGTGATGACCAAATTTTCTTATTACTTTTTGAAGGAGTTGAGTTTTTCGACATTGCAACTTATAAATATGCCAAATTAAAAAATTTAATTAGTTAAATTTTCTTAAACAAAATGAAAAAGTTAAATAAACTAACTATTTTAAATTAAAAGCATTAAAAATAAATAAATAGCTCAAAAATCAATTTAAAGTATTCATATAACTTTGTATTCAGAAGTCATGTGAAGCAATAAAACACTAATCATGATACCCATTTATAGAATAAAAGTATTGGAGGGTGACCTTTTTAAGGAGTTTCTGTTTGCTATCGTGTTTTCTTCATAAAAAAGAAAATCTCCACTCATGACAGTAAGGGAAAAATTTATCGAAATTTTTTTTATACCCCTAATGGGAAGTAGTGTCCCTTCTTTAGTCGAAGTAAGAAGAGAAGAGTTAAGTCCATTTTTTAAGTAATTTTCGGACAAGGCGCACTTTGAGTAACTTTATTTTTTGTGAAAACAAGAATGCACCTTATAGTACGGTGCGTCTTGTGTATGAAAAGAGTAAAAAAAGGCAGTTTTAATTCATAAAAAATATTATTCCAAAATATTTTATATTGGAGCTTTTTTAAAAAAAAAAAAGATTTTGACTTTTATTTTTAATTTATATTTTTCCTTTCTTCGAACTAAAATGTCCATCTTTTATTAATTAGGTTGTTCCAAATATTTTATATTTGAGTATAGTTTTTTATTTTAGATTTTTTAGATTAAATTTATACTATTTAATTTTTAATGATAGCTGCAAAAAGACATGCTTACGAAGCATGTTTTAAACTTAGAGCTATTGATTATTCAAAAGAAGATGGAAATAGAGCAGCTGCAAGAGAATTTAATATAAATGAATCTATGGTAAGAAATTGGGAAAAAACAAGATGACTTGTGCCAAGTGAAGAAAACAAAACAAAGTTTCAGAGGAAACAAAGCTAGATGGCCCCAGTTAGAAAACGATGTTTTGTTGAACAAAGGACAACAGGTAGAAGCATTTCAACTGTTTCAATTAGACTGAAGGCAAAAGCAATATCTTGTGAAATGAAAATCAATAACTTTCAAGGAGGCCCTTCTTGGTGCTTTCGTTTTATGAAAACACATCTTCTTTAAATACGCACAAAAACACCCGTTTCCCAGCAACTGCCAAAAGATTACGAAGAAAAAGTTCATCTTTTTCGGAACTACTGTCAAAAAATAGGGCTGGAACACAATATTTCATTAATATGGATGAGATTCCACTAACTTTTGATACCCCTATGAATCGTACTGGCGAAAAAATGGGAACTACTTCAATATCTATCCGCTAATGGTCTAAAACTTCCTCCGATGATTATTTTTAAAAGAAAAACTTTACCAAAAGAAAAGTATTATCAAAGCTAATTCAAAAGGGTGGATGGACGAGCAGAAGATGAGCAAATTGCTAAGTGAAGTGTTTGTCAAAAGACCTAATGGTTTTTTTCTTCATTTCCAACAAAGCTAATCTTCGACTCTATGCGTGCCCATATCACTGAAAGGGTCAAGGCCAAAGTCAAAAAAGTTAAAACAGATCTTGCCATTATTCCAGGTGGATTAACTAAAGAACTACAACCGATAGATATTAGCGTTGATAGATCGTTTAAGTAAAATTGCGGGCTTTGTAAGAGCGCTGGATGACAGAAGGGGAACATAACTTTACCAAAACAGGAAGACAACGTTGTGCAAGTAATGCTGCTATCAGTCAATAGATTTTGGATACGTGGTCCAAAGTATCCGTCTCTAGTATTATCCGTGGTTTTACTAAAGCTGGAATCATTGTTGAGTTGGAAACTACTAGCAATGAATGTGGTTCAAATAATGATGAATCAGATCACCATGATCTTCTTAATGCCGAGATTACGCAACTTTTAAACTCGTATACTGAAAACGAAGAATTTGATTGGTTCGAAAGCGAGGAATAAGTCCGTGAACTGAGTATAATTGTAGGTATTTTTTTCTTGGTGAAATTTTATTTATTAAATTTTATTTTGTTTAAATTTTATTATACGCCTTATGTATGAAACCAGACATCCATCTAAATATTTATTGACCCTGTGCTTTATAATCCGATGCGCCCAAAAATACGGCACTTGAATCGAATTTTTGAAAGAACTAGGAGGCGGAATTTTCTCTAAGTCTCCCAGGCGTGGATTTTAGCATGCAAGGCAATCGTTTATCTAAATAGCTAAAAATATGCACCATTTAAATTTTATTTTTTATTCAAATGTGCGATTTTTTTAAAAATTTTTCTAGATAACAAAAATAACGAAGACGGATGGTCTGCTTTCTTTTCAATGCAATTTCATGCATTTAAAGCAAACGATGTTGACTTCTTGTTCATTTCTGGTAAAGCTTGCGTCAATCTCCTTCTCAAAGGGTTAACGCAAACTTACCAAGAGTAAATATAACATGTAAGATGTATTATAAACTTAATACACGCTAGATTCTTTATAACGCAGATCGCGGGGTCCAAGCCACGACCACGCGATAAAAATGGTCCGCGTTAGAATGTATATACAGAAACACGAGTTATTGCGATTGAACAAGAATACATTAGAAAGAATCGTAAAATAATAATCATCCATTTTTAAGTGCTTGATCCCAGAAACCATTTATGAGCGGGGTCAAAATGTGCTTGCAAAAATGATTTGTGAACGGATCGGTTCGTAGGTCGCCATGTTTGTAATGTGATGTTGAATGTAGCATGAAATTTTGGGAAAAAAGAACCAAGTTAAAATATTGCAATGAAAAATAAAGCAAAAAGGAAACTAACTTTGTACGCGTCGACTAAATAGAGAATGTTGTGATGATTCTTCAACTTTGACATCTTAATTCTTAAAAAGAAGAGTACAGTGATTCGTTCTGTGCAAATAAGAGTGGTTAATTGAGGAAAGGTAAAAAATGCTGAGTTGATTGACAAGTGACGAAGTCAGAGCTCTTTTACAACGCAGAATGATACCTAAACCAGAAGCTGGAAAAAGTGAAAAAAGGTGAAGCAGTTTGCCTCAAAAAATTGGAAAACATTTTTTTGTTTGCGTGTTGTCTTTATGTAAATTTAAAAATTTATATTCATACCCAAACTCTCCCTATTTTATTTAACTGAATTTCAACGGTGTGACAAGGGGGTGCGGAGAAGCTGGTGCATGCGAGGCAGAAAAAAGATGCCAGCTAGTTTTAGGCGTTTTGAAGTGTTATTTAAAATTTGAAGAGGAGAAGGGAGGGGCAAAATTAGATATATACGCGACTGCTTAATTGTATTAAAATTTTGGTCTAACAAATGGTCCACAGAATAATAAAAACAAATCATAAGGGGTATTCGCTTCTTCCAAATAGAAAACAGCATATGATTGAAAAGTCGAGCACACGAAGAATAATAATAATAATAATAGGAGAAGTGGCGTGTTACATTTCCATATCGCATATCGCTAAAAACACCATAGACACGGTGAAGAAAGCCTATGGTAAAGAGATACTCGAATTTTGATAAGTTGGCCCTTTCTCCTACATTCAAATAAAATTCATGTTAATTTTGAGGTGGTATGATAAATTCCATGGATTGAAGTAGCTATTTGCATGCAAAGCTCATTATTCCCTTCTCTTTCGTAAAATAAAAATGGATGCAATCAGTTCATCTAAATATTCAGCAGAAAGACAACAGTCATACTTATGCATGCATACACCAAAAATGATAAGAGCCAGGACACAAGCTCACACTGACATAGAACTAACAAATTCTGAAAGAAAGTTCAATCGTTTCGCATATATACCATTTTTACTTATAAATCATCTTTTTTCAATCCTAATTTGTTTTTTTTTAAATTCTAAACGCTCTTTCTAAAATACAAATTATATTTGAAAAAAGACTATTTAGAACTTTAAAAAGACAAATTTGAATTGAAAAAGGACAAGTTAGAAGTAAAAATGGTATAATAATACATCATTTGCACTATAGAATGAAATTTTTAAAAATTATTTCTTTTTTGAAAGGGTAACTAACTACCAGTGATGTATCCATCTCAAATTTTTCATTAATGCCAATTGCGATACCAATTACATTCTAAGATGCAGAAACCTAACAAATTTTTTTTTCTAATTATTTGCTTTTTAATAGCTTTTAAACATCACAACAAAAATCTCTATTAAATTGTAGCATTTATTAACAAATAAAAAATTTCAATGCGTAAAATTGGATATTAAATTTTAAAGTGAGGACATGAGCTTGTCTCCCATTCTTTCTTCTAGGAGAAAAAACCTATAAACCCCAACAAAACAACTAGAGCAAAAGTGTCATACTATACTATAAAGTAGGAATATAGATATTCAAAAGTTGAGAAGAGGCGTCAAAAATGAAGGAAATTTGGATGACTTTATTTGTGAACAACCCCTGACTCCATCTATGATGTAGTATTTTTTATACATAATAAAATAGTGAGCAAAAAGGCAGCTTTCATTAAAATGCCATTGGATTCGGTACATCACAGGTATAGTTACAAATAGATCTTCAAAAATATCTTTATATGGAAGCGTTAATAGTTGCTTGTTTGGACCAGAATTTATTATCAATAAAATTTTAAAATACTAAACACCTCAAATAGAATAAATTTGTTAGTGACTTCATTTTTAGATTTTATAATAAATAAATAATCAATAAACATGTCAATGTCTTACTGTTCTATATTTTTGCGAAACACGTATAAAATTGGTATGAAATAGCAGTGTGGCATGAAACATTGTTTGGGAAACTAACGGTTTAGCCGCTCTTACGTCATTACGTTTAGATAGTAAAAAGAAGTGTGGAAACTGGAAAGGTATTTTAGTAACTATGGATGGACAAAAGTTTCAGGGCTCACCTAAATAATAATGATAATAAACAAAGATAACATTGGGTGAGCCAGGTGAGGCTATGCGATACACCTACACAAAAAACACGTCTCCCTACAGCACTCTTGTTGCAGGAAAGGTTAATACTGATATTTTATAAAACAAATGTGCTAATTCACCTTATTTTCAATAATGCAAAAAAAAACTTTTGTCCAAGCTATTTTTTCAGCAAAGTTTCACCCGTTATTTTACTGCACGCATACATCATATTTTAATACTAGTTAAAAAATCATTAAAAATTAGAACTGTTTGCAGTCCTAATTTCTTTTTAGCGAGATGGAGTCACGCCCTAATATACAGAGGTATTAAGGCTCATATTTTATCGTTTATATGAAGAAATATTCGGAAAAAAAAAGACTTCCTAACGTTAAAAAGAAGATTTCGACGATACTAAATTTGGTGGTAAGGAAATAAATAGCACGACAATACAAAGATTTCTTATAAGGAAGTACGATAGAGATCAAAATTTCTTACGAAGAAGCGGGGTTCAAGCGAAGGGCGAAATGAGATACGAGATTTCACGAAGATGTTTTGCAGCGATGGAGAAGAAGAAAGTACATCTGTGGTCGCTTTAAATCGAAACACGTGTGACTACTTTCTTTACTCGTGAAATAGGAGTGGTTGGATGAGGCGCTATATACAGATGTGATGGCTTAGCTTGCAACATGTGGCGCCTAAACATCAATTCGTTAAACTTCACCACTACTCCATAATTAGGGCTATGGGCCCAGTCCTAGGAACGAGTAAACTCGCACATTCCAAGAATTTTGTGGTGAATAAAACTCACAACTTGATTTATTTAATATAATATGAGTTCAAAAAATGGTGGATGCAACCAAAAAGCATAGTCACACCGATATAATCATGTACAAATGACAAAAATATGTTTTTTAAAAAACAACCAAAAAGAATACTAGTTTTATGGTATAAGGAAGCAAAAAATGTCCTCTCTCTTAAAAGATTTGTAAAATAAAAATATTCCGAGAGTGGAAGGAAAATTATTAGATATTTACAATGCAATTCACGGCAAAGACATTTCAAAATAATAATAAAAAAATGAGGATCCAAATGATTTATGAAGATAAAATTAAGGTTTTGATTTTTACTTTTTCAAAAAAAAATTTTTAAAGGCAATTTTCTTTGAAACACTTTTTCAAAATTATTTTCAATTACAAACTAAACACATTTTTATTCTCTAAATTTTTATGTTTCAATATTTTTTTTTATAGATTTTAGCTTTTTTCCAGTGAACTCTTTTACACACTCCATGCATATAAATATATTTACTAAAATCGACACAATTGTTTATTTAAAAAATGCCTGAACAATCCAAATCTCAATGTAATGGAGAAACTAGTTTCTGTGTCTAACCAGTTTGTCTAAATGTGGCCAATGCAACTCTCATATCATTTCTAATCTGTTTGCTTCAATGGCAAGTAGCATGGAAAACGCTTGCTCACACTCATTTGTAGTGGCGAATTGAATCAGCTTTCAGAGCAATCTTTGCAAGCATAGGACTCTCCCATTTCAATCGAAAAATCGCTATCAGATATTTGAGAAAAACATGTTTTGCACCTTCTCAATCATTAACCAAATCAATAAACTGTTCTTTGATTAAGAAGTCTTCTGAGGCCAGATTACTAATTGAGATTATAAACGGTTTTTTGATAAATTGAAAGTATTTTTCAAATTTTTGTAGATTAGAAATTTCTTGGCAAGGTGTTTTATGGCCTCCAGAATATTTATATTAATGAAAATCTTATTTTCATCAATAAATGTGTTCGAAAATCGAGCAAATTTTTCTTGACAAAGAATACAATTATCCCAGCTTCATTTCGAAAGCTGTGATTTTTTTATTACAATGGAGTACTCTGATCTATTTTCCTTGCAGCGCAAGGTTAAAGGAATTCATATATTCAAATATGTTCATTAAAAATGATAGAAATATACGAAAACGGACATCAGAAAATTCTACATGCATTTCTAGTTTGCCTTCCAGAAATTGCTGGATTTCTTTCCATAGTATCGCTTGGAAAATTAGCCACCTCACATTTGAGTGCAGAAAGAGGTTTTCAAATTGAAAACAAACAAGATTTGAAGCATTTGTTTTTAATGAAATACACTGTTTTAATGACTTTATTGCAAACATTTTTCAACTCACCGGGTATGGTTTTATGGCTTGGCGCACTGGGTACTAATTACATCTGAAGATTTTTGCTTAGCCAGATTGCGACTTAATAATACCATGTACTGTAAAAAAAATTATAATTTTGTCAAATATTTATCCTACATTTGTTTTATTGCTGAGTTTCGCAAAATAAAAAATTGTCTACTAGGTTCTTGTCATATACATATTGTATGTAAACGCAAGGCTGCGATAAGCATTCATCGTTTCATCAATCTAAGCAAAAAAGTTAAAAATCAAATTCTGAATCAATAAAACCACGTGTAAAATGTCATCAGACATCTCTCCTATTAGCCTTCTAATTTTTTTCCAACAAAGGTCACTATTAATCTTTATTAGTACGTTCGTTACATTTTGTAACATTTGAAAACTTTAATTTTTTCAAGTCAAAAATTTTTTTTTCAATAGCTATTTGGAAATGAATATTTTGACTAGCTATTCTGTTTAAAAGCAAAAATACTCTATTTGTTTAATATTTGAGCAGAAATATTTTTTATAATGTTCGATTGTTAAATTTTGTTAGTAACACTGTACATAATTAATTAAATATTTTTTTTAAGAAATAATAAAAATATATCGAAACAAAATGTTTGTTGTTAAAAATGTACTTGATCCATTTATAACAGCTGTCAGAATTTTATTTCTAGACAGAAATAGTCAAAAAAACGCAATGATTTTCTTGTTCTCGTATACTATGATTTTTATGATTTATGTTAGTTTAAATAGTTTTTTTATGATTTTATGTTTAGACTTAAATAATTTTATGAAAAGTGATAACTACCGTTTTTTGTATACTATGATTCCTTACAAAATGTAAAAAATACAAGCGTTACCAAATAACCCTATAAGGGTAAGCTTATATCCGGCTTTTGCTGTTTATATAAACTTGAAAATATCAAATAAAGTGCACGTCAAATTAGTTTTCAAAAAACTTAAGTTATGCTGTACAAATTTTTAGTTCTTGTTGAAGCTCTATAACTTTTTCTGATAGACTTTCTTCCTTAAAAGTTATTATAAAAGGCAAATCATTGCAAAATGTTAAAAGTTATTTTACTTTTTGTATATTTTTGTAGCTTGCACCAATTTAGCTTTTAAACTATTTTTGAATGATGCTGAGAAAAATGAAGTAATGCAATCTTAATTTATTGTTTGGTTTTTGTTTGCACAATTTTATCTTTATTTTAACCCTTTTTTCAGTCTAACTAACTTACACTTATTCTTATATACTTAAAAGAATGAAAAAATTCTAATACCAAGTTTTCTAACTTTAGTTCTGTTTTACATTTTTGATAGAAATTACCTCAGAAAAGTTATGTAATTTGGATGTGTTTTTTAATTTATTTTTCTCAATAAAATATTTTCATTTTTTAGGAAGAAGAAATGGAGCAACTGAAAATCAATAAATGATTTTTTTCATTCAATAAAATTTGCAATTTTTTTATTATTAATTGATATCTTTACTCCTTTTCTACACATAATTTGGAGATGGAGCGCTTCTATTTGAAGTTAGAAAGAAGGAGTTATTTATAAGTCATCATTCATTGTTGACGTTAAGCTTAATAGGGCGGGGGTTAAAGTTTACATTAAGCTTAATTAAGAATGAAATAGAATAGACGCAGTAGGAATTCAGAAAAATTTGTTGTCTTTTTTGGAAGACGTTTGAAATCCCCCCCCCCCCCCCCCAAATAATTTCAAGGGTGTGCGACTCTGAATGTAGGGTAATAATGGTCATGTATTTAAAATAAAAATTATAAAATTAAATTAAATTTATAAAATAAATTTTGAAAATTATAAAAAAAAGTTACAGATCTAAAATTTTTAAGTTGTGGGCCTTTAATATATATATAGAAACTAATCAAAATAAAACTAGAAAAGAAAAAAAAAGATAGGAAGTCTGACAAAAAAGTTTTGATAAGTATATATTTTTTTAACTTTTACGATTATATTTAATATATGATAGTTTAGTAAGGCACGTCAGACCAGAGGCACAAAACCGGGGGGGGGGGGGGGGGGAGAGAAGTCTTTCGCTTTCCGAATAATTTTCAATTTCTATTCGAAGGATTAAAATTTTACAGATTTTTTTATTCTTGACCTCCTTTAATTGTTTTATTGAGGTATAATGTTCAGAAGTACAGTAAAACGTCCATATTTAATGATCCTAGAGAGAAGTTTATTAAAAGGTTAATTTGGTTTACAAGAATAAATTAAAACTAAAAAACCCCGGGTATATGTGTTTGAGTGAAAACGCCTTCATGTATACATTTTTACCTTGTTCCAATAATATCAATACTCGTTTTGTATTTTAGATTCTGGAATAAAATAAAATTACTTGTATCAGCAATAATCAAGAGCAGTAATTGTATATAATTGAATACTAAAATAATATTTTTGCATCCAAATATTTTAAAAACTCTTGGAAGGAAGAGCTAAGTTGAGAATCAATCCTTCCCTCTATAAAGATCTCGGTACATCAGTGCTTAAACAAAATTAAGACTTTATTTAAGTTGATAATTTTAATTTTTACCGGGGTTAGAGACAGAGCTAAGAAAGACAATCTACTCCATCACTGAACATCTTTATCTCCATTTTTAAATTCAATAAAAAACGTGTTTTCACTTCATGTTGTAGATTATCTTATATTAAATTGACTTCTGGTTCCTAAATCAATCGAACTAGCAAGGTTAACGCGTTTGGAAAAAAGATCTACTCCAATTAAATTTTATTGCTTCTTAATTAATTATGATATCGAATTGAAAACTATATTCTAAGCTGTTGACGACTAGCCTAATCTAGCTCTGGCTTTGATATTACTGAAATAGAAGAGTAAATATTTAAAAATAAGAACAAAAAATATATTCAATAGGTAAGGTGCAGGGGATATGTTTTCTTGGAACAAGTACAAACGTTATCAACAGTGAGAAAGAAATATTTTGAAACAAAGGAAATTCGAAAGCAAAATTCT
This sequence comes from Nectonema munidae, assembly GCA_030549495.1. Taxonomy (NCBI): domain Eukaryota; kingdom Metazoa; phylum Nematomorpha; class Nectonematoida; family Nectonematidae; genus Nectonema; species Nectonema munidae. The sequence continues at coordinate 276,827 of JAUIRK010000728.1, forward strand.
AAAAAAAATCGCATCTACGCTCAAAAAATTATAGGATAAGGAAAAGATATAAAAGTACTTTATAATTAGCAAATCAATTGATTTTCAATGCCAAAATTAAATAATTCATTGAAATATTAAAATTTTATTAAAATATTTGAAAGTTAAATTTCATATTTTTATTAGATTATTTAGTCGTAAGAATTAAAAATTAAAATTTATATAAAGATAAATATCCATACATGTCACTATCACAATTTTTGTTAAATTATACCGATTTACATGATTCCCGATTTTATGGGGAATTTTTTTATTAAAAATTACGATTTTAAAATTTTGAAAAAAGAAATTTTTTTATATATAAAAAAAGTGTAAAAAGTTTATACAATAAATTTATTATTTTATAAAAATTTCATCCAAACTCAAAAGTTCAGTGTAAAAAATTTTTTGTTTGGTAAAAAAGATCCAAACTTAAAGATAATCATACTAACATCACAACAGTGATTAACACAAATTGTTAATTTGAACCTAGATAACAGATATTGAAAGCCGATCTGTTTGATTTATAATAAAGAAAAAGTTGAATAAGATGAAACGATTTAAAATTTTTTATGAAAAAATATTATACTCTCTATATATAAAACAATTTTGTACTCATTTTAGTAATTTTACCTTTTTTAAATATTTTAATAAACTTTGTTGAGAATAACAACTCAAAATATCATACAAAACTGAATATAATTACAGTAGAATCTCGATATAACGACCACCTCTTGTACCTCTAAATATAGTCTTAATAGTCAGGTTGTCGCATTAATGAAATAAAATAAACCCAAATAATATTGACAAATAAAAATTTTTTTTTGTTTGATGTTGATTAAAATAAATTTTTTCTTCAAGAAGTGTTTAAGCTTTTGCTAAAGATATCCAAGCGTCATTTAAATGATTATTTAAAAGAAGTTCTTTATGCTTTCAGACAGATGTAGGTAAATGTTCATCAACTTTTATATTTCATTGTTTTAACATTAGTTCATCAACTTTGTACCTTTCTGCTGCTTTTCAACAAGTTATTCGAGTAACACTTGATGGTTTTTTTTTCATTCAAAGCACTCAATGTACTTTCCCATTCAAAATCGGATTTGGCGAAACATTTTGTGGTAGTTTCTGGTTTGCATTTTATGACTTCAACTCTCCGATGATATGCTTTAGTTACACTACTTGACTTGCTAATATCTGTTACACAATTACAGTTGTCGAAGTTAGTTAAAACATGCCTAAGTAAAAGCTTCCTGTAATTTGTCTTTATACACTGGAAGACACCCGATCTAGAGGTTATAGAACTGAAGTTGTTTAGCAGGAAAAAAGCTTTATAAACACTTGAAAATTCATCTAAGACTTTTTGTTGTAAAGCAAAAAAAATATAGTTTATCTACATTTAAATTTTTAAAACAACCTGGTTTTTTTGCATTGTTTATAATGAACAGTTTTTCAAACTCACCATATTTGTTAACACAAACAGTCAGTGTTAAACGATGTTTTGATTTTATCTCTCCGGTACACTCTTTTCCACAAATTCGAAGTGTTTTTCAAACACTTTTAAGGAAGACATCTGAAACTTAAGCCTGTCATATCCATATTAAATATATCACGGTTACTGTTAACTTTATTGAGCTCTGCAATTTTTGACTTCCATCCTGTAACATTTTCATATTTGACGGAACCTGGTTCTCCGTATATTGTTCCAAATGATATTGAAAGTCGTTGTTTGAATCGATCTTTCAATGATTTACCGTTAACATTTATCTTCCGATATTTTGATTAAAGAAATCTTGTTATTAAAAACAAAACAAATCTAAAAACAGAAGAAAATCTTAGACAACGGCAATTATAACAGGGACAAACAGACAAAAAGTAAAAAAAATACAAAAGAAAAAAAATAATAATAATAAATCACAAATCGGAACATGACTTATAATTGATTACACACGATTCAACTATAGCTTTATTAGCAGCTTAACACATTCTCTATTAGCAACTTAACAACAATATGTAAGTGAGTGTATTAGATGAAAATATTTTACACACATATTTGCTAGTTGTAATAGTGAGATCATTTTCTGTTAAAAAAAGCACTTCAATTTAAAGTGATGGTTGTAAGGCGTATAATTTGAGGACTCTCACTGAAAATCTATAAAAAATTCGATTTAAAAAGCCGGAAAATTCCTGACGAAGTATTTAAAAATTTGGAAAGTATGAATTTCTAAATTAAAAGTTATTTCATATTTGCTTTTGTAAAACTTTCTTACAATTAGAATCAATGATTTCCGACAAAGCAATACTCTTAACAAACAAGCATGAAAGCAAAAGTATACCTATTTTATCACTTAAAACCTATTTCAGGGTAGAAATTTAAACCAAATTTATAATTTTAGAAGAATTTTTTGTTATTTATATTATAACAGTATTAGAGACAATAAATAATTTATTTCTTCTTGGTATCTATTCTTTCTTCAGATTATTTTGCGGAATCTGTGTTTAAAAAAAAATTTTAAGGATTTATTTTGAACAGATTTTCTCCTCTCTCAAAAATATTCTGATTAAAAAAATCTTCTTGATGTTCTTAGGCTTTTTTTTTTATCAATATTGTGTATTATATTATCAGGTGATATGAAGAGATACTCAGCCTGAATATTTTTCAACTAATGCCAGTTCAAAATTTTCTTTCTGATGAAATCATTCGTAATGTTCATTGTTCAATTACAAAAGTTTCCACCTTCTTCATCACAAAGACTCTCGCAAAAGGCAAAATATGAACTCATATTATGGATTAGTAACTAAATCTTATTTTCAGATTTCCTCTCCATCTTAGTGAAATGATAATTGTAATATCCTTAGCTAATAAGCTAAAGATTCAAAGATTTTTCATGCGTCAAAGAAAAACTTCTTTTTCACGGTCAAAATCTTTTTTTGAAACACCCACTATTAGATCATTACACGACTTTTTAGTTCTTTGGATCATGGTAGATCTTAAGTCAAAGGTAAAGGTACCGTGTGGTGTTTTTATCAAGAAGGCACACTTACGCCGCTTGTATCAAACTATGAGAAAGTAGGCTTGATGTGGGAGCGAACCCAAGACCTTGAGTTATCGAAACCCAGTACCTAACCAACCTTACTCACGCCCCCAAGATTTATACTTCCTTTTTAAATTTACTTTTCATTGAGAAAAGTATTATGAGCCAAAATATATAAAATAACCAATATATAACAATCTTCCAAAATTTTTTATAGAAATGATTTTTTGGAAAAAACAGATTTATAGCATACATCACTAATTCAATCCAAACTTGTTATATATTCTAACAGTATTAGACAAAATGAAATACAAAAAATAAATAAGCACAGTCGATTTAGAATAAAAATTATTTTTAATTTGAAAAATTTAGAGAGAATTATCAAAATTTTGATTTAAGATTTTAAATGTAGTAACCATTTTATCAATAAAATTATAGATATAAAAGCGTTGTGCACTTAAAATTGAAAATCAATACAAAAACTGGATATATAAGAAAATTTTTATTTAAATATAAACTCAATCTATAATGATTCTAATCAAATACATGCACACTTGGCAAATTTGTTTGATAATTTAACACATTCTTATATTTTAATTGCAAAACCTTTTCAGAAATCAAACCAGCATGGTTAAAAACATATATTTAAATAAAAATTTGAAAAATATTTCTGCAGACAATTGTAAGAAGTAATCCCCAAATTTGATTGACAATGCCAGATATTTTTAAACCGTAAGTCTAAAATCTGACTCCAGAAATGAAAATAGCATGGTCGATTTGATATAAAAGCATATATATCATGTAAAATTTGAATAAAATTTTTTGGAGACAACTTTTAGAAATAAACCGCAAATTTGATTGACATTTTTAAATTATAAATCGAAAAACTGAGACCAAAATTGAAAACATCATGGCTGATTTAGTATAATAACATACTTGAATGAATATTTTTTTAGATATATTTATGATCAATCAAAATTTTGATAGACATTTTCTAAAAAATAGACAGATTTATTGAAAAAATTAAATATACTAAATATGTTTTATGCGTTCAAAACTGTATTAATTATAAATTTTGAGGGGAGTATCTAATAAAGACACTACATGATAAGGTTAACTACTGATAATAACAAAATTTTGTTCAAAATTTTTATTTTTTGATTGACAGTTTTTGACATGAGAGGGGCATTCAGCTTCCTTGAAAATGGTATCACTTAGCTTTGGAATGTAATTCTAAAGGAAGAATAAATAAGTGAAAAGTAATTTAGTAGAGGACGGAACAAATAATTTGTTTTAATTTAGGAAGCTGTGAAACAAAAAAACAGCGCATCAATAATTTCCATGTTTTAAGAATGACCAAAATTAATGACGTCATGATTACATTTTTGCCCAACTGTTTCATTTTGAACGCGAAGGCTGACCTTTAAATTACAGCAATAGGAACTGAATTTTTTGTGTGTACTCTTTTTCGATGTGCTAAAACATTTTAAGAGGATGCAGTATTATTTATTTAGATTTCTAACTACAACCTACTGCTCACATATGACAAGGATAATCCATTTTAAGTGAAAGGGAACGCAATCAACTTTTTAGCATTAAATATTCAAAGCCTTTTTGCATTCCATTTTACCTTGTAGATCTTATCGAAGCAAAATTTTGTGCATGAACTGTTCATCTGTTTTGAAGGAATTTGTTTCACCATTTTCCTGCTATTGAAAAAAATTTTCCCCCCATTTTCCACCCCTGAAATACCTGAATCTCTCATTGAAGAATAAATTTTAGCGCAAATAAGATCACTCATTAAAAACAAGGTGATTATTCAAAATAGAAGAAAAAATACAAAGTCATATAAATATAAGACTAGAAAGATTAGTGACTAATATAATTATAGGAAGAAAGATTATATGATTTTTTTGTTCCTCCTAATCTTCATTCATTTTGATTTATAAATAAAATTTTATTTTATCTCTATTTTCCAATTCCTATTTTTTTTATTATATATTTTTTTATCGATTGAAATTAGAAAAATCTCTTTCTTTTGAATTAAAAGTATTTTTGTATGTATTTACAATGTTTTACTTGAGATTTAAATAATAGTTATTCTTTCGACAATTTTCTTTAAAGTCAGATTTGTGTTCAGATATCAAAATTTGTAGTTAAATTGTTGAAGAATTTCACAGACTAACCCAGAAGAGAAATCGTAAGAATTTTTTAGACAAAATCGGAAACCGAACTATAATTAAGCGTTATATGACGATAAATGTTTCAAATTCAAATAAATTAAGATTAACAAATTGCTAATTAAGTTTATCCAAAATTTCTTTCGACCAGAAAATATGATTTTTCAATCTTATTAATTTTAAATTACGATATTCTTTGAAGTTGAAGAAACATGAAAAAATATTAAGTTTTGAGAAATAAATAACTAAATACTAATTTATTATGAAAGTTGAAATGGATCAAAATTAAAGGGGTGGAAAATACCGGTCACCTGAAAAATCATATCAGTATACTCACTAAGTTCCATTACTGATCGTTTATATACTTTGCGGAAATGCGATTTCCCACTGATAAAAACCAAATACCGAAGTAGGCTTCAAATGCTGCTGCTAACTTGAGCATCCAAGCACTGAAATATGAAAGCAAAATTTATATTTTTTAACATACAAATTTTGAATTTAAATTCTTGCCTTTTCATTTTGAATTCGTCTTTTTTATTTTATAGTAGTCTTTGAGTTTATATTTTGATTTTGTTAATTTTTTTTCATTTGATAGGTATTTTATTATTTGGAACAAGAATCAAAGAATATGTTTATATCTTCTTTAATATGGTAAATCCTTAAACATTATGAGCTTATAAATTTGTTAAAATGAGGAAAATAATTTAAGTATACAATTTTTACAAAGTTAAGCGATTGACATATTAAATTAAAATTAATGTAAAAGTAAAGAAGAAGAAGAAGAAGAAGAAAAAGATTTATTTTCAAACACAAAAAAAAAGTTATATAGATTTGAAAATGATTAAAAAAAATCAGTGCTTATAAGCAATGAGCATATCAAAAGAGATTATCAAAAGAAAACGAGTAAATTTGTTTGAAGTAAACTTGTTTGAAGGTCCATATCAAAGCCTGAAAGGCCGGTTGAGGATATAAACCATATGTTATTAATTATTATATATACACATGTAATAAGGTAAAAATATAAATTTCAAGAAAGTATAGAAAAGATGAAAATTTAGTTAAAAACGTTTACAGACATAACCGTTTATCTTTTCACATTAATAAAGAGCAGCATGAAATGACAATAGCGAGAATTTGAGTAAAGTTTGAGGGGGTGGGACTGAGATGAAATCAAGAATGCGTGACTGGATTGGATCTAAACAAAAAAAGAAAAGCGAAACCGCCAAAAAATAATAGGAACAAACGAAAATCAATAAAAATTTCAAAAGCTTCGCTTTGTATTTGGAATTTGTTTTTTATTATAATTCATTTTTTCAATTATACTTATTTTTACTTCTACTAAAATCCCTTTTTAGAAAAGTTGGTTACTAAAGAAAAAAGTTAAAACTGAACATTTTATTGGAATTTTTAAGAATTATATGTTGCAGCTGTTAAAGTCAAAGTTAAATTGTTGAACATATACAGATAGCAATTAGAAGCTCTTTTCAACTTCTTCAACTGGGTCCCAATTATTGTCTTAATGAGAAACTTTTCGCGCTTTACTTAAGTAGAATTTTCAAAAAGTTTGAATGCATCACCTTGCTGTAATTAACGACAGACATTAGGTTTACGTTTCGACCCTTAAAAGAAGTAACAACTATATATACTAGATCTCTGCCCCAAATTTTATTTTCTAAAATTTCTAGAAAGATGTAAATTGAAGCAAGACTCATCAATGAACATACATTTTTCAGGGTTTTTGGGTGCGTAATCATGATTAAATTGGGATCAGTCTTTTTCTGGATAATTTTTGGAGCGATTACACTTTCTAGCTCATGGTGTAGTTTCTTCAAGGTAATTTTTAAATGTTTTTGTGTGTAGTTGTGCAGAGTTGAGAGAGCTATATCTCTATATCTCTGATAGATCAGAGAACTATATCGTTGAAAGATTGATTTGGCAGTAGAATCATTGATGCAGGCATGCATTGTGTGTAGCCTTTCTCTAGAACCAGCTTTTCAATTCTTCTTTATTTTCTTTTAAAGACTTTATTATATATCTATATATATATCGTATCTAGTGAGTCAATGAGTGTTGAATTGAAACGGAAGCAGTTAGGGAATTTAGTGGACCGACACTAACACTCATATGTGACTGACTAAATTGATGAAAATGTTTGACTTTTTGTGCTTGTTTATTTTGCGCTTTTCTATAAATTAATTTACTCTTAGTTTAAGTTTTTTTTATTTTATGAAAATTTCTTTTACATTATTTTCCATTCAATAATTTTCGATTGCTATATACATAATTTAAGAAACATATGTGAAATCATTTTAAAATTTTAATTTTTAGATTTTTTAGCGAATGTTATCAATTTTTTTATTAAAATATTGGAAATTTGGATATTTTATTCAAAATATATCCAATCCAAACTTTAATTAAATTTTTCTGAAAATAAAATAATCAAAGAAGTCAATGAATTTTATTCACTTAAATACTTTAATTAGCTTAGAAAGATTTCTCCCTTGCACGACTTTAAAAATAAAACTTCGTTCAAATTATCTTGCTAAAAAATGATCTTTTTGAATGTAAATGGGTTAATTCTCTTCAAAACGGTTTTTTTGTAAATACGTCATTTTAAATAAAAAAAAAGTGCAATTGAAAATGGAAAATTAAATGAAAAGAACAAATTCCAAATACAAAGAGAAGCATTTGAAATAATAATAATTAACAAAATCCAAATATTTGAAAAAAATATTTAAAAAAAACGAATTCAAAATTGAAAATGGCGAATTTAATGTGACAAAAGGACAATTTACACACTTACCTTAAAAATTATTGTACAAAATTGGCTGAATTATATCTCTTCAAATTTCGTGACTTTTCCTAAAATCGCTAGCTGCATCTTTTGATACCATATTAATGGTAGTTGAATAACATTTCATGTCAAAAACTGTCAATAAATATCAAAAATTAAAAGTTTTAAACAAAATTTTGACATTATCTGTAGTTAATCTTATTACTTAGGGTCTACATTATATACTACCCTGAAAATTTATAATTATATACAGTTTTGAAAGCATAACACTTTATATATTTAATTTTTTCAATAATGATGGCTACTTTTTAGAAAATGTCAATCAAAATTTTGATTGATCATCAGAAATATATCTAATAAAATATTCCTTCAAATTTTACATAAAATATATGTTTTTATACTAAATCGGCCATGCTGGTTTTATTTCTGTACTCATTTTTCACATTTAAGATGTGAAAATACCTATAAATGTTAAGCAAATTTGTTGTTTACTTCTAAAAATTGTCTCCAAAAACATTCATTCAAATTTTACAATGAAATATATGTTTTTATACCAAATCGATCATGCTGTTTTCATTTCTGAACTCATTTTTCACATTTTGAGGTGTTAAAATATCTGTCAATGTCAATCAAATTTGGGGTTTACTTCTAAAAACTATCTCAAAAAATATCCTGTCTAATTTTACATAAAATATATGTTTTATACCAAATCAACCATGATAGTTACATTTCTTGTCTCAGCGTTTGCTTTTTGAAAATATCTGCAAGCGTCAATAAAATATGCGGTTTAAGTTAGAAAATTATTTTAAATATATCTCAAATTTTATATGAAATATATATTTTTATACCAAATCAACCATGCTAGTTTCATTCCTGGACTCATTTTTTACATTTAGGATTTGAAAATACCTATAAGTGTTAATCAAATTTGCGGTGTATTTCTAAAAATTGTCTCCAAAAACATTCATTCTAATTTTACTATGTTTTTTATACGCAATTAACCATGCTAGTTTTATTTTTGAAATCAGTTTTGCATTTAGAGGTTTTAAATTTTCTGAAAGTGTCAATCAAATCTTCAATTTACGTCTAATGTCTTCAAAAATATTTTTGAGATTTAAATAAAATATCTGTTTCTATGCCAAATGGAAGATGCTGGTTTCATATTTGGACTCAGGCATTTATGGTTTTAAAATATCCGAAAGCTTCAATCAGATTTGAGGTTTACTTCTAAATACTGTCTTAAAAAATATTTTCAAAAAAAAAATATCTTTTTCAAATAAAATATCTGTTTTATACCAAATCGACTATGCTTATTTTATTTCTGTGTTCCATTTTGTCTAATACGGTTAAAAAATATCTCGAAGTGGCAATTGAATTAGTGATGTATGCTTGAAAATCAGTTCTGTAAAATTTTTTCAAAAAATCGTTGTATATTAGTTATATAGTAAAACTATACTTTTTTTTGTATATTTTGGCCTATAATACTTTCTTCAATCATCTTGAGTATGAAATATTTATTTTAAAAAACCAAAACGTATTATAAATTCTTTTGAAGATTAGTATGAGCGAAGGAACCAAGTTGAAAACTAATTGAAAAGAGAACATGTGATCAAAACAAATAATTTAAAAAAATATGTATCTTGACTAAATGGAAGATCTACTCCTTATATATTTTCTGAAATATATTTCTAGAACGTTTTAATCATTTTTGATTGAAACTAGAAATTTTAGCGCAAACTAAGATCACTCATTAAAAACAAAAAAAACAAAAGTAAATCTTAGCATTAAATTTTTTTCCAAAAAATTAAAGTGTTGGATCACCATGTTCCAATGAACTAGGAAGTGGTTTAATTATATAATATTGGATGCTTCAAAAAGATTTTGACTGTGAAAAAGAAGTTCCTCTTTTACAAATGAAAAATATTTAAATCTATAGCTTATCATATAGGATTACAATTAACATTTAGCTAAGATGGGTAGGAAATCTGAAAATTTAGAATAGGTCAGATTTATCAAAAATGACACAAATGCCAATATGTGAGAATTTAATCACTATCAAGATATTTTTAATTTAAATTGAATTTGTCCATCTTTTTCCTTTTGTGTCAAAGAGATAATTTTTTAGATGTAGAACGTTGACAACTTTTTGTAATTGAACAATCAACATCACGAATGATTCATCAGAAAAAAACCTTTGAAATAAGATTAGTTGACAAATATTCAGGCCTGATAATAAAATACACGATACTGATAAAAAAAAGTCTAAGATCATCAAGAAGATTCTTTAATCAGAATACTTTGAGAGAGGAAAAAAGTAATTTTATCCTTATAAAAAAATTTTCGAACACACATTGAAAAATATAAATTTCTAATGAAAAAAGAGCTACCAAGAAAGGATCATCATAGAATGAATACCAAAATTACATACTGTAAATTATAATATGACGTAGAGACTACAAGTCGATAACGAATTTGTAGCCAAAACGATGGGGGTCCTATCGAGATACCGAATTTACTGATAAATGAAATATTTTGAGTGAATTAAACACCTAAAGTTGGTTTATTAAATAAAAGAAAACCAGAGAAATACTGCAAGTAGAATTTATTTTGAAGTTTATATATTTGACATTGATTCACATGTTTAATCGATTTTTTGACAGGTTTGATTGATTTTATGAAAAATGAATATCATCACTGAATTCAGCATACTTGAAAATGGGTAGATATGTGCAAAAAACTTTATATAATTATTTAGATAAAAAGTTTCTTTTTGAGATGAGCTGTCAAATATAAATTAATTTTTTAATAGTTTGATTGATTTTCATAAAAAATGGACCTCACCACTGAATTAAGCATGGTTGATATATATATATATATATATAACATTAAAAATATTTATAAAAACTTATTAATATCCGAGAAAAATAGGATTAGGCACTTTACGCACCCTCTCAGCACTTTGGCGGACAAATTTAGCCCAACACTAATTGGGTTAAAATGAAAAAGAACTAATTTAAAGTGAAAAAAGACGAATTTATAATGGAAAATGGACGGATTTAAAGTAAAAATGGTATATTTTTATCATCATTTTCATTATTGTCATGTTTTAATTGCTTTTTGTATTGTTGTATGCTATTAATTATTTTGGAGTTGTTTTTTCCATAAAATCAACCAAATTTGTGGAAAAGTCAATCAAAGATGTCAATCAATGTTGAATATATAAACTTTAATGTATTTTTATATACATTTAATAAACAAAATTTTGTGTAATAATTTCACTGAAGAAAATTCATCTATGAAGTAAAAAAGTTTTCACAGTCAATGTAAAGCCAAAATATTTTTCCAATATTTTAAAATTTTTTATATTTTGTAAATCAATCATTTCCAATATGATTATAACATTTTTTGTTTATTTTTTGCCTTTACAATTGTGGAAATTGTGGGTATCTGCAAAGTATAGATTCTTAGAAATAGAAGTTGATTTTACTTAAATAAAAAAAAAGAAAATAAGAAAATAAAGTTGACTAACTTTTGTCGTATTTAGCAAGTTGACCAATTTAAATTTGATCAGGATGATATTTTTGTTAATCATGACATAGGTAATGAATACTGCTTATCATTGGCTAATAAATATACAGTTAATTTGCCAATAAAATTTGGTTTAGTTTTTTTGAACTAATCTATAAGATACATTTTATCTTCTCGATATAAATTCGATGGAGATGAGAAGAAATCTGATATGATAAAAGCTTAAATTTATTTACGCTTTTGTAAGAGATCATAGAAGACTCAGAAATCTGCACCACTAGTGACGTCCTTTTTAGATTTAAAGTAAACATATCTCTGCTTATCAAACCTATATTAACTTATTATTCCGAAGATATCCTCCTCTTTTAAAAAGGAGAAATTATCCCTTCTTGTTTGTGATTGGTTGACTGCTTTCCTCGTATATACAAGCGGAATCTCCTATTTCTTTCTGTGCTGAAGGAATTTTATGAAAGAAACTTCTTTATCCATATTCATTGTTAAAACTCGCCAACTTCTGGGGGAAAGGGAATTGAGGTGGGCAATTTTTTAAGAAATAGTTCGACATTGTAAAAACAAATATTCAATAATTCAAAAATTTTTCATAGTTAAAATGTCTCATGATAAATTTTAGCGGGAACATCACTTGTTTTCCATATAATTAAAGATTTGACCCTCAAAAAAGAAGAATGAGCGATAAATCCATTATTAGAAACATGAAATCGATGGAAGAAAATTTTTAGACTGATTTCATTGACTTGAATAAAATGAAAAATCCAAATTAAACTTTTAAAAAACGTTAAAGATATAAATAAAAAATGACAAAAAATCGCTGTTTCATGTTATAATTAGAACGAGAACTTATGAAATGAAGCGTAATCTCCTCATGAGATTTTTTCTCGCTTCATTTTTTTGAAATCACATCTCTTTGCTGTCATTCTCTGGTTCCGAAAGTAGCGATCGTTCTTGATGAAGACGCTTAGAAGTCCAAAACAATACAAAAAATTTCTTTCTTCTTTCCTTTCACATCTCATTTAACTCACCTGCTTCAATACTCAATAGAGAAGGCATTCTGCCTACCTTGTTTAATTAAGTTTAAGGAAAAAATTTCAAAAAACCTCAAAGTAAACTTGTAAAAATATTTCAAATTTCAGAAAAAAAAGACTCTTCAAAAGGTTATTAAAAGTAAAAAACAAAAAACTAAAAAAATCTTACAATCTGCGAGCACAGCTTCCTTTATTTTGCAGGATAAACCATGATGATACCGGCCAGAAGATTACATTAAAAATAAAACTAAAAGATTCGTTTTTCATTCAATTGTGAAAATGGCTACCAATTTAATTCGAATACACAATTTGCGAGGTGCGACTCCTTCCATTGATGTCGCCCTAAGCACGCGCTGTTTATGGGGTTAATCCATAGCAGCTTTCCACTACAGAGACGACACCTCCTTGTATACATATGTCTCATTTTATTGTTTTGCTTTTATGGTGGTTGTTTCTTCAATCTTCACAGCTCTCTAGTTTCAATCGAAATTCATTTCACACGCTGTGTGGTTGATGAAACCTCGTACCATAATTTGTCAAAGAGAAACTTCTATAACAGGTTTGCTAACTCTAGTGGCTTCCTTAAATCCCTTTGAGATTTCCCATTGATCTTAGTGTTTTGATCACTGTAACTTTTAATCTAAAGATCAATAATTAATATTTATTACTGATTCCAATCTCGCAATGATGGAGCTGTTTGTCCATGGTGTGAATCGCTTGACTGATCGCCACATTCTTCAAATCATGACACACACCAAGGTAGAGGAAAGCTATTACAAAACACTTTGTTTTGGATGCAGTGTAGTGATGTCAGACACAGCAGACACTAGAGTGGATTAGGGAGCACTTTTATCACTCATCAATAAACTTTCCTAATTTAAAAATAAAGTACTTGCGATTTTTTTTTTAATTTTTTTATTTTATTTTACAAGTTAATTTGAAATGCGCAGAAACTGATCGTTGCATTTTGACCAAATCCTAGGCCTTGAAGCAGTGCAAAATAGACATAAATTATGATTCGCTAATCATTTAAATAAATTAACATAATAATTACCATAAATTTGAATAATAACTTTTGAATTTACTGTCTTGTGAGTAAAAATGCGTGCTTACTGGTACCCCTTTCTAATATTTATAGTTAAATGTAAAGCTACATGAACGCGTTGCTCCGATTGTGTAGAAAAGAAAGCTTGGTGCGGGATCGAACCCGAGACCTTATGGATAACCAACCTTCATGGATAGATCACTGAACTTATTTTGAATTTTACTATACAATATAATAATGTTTACAAATATAATTTCACCTTGTCTGTTTTTGTTCATTAAATGCGATTCAAAGAGACATGATGAGTAATGAGACAGGGGAGAGTAGAAAATTCTAGTATCATCTCTTTCAAAAATATTCACTGTGAAATGGAAAGATAATATTATTGTAAATATTCTGTTAACTTATCTTGTGTTAGAGCTTCTTTTTTTAAAAAAAAAAAACGAGGTCAATTTCTTATAAAAAATTAATTGGAATAAAACTATCCAATTTTATATTTCATCATGACATATTGATGGAAGGATGGGACAGCGCAAATCAAAACTTTCAAACTACCAAATGTATATTCCTGCTTTTTCGCACTGAGACATTTTGTTGCGTGAGAACTCCGATTTTTCGATTGGTTAGTAAGGGTATTAACCTTAGCAGGACGGAACTTTTTAGAGCAACACTAAGGACGGTTAATGGGAGTTTTACTCCAATTTTTAAAAAAAGTATATTTCTTTTTTTTAATAAAGCTTTAGCATATCAAAGTCCTTTTAAGAATGTTTTTGTTCAGTTTGATATGTTTCCATGTTTTTTATACGAAAAAAATCAAAAAACTTATTTTAGAAGTAACGCCATCTATAATAAAAAAGAGTTTGTTTTAGTTAACGTCATCTATAATAAAAATAAAAATTGCATTCGAACTTCCATAACGTTTACACTTATTAGATATACATATTTAAGAAAAATTTTTAAATTCATCTATTATATTATTTGTTAAATTATTTCAACAAACTCTACTTCATATGCAAAAAAGGCATATTAATCATAGATTAATATTTAGTTTTTTTCAAATATATAAAAAAAATGAACTAACATTTATTCAACTATTATAAAAATACAACACACAAGTATTATAATAAAAAATTCGTAAATATTTACAATTATTATGTGTTTCTGCACTTTTTACACATAAATAAAGTATGGCTTTTACAAATGAATTTCCTTTTTCTTGGCTTACAATCAATAAAAGAACAATATCCTCGTTGAACTGATGTAGTTGGGTTCTCGTCAACATTAAAAAACCCGTAAAAAGATAATAAGTTTCTGGTAGATAAGCGAGTAAATGAACTTTGCTTCTAATCAACATGCATTTTTCAGCTAAAAGTAGAGAAAGGTGTTTTTTCAGCTAAAAGTAGAGAAAAGGTGTTTTATAAAGCATTTTCTTCCTCCTCTTAAAACTGACGTTCATCTGAATCATTAGCTCTCATAATTACCCAGCTATTATTAACTGCAATATCAAGAAAATTTGTAAAAATTGCAACTGCCAACGTCTAGAAGACTTATAACAGCTTAATTTCTTGCCATTCTGTTAAAACTCTACTCCAGATTTAAACCTATTATAATCTAGAATAGTTTGAGGTTTTTTCTGGGCCCAAAAGTTCTTTTGTGATAGTGTTGACTAGATAACAGTAGACTGGTTTGAAGTTTTTTAGAATGTTTTTCCGGTATATAAACTGTTAACGAAAAGGTTTCTGAATACAAAAATCTACTCTCACAATCATTCAAACCCAGACCTTTTAAATGCCTGGACACACATGCCATAACCTTCTATTACTTCTTACCGTACCACAGATTGTATAGTTTTGATTTTTGGCCCAATTACACAAATCCTGGGACATAAAAAACCTATCTGCATAAATACCAATAACGGTCGGTAAGCAAGAAATATTTACCAATCTTGGGTTTAAAATGATCCCTGTCCACTAAACCACTTTAATAAATTTCGCAGCAAAAAACAAAAAAACTGGACGAGTCTACACAGTGATAAATTTTCATACCATATCGACCTGGCTTGGATGGGTCGTATACTTTTATAGGTGACCTGCCTCTATACTTGACGAGCTGCTCGTCAATTGTAACGCAATTAGATGGTGACCAATATTTATGAAAATTTTCGAGGAAAAAATTTTGTAAGTATCTTATCGGAGCTAATTTATCTGAACTATTTCTTGTAGTTCTTGAATCAAATCTTATTAAGGTGCGAATAAGAATGAATACGTCTCTACTGATTGCAGCTTTTAAAAAAGGGGTTCCATACTTTTCAGAAAAAAGATGTTTGACATCAATCTGCTGATCTTTAGACTGCCCAATGTAAAGAATACAGGCTAAGTATGCTAGCAAATGTTCCATTGAAAATCTTTCATATAAACTTTTGAGGTTCTCCAACAAACAATTAGGACTTCTACAAAAAAAAATTTAACTAAATAATGTTTTCTAATAGAAAATTACTTGTAGTTTTCTTCCATTCTTTCTTTTGTGCAGACAAAAATATGGTTCAAAAGAGATTCAGTGAAAAAAAGATTAAAAATTTTCAAAGGATCTTTCAAATTTTTTGCCGTATCTTTTGGACCTGGTCTACTTGAGATGATATTAGTTGATGAGCTTCTTCCACAAATCTCTCTCAGTTCCCAAAAAAATTGGGTTCCATCTGGTGCTACAAGGGACACATCTTCGCAAAGAGCCGTTTCTTCATCGCTTGAATCTGTTTGCCTTTCGCTATCAACTGAATTTTGAATTTCATATTCACTATTTGAAAAAACGTCAGAACCAGAGGTTTCTCCTTCATCACTACTTGTATAAAAACTTGAGGAGCTCATAATAAAATTTTGCGAAGTAACTTAGGAAATCCAAATGAAGCTTGTCAAGAAATCGAAGAATTATTACACATGCACAAATAAAGCAAGAGAGAAAGTTTTGTGTAATCTATACGAGATTTCTTCACTATTTCATTCATGCCAAGGAATTATTTACCAAATGTGGTGAGAAAAAAGATAACGAATGCGTAGACAATTATATATGGATCGTGTAGTCAATTGAACAATTGAGTTCACTCTAGCCGCATGCGTATTCTCGATAAAAAATCAATATCAAGTAAGAGTTCTTTGTGTTTGAAATCATATTTTGATTTATTTCTGCGTTGTATGATGTGTCTTTTATTACCCAGATAATACCATGACACAAATTCAATAAAGAGTCCATTCTCTTCATTTTTTATTCAAGTACGCAACCATGCGCTGTTCAACAAATCGATCTAAAAAGCTATTCTAATTTTTTTTAATCTTTTTTACTTTTTATAAAATATTTTGCACTGTAGAAAAATAAATTTATAAAAACAAAGTTTTGAATAGTGATCAACATAATTTTTTCACAAAACTACATAATCATACGTTTGTTTGTTTTGTTACTTCTTTTTTCTTTGTAAATAAAAAAAATATTATAGTTCTTCTTTTTAATTTTTTATATATAATATTTTGCACTATGGAAAACAAATTTATGAAAACAAAGTTTTGAATATTGAACAATATAGTTTTTTTCACAAAACTACATATTCGTACGCTTGTTTGTTTTGTTATTAGCTAATAATGAAAGACTTGCTATAATACCCAAAGCGAAGGAAATAATAGAAACATGATTTTCGAACGTCATGTGTTTCAAAAATAATCCTCAGAAAAAATTCTAAATTTGAAATCCACTTCAAAATTTATATTTTTATAACTTGTTTAAGGTTACAACTTAAGTTTTTCATAAAAACATATTAATTTTAGATGGCGTTAAATTTAAATTTCGTATAAATTACTATAAATATTTTTTCATGTGGTGAAAATTTTATATTTCTTTTTATCTTTAAAACCCATTAAAATAAAATAAAATACCACCAAGTTAGCATATCGACTAGCTATATTTTTCTATCAGAAAAAGAGATTTTAAATATTTAATAGCCAAAAAAAGCCCTACTCCGTCCTTCTAAGGTTAAAAAATATATGTTAAATTTTTTGGATTTTTTTTCAAAAGAAAAAAAATTTAAATGTTTGTATAAATATAAAATTTTATCCAAAATATGTTTAAAAATAAATAACTTTTTTTTTCAATAAAAAATAAACTTGTGAAAATTATTGAATAAGATTAAATTTTATAAAAAATATGTTTTATAAAAAAATGTATTTATTTTTTGTTAGTTAATCAATTAGTTAATTAGCTGACTAATCAGTTAATTACTTCGTATTTTTCAGTGATATGAGTGAAATATCTATATATACAAATGTGGCGAGTTCCTTATATAAACGGATATACATTGTTCCATGAATTTTTGCTTCAAAACACTCTTGTGTTTTATAAACTTTTTCAATAGTTTATTTTTTCAAATAGTAAAAATTTGACTACAAAAAGTGCTTTTTACACTTTCTACTAAAGGCGCGAACTTTTTTGCTCCAATTTTCTACTCTTCTCTTTGCTCTCTTTACTTTTCATCAATCCTTGCATCTTTTTTTACTCTCATTACCTTTTCATAAATCCTTGCATGAAAATGATGCTGACTATACTCTATGACGTACTATACATGCAAAACCATTATGCGCTTCCCTCTCTCTCTCTAACATATCAAATTGCAAAACAACTTCTCCATTTTCCTCTCATTTTATTTACCTTTGTCTAAGCTGCTGCTTCTCTAGCTATAATCGCCCATTTGTCTGCAGTCATTCTTCTTGTTTTTTTCTCTCCCTCCAGTTCCCATGGTAACTTACGCCATTTTTATTCTTTAATAACCCGCTAAAAAGGAAATTTTAGAGACTTAGGAATTCCACAGACCAGTCCCCTATAAAACACAAGTTAAGGCGGTTAAACCTCCAGGAGGAAAATTCATTTTCATCTAAAAAAAAAAGAAAGCTCATTTATCCATTCAGCACTGATGAAGCAAACGGGTTGCGTTAAGGTTTTCGAAAAATATTGACCTTTCTTTTTCCTGTATTATAAATTATTTTAAGTACTCACATATTTGACAAAAAGGAAAAAACACAAGTACTAAAAAATATTCATTTAATTGGAAAAAAATTAATTTGCTATAGAAAGATCTTATGATAATATCTGATACGATATAACATTTCTTTCAAAAAATTTGAATTTCATACCCGTTCATAACAATGTTGCGTTTTGGAAAAATCAAAAATTCATTTTTTATATATATAATTTTTACGTTTTAAGATTAGTCCTTATTTGAGGACCATAGGAAAACATAAAAACGAAAAAATTTTTTGGTAAATTATTTAAAAATATTTGCATTTTTTTATTTTCAATTTACTCATTTTTTTATGATATTTTTTTAAATTTTCATTTTTCTTATCTAAAGAGTACTTTTATTCAATTTTTTTAGTGTAACATTATTTTTCTTTGTTATAGTTTACTGAAAAAACATGGAATCTTTCGATAATTTTAAAAAATGCTTTAAAGTATTTGGAAGTAATAACATTTTCTGAAAACGAAGAAGCAATTGATATTATTGAAATTCCTCCCCCTGTTGATGATTTAACAGATGAAGAGAGTGAAGTGAATGATGCTGATGATGATGAACCTTTTATTTCACAAGTTTTACCCAATGATGTTGTTGGAAGTTATCGATTTTTTTTCTGAATTCCATAAAAGTAAAAAAAGTCAGGCAATTGATTGGACTGAAAAAAGATGTTTTTTGACAGTCAAAGTAGTACAAAAAATATTGATGCAAATTTGAGCAAAATAGAACTTGTAGTATCGAATATGCCACATATCCAAATATTTGAATTATTTTTTACAGATAAGTTTTACAAATTTATAGTCCATTACTCCAAAATTTATGCCAATCAAAAAAATCATCATAAATTATTTCTTTCAGTCAATTGTTTGAAAAAGTTTTTTGGATCTTAATTCTATCTATGGGCATCACAAAGTTCCTCATGCTAAACATTTTTGGTGTTTAGATGATGAGTTCGATGTAAAAATAGTTAGAAAAGCGATGTCCCGCAATAGATTCATGGAAATCAAAAAATATTTATATTTTAATGATAATGCTTTGAAAAATTAAACAAAAAAAGCTTTCAAAATAAAACCCTTATATGATTGCCTAAATAATAGTTTTAAAAGTTTCGGTATTTTTCAAAACTTTTGAGCATTGATGAACAAATGGTGCCCTTTTATGGAAAATATAGTATAAAGCAATTTATTCATGGAAAACCTTTTCGTTTTGGTTTCAAGCACTGGATAATGAGCTGTTCGCTTACTGCATTTTGTTTTCATATGGATTTGTATCAAGGCAAAGCATCGTTTGAAGGTAAACGTTCCGGTAATTTAGGCCTTGGTGCTAACGTCGTTCTTTCAATGTGCAGCAAACTTGAATATCCAGAAAAGTAAGAAATTTATAATGATAACTTTTTTACAAGCTACGATCTTTTTGCACACATGGCTATAAAAACTTGAAAATTACAGGTACTGTAAGATGTAATAGAACCTCAATTTGTCCACTGAAGAAAAATGATGTAAAAAAAAAGAAAAGAGATACAAAGTTGATGAAAAAAAGAAAGTAATGTTTCTAAAATGATTTGGTAACAACTTTGTTATTGTAGGAACGAATCATCAAAGCATTGAACCTTTTGACAATGTTACACGATTTTCTTCAGAATACAAAAAGATCATGAAAGTACGAAGACCAAGTATAGTTTAACAATACAACTTAAAAAAGGTTAGAAAAGAATGTACAAAGTGTAATGCGAAATTGTGTGGCATTCTAAATAATTCCTGTAGTTTTGTACAAAATTTGCAAAAAGCACGACAAAAAATCTTTTTAAGTCAATTTGTTTTTACAATTTGATTTTTATAAATAAAAATTTTTGTTTTGTTTTATAAATTTACTCGTTTTTATATATACTTATTAATTTCCCATAGTCCTCAAAAAGGGACCAAAATATTAGTAAAAAATTTATGCGTTACAAACATGAAAATATTAAAAACAAGGTTAATTAAATTAAAATAAACTTAGAAAAACATGAAAAATGTAAAAATAATGTTTTAGAAAATTTGGTAAATAATGGGTTAATAAGACCATAAACCCATTAACCCGTTAACGACCATAATAATCAGACGATATTTAATGTAAAGCAGAAGATTTGTATTAAAGAGCTTTGATAAACGCAGACGATTTTATTTTTGTAAAGTCGACTATAGTCGACATGGGCGTTAACGGGTTATAAGCAATAAATGGTGTTATGTTATTTGACCATGACTGGCTTAAATGGCATTTTTCTAAGTCCGAACATCAAGAATCAGAGAATCTGTGTAAGCAAGCATTCAATACGTGGAAAGCCTGAATTTAGCAGGCAATTCGTGTACTGACTGACCAACTGAAGACAGCTTAACTGTGGAATGTATTTGGTTTTCCTGCACGTTGTTTACCTTTCCTACACATATAGAGAAGCTTCGATACATTATTCGCTGTTTTTCCTTAATTGTTGCTTTCTTCAGCGCTAAATTAGTGAAATCTCTAGGCAACCTTTCTACTAGCACATTTATATGCTTTCTATATTTATCAACGGTGGCTGCACGTCTTCCTTTACTCTCGGAAGCGACTTTGATCTCAAAATCACTTATTCCAATTGAAATTGCCTGCATACATACACAATCCTTAGTTTGTAACCAAAAGTAAGTTTTGTCAAAATATCTAAATGCTTAAAACTTTATCATTTTTAACGTAGTACAGGAGTTTCAGTTATAATGAACCGTCACTGCAACTTTCATTGAAATTTCAGTTATAACAAAATTCCATTACAACTAAATCATTTTTCCAATTATAAAAATTAATATGTTTACTTTTTCGTTTAGATTAAGTTTTTTTTTTAATTTACATGATTTTGATTTTTTATTAACTATAGAAAGATACAAATTTAAATTGAAATGTAAATTGATCACTGCTTAACTTATTATTATTATCCTCATTAAAACATCTAAATTAATTTTCTTCATTTCTCGAGAATTAAAGGATTTTTAATTTTACCGCTTTTCCTTAAATTAAATATTTTTCAGCTTCAAAAAATGATTTTAAAATAAAGAATTAATATATTCTCATTTTATATTCATCCTAAACAAATTTTATATATATATATATTCATTTTCTTCAAAAAAATCTCCAGTCTCAAGAAAATTTTTAATCATTATTAAAAAATTATTAAAAAAAATTATTAAAATTTTTAAGCATTATTAAAAAAGTAGAATTCAAAACTTCCGTGTGGATGATGAAAATGAGAAATTATTGATATTAACGCACACCACCATCATTTTATACTTTACCTGCCCTAAAAACAACAGCATCATATTTCTCCTTTACTCTTTTGCGAATGAATTGTCTGGTATTGTAGACTTTTAAGCGCTTGAGATCTTTGATCTAGTAGAATCTAGAACAAAAGCAAACAGAGTGTATGAAAGCAGTAGAGAGTTTGTATTTGACTTTTTTTACATCACAAATGCAACAGCAGAGTAATGCGAAAACACGATATTTTCGTTTAAAACGAAAGTCAAACAAACAAGCAAGCAGCACATTCAAACTTCATAAAATATATTGACTCCTCAACACTTGTATTACTTCGTGACAACTTCAAAGGTCTGCACTGTGATTTTTGAATTTTATCACCCATTTTCAACTTTTCATTCTGATGTAAACCTTCTTAAAATCTTTTGCCATATGTAAGGAATCAATAATTACTTTAATTTCCATTTTTTTTATCCAACATAATTTAACATAACTGAAAGTTATCAATTCAAAAAATATTTATAATATTGATTCTGAAATATCCAAGAAAAGAGGGTGGAATATGACCCGGTTGAATTAGGGTGGGAGCGTTGAACACTAAAACTTTTGAAACAATTGAAAAGATGATTTTCTTCGTTCTTTTTCGGTAGCGACAACGATGCGTTAAATTCCATACACTATGAATAGTTTAGGAATAATTTGATCATATTGGATTGGAATTTGGATTTAAAGATACTGGTCACGTGATACTTTCCCTCTTTATATTAAATTTTAAATTATTTGAGTGCATCTAATAGCATGACACTTTATCAATGAGTAATATTTTTCTTAAAAAAATGTTATTTAAAAATATGTTTCCAAATTTACATTTTTTTATTTATTTGTTCGTGATGATAGTAGTAAGTGCAGGTTTTCATGCCTTCTGAGCTTTGTGAATATCCCAATTAGAGCCCTGCGCGGGTCGTATAAACTTGTCCGCACCCGCACCCGTCCCGCATTTTATCGAAATAATACAAAGCTAATTAAATGTAATTTTATATCCTTAACATTCTTGGAAAAAATCTTAGATATACTATACTACTTTTAAATATATTATTAATTTTTTTACAAATAAGTTTTTGTCTGAAAAAAAATTTCTTTGAGAAGTTGTGTAATCTGAATAAACAAATTGTCTTATCAACAATTGTAATATTTTAAATTTTCAATATAGAATCCCCAAAGATTAGCCCTTTGATTTTTCAAATTTATACGCCTCCCATTTTATCAACTTGGACGCAAATCTCATTTGTTTTGCACCTGCCCGGCACCAAACTAAAAAAATAATGATGCTCGGATCTATCCCGTATCATACTTTAAAACTCGCATCGAATCTGTACTTAAGTATTTTATTATAAAAAATTTTCAAATATTTAGATTTTTCAAATTTGTATTTTTGGCTTGCATTTTTTATTTGTATAGTTTGTTTTCTCATATAAAATAACAGAAAGCATTAGAGTTTACCTCTTGAACTAAGTCAATGAATCCACCACAACCGATCGTTTCAAATGGTCTAAGATCTTTAGCTATAAAACGGACGCATGCCAGTTTAATGTTTTCTTTCTTAGCTTTCGAAATAACTTTAGCATTATTCAAAACAAAAATACAACGTAAAAAATACACGTGCAATGTATTATTATAATAGGGGTATAGCAAACTGCATCCTGCATGCCACATATGGTCGTTGATTGCTTTTTTTTGTTTTCCCTCAATTTTAAAATTTTGTTTAAACATATTTTTCGCAAACTTTTCAAAACTTCAGTTCAAAAACATAAATTTGCTGTCCTGTTTTTTAGAATTATTTCAAGGCATTTATATTGAAAAAAGGAGTGTTGATAGGCTTGGATAATTAAAAAATCATATTTTTGCCCATAAATATAAGTGCAGTGATTGAGAGTTCAGGTAATTACAGTTTACTAATATGCCTCTAAAATTATCATAGAATCGAATTTCAAAGCGACTTCCAAAGAAAAGTTGACACCTCGATATATAAGATTATATCTTTAATTTATACAATCAGTCTAAGTCTTAAGAATTTAAAATTTGACTATATCTTATTTCAAGTTTAGTTATTTATTTTCAATGGGTGTTTCACATCATTATCTTATACAAAATGGAACTTTTTGCTCAAGCTTTGATCCATAAAATTTTTTTGTTTATAAAAACTCTATTTTTTATTCAGAATTTCAACGAAACTTTTTGAAAGAAGGGAAAATGTAGTGAGATGTTTCCATCAAAAACACACATGTGCCTGAACATATATGAACCAAGATTTGATGCTGAAATCACTGGATTCGAACACAAAGCCTGGTTATACCATTACTATGACTTTAGCTCATTCAAGGCAAATTGATCAAAAATTAATATCAAAAAAATTAACTAACTGATCATCGGATTAGTGAACTAATCAGCAGAATAATTAAGCAAATTATTAACAGAACTAAAAAGATAAACTTAATAACAACTTGGAATATATATATATTAAATAAACTAATTTTATTTATTTTTATCTACGCTAATTCAAAATGGCCAATATACGTCATAGAAAGAAACTTTTCCAGGCCATGGATATAAATTCAAAGGTACTAAACAAGTTTCAATCGCATAATAATAGCACGCATCAAGTTAAAATGCTACTCACATTGCTAACACTATATATTGAAGTTAGGACAAAATGTATTCGTGTGATTAGTTTGTTCAAAGATTTGATATTTCTTTTAAAAATAAAATTATCAACTTCATCATCATCGTAGAGGAAGTGTGATGCGTATGTACTCGATTCCCACGTTTTAAAAGCTGAATTGCAATAAAAACTGTGCTCCTATATAGTTTCCACTTTTTACTGCCAAAGCACAAATTATTATTATTTTTAATGGGAAAGAAATCAGAAATCAATGTCTTCAATTTCTTGAAATCTAATCTAGTGCCACTTTTTCTTTTATGTCTTATTTCTTCGAAAGAAATTTAGATTTCAATTTGTTCAAATTTTCACCATTAAATTTAAGGTAAGAATGATACACCACCTATCACTTCCTTTTTTCGCTACAATATAGTGTGGCACCCTTTAACATTGCAAGTCGGATTAAATTAAAGCTTGAATAGCGTCTCAACCGTAATCCAAAATTTTTGAGCATTAAATCATAAAAAATTATGACAGGCATTTTTACTGTTTTTTTCATCATCTCTTAGTTTAGAATTATTTGCTGAAATAAAATGAAAAACTTGAATTTCCAAGACTTTTATATCTTTTCCGCTTGCTACTCATTTCTCTACTCCTCTCCTTCACTTCTCTTATGATCTCCGTATTCATTGTGTTCTCACTCTTTTTTTCAAATAATTAAAATTAGACAAACATAATAACATATGTGAAGTCGAATACGGTCCAAAATATTTGAAAAATTGATATGTATATTCAGACTTGTAGTTATTTCTTTGAAAATGTTTTAAAACCTCTATAAACTCATCAGAACTCAATAAATGGATCATTTATTGGAAAAATTTCCGATACTCTTGAAAATGAGAACTTTGTTGGCACACTTGATTTATCCAAAGCCTTGGAACTATTTCACATAGCAGCCTATTGATATCTAGATTTCCTATATAAAGCTTATATCTTCCAAATCGATCATTTTGTTCTCCCCAAACTTTTCTAATAAACTTCAATATTTTTTATGAATAATTTTAGGTTCAGTTTAAGGTTTTTTTCTATATTTATGAATGACAACATTTTATCATTTTGTAATATCGATATATAATACCTTTTGCTAAAGATATTGTGGTTATCTTCAATTCTCAGATTCTATTCAGATAAAACTGCAATATTGAAAATTTTTCACTGATTGATTTAACTATCTTTAAAATAAAACTAAATCTAAATATAGTATTTTTTTTATAAATAAATTTGATTATATGTACTTTTTTTATTATATGTTTCAAAAATTTGCTAATTTCAAATTATTGGGTTGAAAAATTAATTACAATCTATCTTAGACGGTTCATATCAATGTCATTTTCACTAAATTCAACTATGTAATAAGTACGTTGAAGCAAGCTGTAAAATTTTGTTCAATTGAGAAATTCTTATTTTTGTATAAAACATTTATTCTCCCACACATAAATCATGATTTACTTAATTCACGTCATCTTTCAACCGACAAAGTTCATTTATAATGCTTTGTATGTTATTTTTAAACACAAAATTTTCATACTAATGACATACATTTGAAAATCTTTGCTCATAAGTTTTTCCATTGGGAATCGACTCTTCCATATTTGCATTTGTTACATCACAAGCCCTCTTCTCCGTAATTTACTTGTAGGGCCTTTTTATCCTCTTTCAACCTGCACACTTAGATTGAATCCAATCCAAACCTAGGAGGATCCTATAGAATACTGCCTTCTTGCAACTGCATGGTGAACACCAGTTTAAGTTTTCCATCATCATACAAATCGCAGGCAAGAAGACTTTGTTTGAATATACCGTAGCAAAAGTAATTGTTATGCTTGCCACGATTAATTTTTTAATTAAATTTTTTAAACTGGTCATGTTTTTGTAGTTTATAATATTTTTCCTATTATTTATTGTTTCTTGGGTTATTTCAAGGCGGTCTTGTGGCTTTTAATAAATCCATCAAGCCAAATATGCAAACGTTTTTTTCTTTACCATACTCACAGAATATATACACATTTTTATTTTGTTTTCATTTCATTCATTATATTGAATATTGAATATTTGAATATTGAAGCATATGATATATTTGATTTCAAATCACGAAAAAAATTAATTATTTAATTAATTTAATTAAATTAATCAAATTATTAATTATTTTAATTAAATTAATTATTAATTAAATTTAATTATTTATTTAATTTTTTTAAAATGAAACTCAAGCTACTTACGAAGAAAATCTTATAACGAAATCTCGTTAAACTTGTTTCACACGAAGAGGACTAACTGCGTTGTGTCCTTTATACATTCAAACTTTCTGCCTCAAACCAGGTCATTGTAAATCAGAAGTAGTGATATCTTGTTGCTCTTCTTCCCGAGAAGAAAAAAGCTGATGCATGCTTTTTGCAAAATTTGTGAAAATAAAAATGCTTATTTGATCACCACTCTCAATAAAGTGTTCTTTGAGGCGGATAATAATTTATGATAATGAGAAGTTGAATATGAAACATAAATTAGACATTTTCTTTATACATAATAATGAAAAGATTAGCTATACACGGCCACTCACGTTGCTCGTCTATATTAAGTGATTGCATTTAGCCAATCAGATTTGCCATTTTTGCACAGTTGAATTGAATAAGCAAAATTTATTCAAGAATTATTCAAATTAATTGGCTCAAATCTTGGCGTAATTTTATTGGCTCTATCCGTCCCTCAAATTTGTATTTTTTTGAATGATCCTTAAATCACTGATTTAATTGGTTTTTGGCAACGAACCCTGAATGGAAGCGACTTTAGGCTTGGCAAGGTCTTCTTTAAATCATTATGACCGATCAAGAGATTTTAAATTTTTCTACATCCTTTTCAAACAGGCTGCGCATATCGTGGAAAACCGGCGCGAAGTCATTGAGCTCAAGCAAAAATGTATTTTGAGTCTATAAGAGTGCATATATGAAAATTAAGAGATGTCGCATTTTTAGCACTCAAAAAACCTCCTAAATAACAGAGAGTGTTTTTAGTGTAACAGAAAACAGAAAATTTAACTTTCTTATCCAAAATTTACCTTTTGAAATTTTGAATGAATCATTTTTGTATAACTATTTTTATAATTCCTCATACGAAGTCTATTTTCCCTTAAATCGGTTCAAGTTGGTTAATGGTGAAAACAAGAATTGTCAAATAAATTCACGTAAAATTTTGATGAAATACACGTGAAATATTTCGCTTACGTACACTTCAAATTAGCTTGTTCTTCCAATTTGAGATTATTCTTGCTGAAATTAGTGCTACCCTACACACACTCATTTTGCTATTTTTGGTTGTTTCCTTTGGTCTTGCCAAAGCACTAATGTAAGTGTCCCCTGCATGACTAAGCCCACACTAGCGAAATATAAGCACATATTTTCTGTATCTCCAAAAAACGAATAAAACTTATGCCCCCAGGTCCGTAAAAAAGTTTGTACTCGCATTTACGCGGAACAGCATAAATTAGTTTACAAGTTTTTTAATAAGGCGATAAAATGGAAAATAAATAAATAGAAATGTAACTCTCATTACTTTTACAATAATAGTAACAAACTTTAAAAAATGGCACGGCTTTTCTTGATAAAATACTTCAGATCAAAAATTATGATCAAAATGAAGGATTCAAGTGGAATTGGATAAAGAGTCAACGCTGTGTTTAGATGCAAACATTTATGCAAAAGTAAGTTGTTTTAATTGCTACGCGGATGTAGTCACTTTTATTTTTTCTATTATTAATGTTTATAATCTTTACACTTAAAATTGTATAAAAAATAAAAAAAAGTATTTACAGTCTCAAACTAAATGCTGCAAATATGAGTGTGTTTAGTAGTTTGCCAATTATTTAACGAAAAATAATAATAATAATAATAATCAAAACAGGCATTAAATTCTTTATTTTTATATTAATTTGATTTGTATCATTACTTTTAAAAAATTTAAAAATATTTCTTACATACAGTAGATTTATGAAGAATTTTTGCCAACAAAGTTTGATTCATCTCACGAATTCTTCCTCAGATTAAGCATTCTAAAATGAGATCTTTTAAAGTTCTTTATAATTTCTACTTCTTTCTTAGTTTTCAATCTTGTTATAGGTGTAGTATATTATAAATATAATACTGTGTTTAAAATAAAGCAGGTTAACAATTTACATGTTATATTTACTACTAAAAATTATTTAAACTAAAATTAAAATACCTTCTCGGTTCACGAATATTTGGGGTAAAGAAAAGGGTGTGTGGAACGAAATTCCGATCTTTCAAAAGTGCGCATCTTTCATTGATAAATTATTATTATTATCCCGATAAGCTGACAGAATATGAGTTTTTGAACAATCGTTTAAAGAAATTGAAAAAAGTTTTAGCGTCAAATGCACAAGCGGGTATACATAAATCCAGGGCCGGCCTTAGTGATTGCGGGGCCCAATGCAAAAAATTTTTGCGGGGCCTAGCATGAGCGAAAAGCAATTAAAAAATACATAAAATTTATTTTATCTTTTTAACTAAAAAATCAAATTAGCTTTATTTTGCGAACTTTGCGTTCAGCAAAATTATGTACAATATTATCAAAGTTTTGATCTCTACAAAGATCACGCTCAATTGAAAGGATGGCCAAGTCGTTCAATCTATCTTCATCTATTGTTGACCTTAAATAAGTTTTGATTAATTTGAGACGTGAAAAACTTCTTTCAGCAGATGCCACAGTCACAGGAATTGTCAAAAAAATTCTAAGTGCAACAAAGTAGTTAGGAAAGGCAGTGTATCTCTCGTTATTAGAAAGATAAGTTAAAATTTCTATTGGAGTCTTGTCTGTGTCTGGTAAAAAATGTTTTAATGACTCGATTTCGTCAGCTAAATCAACTCCACATATATCTGTAGACTGATCAATTGAAGAAGTTAATGCTTGTTGAAGATTTTTTGCAAGCTTTTGTATATCATCACGTCGAAGGCTCTTAAAACTAATAAGAAAACTAAACAAATTTACATTTGATTTTAGCTGTTCAAATCTTGGCTCTAAAGATTGGATTGCAGTGTCTATAATTCTGTTAAAACAATTTATTCTGTAATCATCTTGAGCATTGTTAGGGGTGTAATCTTTGGCAGTTTCATCAAAAAACCTCTTTCTTTTTTTCTGACGCTTGACTGGAAAGATCGTATCGACTTCCATGTTTTCAGCCAATTCTTTTGCCACAATCAAAATATGGGTAAAACCGTTAATTCTCAAGTTTTTGAGCCAGGTTAACACCTTGTTAAATGAATCCATTGAAGCACTTAAATCTATTTTTTCACTTTGCATTTCTTTACTAACAGTTTTGACTTGAAAAAGTACATCATACCATAACACAAGTGACACCAAAAATTTATAGTTTTTCAGTGATTCATACAGAGTTTCTGCTTCGCTTTTGCACATTGCGTCATCAGTTTTCTGCGCTAACTCGTCTAGCGCATCACAAATTTCAGGTAACTGATAACGAAGCGCTTTGACACTATCAATTTTACACTCCCACCTTGTTTCGCACAAAGGCTTCAGAGTTAGATTTGGAACGTGTTTTTTCAACAGTGTCCACCTCTTTGTAGATCCTGCAAATATTGAGTATACACGTTGAATAACTCCAAAAAAACTCAACGCATCAGGGCATGATTTAGTCAAATCTGCTATAAGTAGATTATAATTATGGCATGCACATGGAGGAAAGAATGCTCGGTTGTTGATATCCAAAAGCCGTTTTTGAACTCCAGAATAAACACCTTTCATATTAGCGCCATTATCATACCCTTGGCCAAGAATATTTTGAACATTTAATCCAAATTTTTCAAGAACATTTACCAAAACATTACATAGGTTTTTTCCAGAAGTACTTTCAACAGGAAGAAACTTAATAAAACGTTCATAGACAGCTACTGATTTTTTTACTTTAATGACATCTGTTCTATATGACTTATGTCCGGTGTACAGTCTAAAATTACAGAAAAATACATCGCGTTCCTGACATCTTCAAGTATATCATTTTGAACAGCTTCAGCTAAAATAGAAACAAGTTCATTTTGAATTCTTTTTCCTAAGTAATGATCATGAATCTCAGAGTTTTTTACACGTCGTAGATGTTCCCCCATCACTGGATCAAACTTTGTAACTAATTCTACCAGACCTAAAAAATTTCCATTATTTTATTCCCCAATTTTTTCATTAGAACCTCTGAAAGCTAAATTACGCTCGGCTAAAAACTGTACAATTGCAATTAATCTTTGAAAAACTTGACTCCAATACAACTTTTTTTACTTAGTCTTGCGCCAGCTTCCCAGCAACTAACGATAGCTTCCAAATGTCCTGATGACTTCTCATGTTCTGCCAACCTTATGCCACAAGTTGGCCAGTGATTGAATCCTTTATTAACAAACAAGCTTCCCTGTTTCCCCAAAAGTCGGCAGTAAAAACAAAAAATTTTATCTGTTGAAACAGAATAAACTAACCAAGGTCGCAAAATACTTTCTCCATTATTTAATTTTCGTTTGCAGTGATATTTGGAAAATCGTCTACCATCTTTATTTTTAGGAAAATCTTCTAATATTATTTCAGTTGGACCTTTATGTAACAAAAAATCTATCGAAGATCTATCCATGTTTTCAGGCCAATTGGCGAGATCATCAAAGTTTTCTACTGATATATTATCAAAGCAAGCTGGTACTGATAAATCATTGTGATGATTTTTCAAATTTTTTTCAAAATCCTCTTTTACATTCTGACTAGAAGTAGGCAAGTTTTCACCTTCAAAATTTAGTTTCTTAAAAAACAAATCTATGGCTCCTTTCTGTTTATTAATCATAATATCGTTCGCTTTTTTCTTCATCTTTTTTTCCCAGCTAGATGTATACTTTCTGCCGATGTCTCTTGATCTTTTTGGAAACTTTTTTTCCATTTTCGCTATTCAACTTCTAAAATAAAGATTTCTAAAATAAAGAGAACTAATTTTAAAAAATCAGCATCTTAAAATTATTAAAATATTCTAAATAAAAAGCATGTTAAAACTCTTATTAGGAATTTAAGCTATTTATTTATTAAAAAAATAATTATAATTATAATAATTGACATTTAACACTTTATACTTTTTATTTATTTTATACTTTATAAAATTTTACTTTTTTTACTTTTTATACTTTATTACTTTTTATTTTTAAATTGAGCAAAATAATTCTAAAAAACTATAGAGATAATTCCAAAAATCTATTTAAAAAAAAATATTTTACTAAAGTTATTAAATTAATAATTAAATTAAATATTTAAAAATATTATAATTAAATAAGTTGTTATTTATTAAAGTAAAAAAATATATGCTTTTATAAAAGTTATCAAAACATAATATTGCGGCGCCTAAAAAGAGCGCGGGGCCCAATGCGCCGCATCGGTCTCAGTGCCTTAAGGTCTCAGTGCCCTGCATAAATCTAATGGTTCCTCCTAACCGAATTCTTATAACTTCATGAAAGTGACACAATAATATTTGTTTTACGCAAAACACTGCATGTAAGCAATTTTCTAGAAGACTAGGTAGAAAAATTTATTGAACTTGTGTGTGTGTGTGTGTGTGTGTTCGGTACTTGTGACTTCACGATTACATTTTGATTTTGTACAAGAATTAAGTGAAAAAGCATTGCGACACCCATTTTTCATTATTTCACATTGTTGACACAGTGAGAGAATCTTCTCGCATCCATAAAAATTATGGTTGCTATCGCTCATAACAAAATTTCAAGAAGTGGATTTTAATGCTAAACTTTTGATCTTTTGCATATTTCAAAGAAATGGAAGATCTCAAGCTTCGTTTTCTATTCCTGATTGTAGATTTGTAGTGATCTCTCGAATGAGTAATGATGAACTACATCATCTTAGCTGCAATTTCATCAGCCATTTCCCTCCTCTTCATCATTTTCATCGTCATCATCATTCTCTTTAGAAAGGAATTCAACTTTGATCCCAGTGATGACATCCGAAAACTCAGTAATCTTTCTCTACTTTCTATTTTTGAGTAGTATTTGGATATACCCCTTCTCCCATTCTTTATTCAGAGGCGTAAGCTAGCTATATGACATGAGGAGCGTGTTTTTCCATAGCTTCTAATTTGTAAAAAGATAGAATATGTCTTTTCTCTCCTGTAATATCAGTAGATAGTGAAAAATGTAATTTTTTATTTTAAATATATTTTTCCTTTTTCATCTCCTTATTTTCTAATTTATTCTTCAAGACCAAACTGATAGACCACACTTTTCAAAGCCTATAAATTTATATAATATAATTTTAATGGCTTTCATCCATACTTAAGGCATGTACGTTCGAAAAGAAAAGATGAAGCAAGCGGTTTGTCAGGAAGATATTTTGATTGCGGAGGAAAAACCTTTGAAAAGCGTTCGCAAGGTAAGACGATTTTTATCGAAATCATTTTCCACCAAAGCAGGGTATTTTAACTATTTCAAGATTCGAAGCATAGATACCATTGTTACGCTACGAATCTTGAAATATCACATTTCTGAAAGAATTCTTGAACCAAAACATAGTAAAAAATATTAAGATAAAGCAACATGCTCCTTTGAGATTGTTTTTCATTAGGGTTTTGTATCTTTTAGTTTCTGTGACGGTAATAACTCTTTAGAATGTTTAGAAGTAGAAATTACTGTTTAAATTTTTGAAGCATAAATTTTAGCTTCTAATTTGTCATGATTACTATAACAAAGATAAGTAATCTTAAAGATGTTTTAACGTGTGGTTTGAATCAGTGCCGGATTAAGGGTTTCGTGGCCTCAAGGCACACTTTAAAATTGGCCTGGGCTAAGCCCGTCAGAAGAAAAATTAAAGGGGGGGGGGGACATTTAAATTTTCTCAAAAAGATCACCTAGGGCCTAGGCTATCAGTTTTTCCAAAAATTTTTAGAGAAACTTTGATTTTTACCAAAATAAGTTATCGAAAAAGTTTTTTGATGTCTCTCCATAGTTACAGGCCTGATATAAATTAATATAATTGTTAAAATATAAAAAAATTTAAAATTTCAACATTTTAGAGTATTGCACATTTTCAAATTTTAAGTGAAGTCGATTTTATCTAGATTCTAGAACCACTCTTTCAATACACATAAGTGCCAGTACACCAAGACGATCCTGTGTCATAGTTGATTCGCTCCACATCCATAATTCTGGGTAGCTGCGAAAAAGATCATTCTCCCGAGCAATTAGTGGACATCAATGACAAATATATTCTAAAAATTACCTCGGTGTTCGGGAATGCAGTATATACCTCGTTTGTGTGCAATAACATGAAAATGTGTTAGGCATTGCCCGTTGACTCTTTTCTGTTGTATTTTTTTGACTGTTCTTTGTACCAAAAAATAAATTGTCCAAATTCTGAGTAAATTTCAGAAGATAAATCTTTTTGGTATAAATTAACTTGAAACTTTAACTCTTCATCGGACATCGAATTAAATTCGGTTAAAACACTAAAACCTTCTTGAACAAATGAATATGATTTAATGCGTTGCTTCAAAGCACTGTTGAGCTGGTCAATTATAACATAAAAAGTGTTAACTTTAAATCTATACACTCCTGACATTTCTTTTATAGCATCAACAGCACTTCCTTCACAAAAATCCTTTTTCCTTTTCGGTATACGACGTGATTCATTTTCAAACTTATAAGATTTGTTCGCACTCCAGTCAGAAGCTTTTTCATCCTAAGAGTCAAACTTTCGTCTACATTCAATCGTAAATTTATCTAGGCTTTTCATAAGACTGTAGTCATTTTAATGCTGGAGCGCTGCAGAAAGTCATTCCATAACTCACACATAAAAGCGACCTCTTTAGCAACCATTCGCTTTGCCAAAGCATTTGCCTGATTTTGAGTGTCTCCAGTTTGGTTATTATCGGTTGCGATTTCTTCTAGAGCACTCTGGAATTGCTTATATCCCCTGAAAACAGCCTCAGTAGCTTCTTCTTTGACAGACAATCGAGTATCGGATGGATGCTTAGGAACAAGACATTTACACTCCTGTTTAACATAAGATAACAAAATTCCGCATCGATGTGTAGAACCCAAAAATTTTTATACAACTGGTGCAAAAACCCGAAGTAAGAAACAGCTTCAACGCAACAGTCCACTTCAGATTGGCCTACTAAATTAAGCGAGTGACATGCCCCCGGAATATAATCGACTAAGTGATTCTTTTTTTTCAAAATTTGCTGCATTCCAATATAGTATTTGCCAGACATATTGTTTGCATTGTCATAGGTCTGTCCACGGCAGTTATAAAAATCAATTTTCTGCTTCGACTAGTACTGAAGAAGAGTATCTGTGAGATTCTGGCCAGTGTGACTGGAAATATTGATGAAAGTGAGAAATCGTTCTACGCGCTCATAATTTGTCATTTTAACATGAAGAATAATTATTGTGAGCTGGTCTGTACGAGAAATATCTGGTGTTGAATCCACTTAAACAGAGAAATATCTAGACCTAACAATCTCTTGTTTGATGAAGCTGAGCACGTTATGTCCCATTAAAGTAGCAATTTTATCACATATTGTTTTAGAAAGGTAGGATGAATGACCCTGCCCGCGATTTGCAAATTGACGAATATGTTGAGGTAGAAAAGGATCAAATTAACCAATCAGTTCTAATATTCCTAAATAATTACCATTGCTCTTAGAACCGATAATCTCATTGCTTCCCCGAAGTGGTAAACCCCTTGGACAAAGAAATTTAATTGTTGCAACACAACGTGTGAGCACATTTTTCCAATAAATTTTTTGCTCGCAAATATTTTTGTAAAACTTTTCATCAATGTGGCCAGCAGCAGAAGAGCGGTCAGCTAGAATCATAATATAGCGAATATGTTTTGCGCTCGTTTCATGAACTTTCAAAGTTTGTATTTTTTCAGTCATTATCTCCTGATGTAAATAATTTTAGACTTCTATCTGAAGAAAACAACATACATGGAAAGTAAAATAAACTAGCCTTGGATGGAGAATAAACAAGCCACTCTTGATCGACAACCTCCCCATCTGGTAAAACGCATTAAAATGCACTAGGATCCAGAATATTCGCTATTGGTTTCTGGATATTCATTTGCTTTTTTTCAAAACTGGTCTATACCAGTACTAAAGAGTACATCACGCATTTTCTCTGTTATGTTTTTCAGCAAACCAACATCTGGTACAACTTGAATTGATTGTAAACTCTGAATGTCTGTGTACTGGTTGAAGTTTCAACATCTTCGTCATCATCATCATCATCATCAAAATCATGGCTATAACTTTTGTCCTGCTCAGTTTCAGGTTGAGAAAAAATAGGATGATCGTTTTTTAGGCTTTCACTTCTGTTTTCAGCTTCTTTATCTTTATCAACAAACTGGAAAAATGAAGTTAATTTACGAGTTTTGGCCAGAAGGAAGTCTTTTTTTTCCTTTTTCTTCTTTGATTCTTCGGCTCTTTCCCAGCCACTTTTAGGTTTTGACATGATAAAAGTAAAGGTACCATGGGGTGTTTTCATCGAGAAAGCACAATAGGGCCGCTTGTATCGAACTATGAGAAAGTATGCTTGATACGGAATCCAACCCAAGACCTTGAATTATCGAAACCTAGTATCTAACCAACCTTACTCATGCCCCCAAAAATTAAACATGTTTTTACCATGATAAACAATGTAAATTAATGATTTTAAGTATTTCTGAAGAAAAATAAAAAATCAATATATCAAATGTTTTTAAAAATGAAAACGATTTACCCCTTACTTACTTTCAAAACTAAAAAACAGGGCAGCGCCATTTTATTTAAGGATAAGTTTATCAAAGTGAATTTAAATATAAATAAAATATAATAAATTAAAATCAATTATTTTTTTTATTCAATTTTTTTATATTTTTTTCAATTAATTATTAAAATTTTAATTTTCTTAAAAAAAATTTCATATTTATTATCTCAAATTCTCAAATAGAATTTAAATCAATGAGATTATATCTCAAATCTTAGATCCTTTAATTTTCTGAACTGCCTAAAAACAAACTGTAAAAAAAACTGAAAAAAAATTAATTTATAACTGATCCTGAGAAAAAGTGTCCTGTTATTTTTTCGTGGCCTCTAGGCTTTTAAGGTTATGATGAACGAATAGAAGAGAACTTACCATTTCCAATATTGGAAAAGATTTATATCTTTTTATCTACTGTATTTTGAATTTTTATGGATATTATTTCTTTTCCCAATATGGTAACAAAAAATGTAAAATATTTATTCACTCATGAAAACAATTAGCAACGGTTACTTGAAATATCTAGTAACCCTTACTCTTCTTCGAATTACTATACCTTTATTCTACTAACATAGTAAATATAATATCTTAATTGAGTAAATTAGGAAATTAATATTAACCTAAAAGTTAATTATAACTATTAATTAACTTAAAATGCAAAGAAAAAATCTATTAAAATCACTTATAGTCTCAACTACTTCATCAAATTTAAAATAATAATGAATGTGTGAAATAAAATCAAAATTTATTATAAAATAATTAACATTTTGGTTAATTAAAAACCAATATTTAAAATGTTTTTATCAAAAGCTTTCTTGTCTTCTAACTTTAACTTGTTTTTTTTGTAGAAAAGTAAATGTTTTTTAGGATATTTTAAATGAAAACAATAAAAGGAACAAAATCATTCAAAAATAAATCGGTCAAATTATCACAACTAAAAATGAGAATAATATATCAATCAGCAACAAAAAAATTATTCTTTTGAGAATAAACTTTCTCTTTTATTTTCTTTTGGAATGAAGCTTCAAGTGGATCCATGAGACTAAGACACAATTTAATATATCGAACATCTCAAATAGTTAATTACATTATCAAATAAATTCAAAATTAAAAAAATGTTTCTACTTTTTAATTGTTCGTTGCAAATAATTTGATTAACAATTTTTAGTTTCACAACCCCCTAAAATGTAAATATTTTTCTTAAATGAGTTTTTTTCGTCTTTTTTCCAAGTCTATTTAGACATAGCTCACTCATATTAACATGCATATAGCTTTTTAGGGTCTTCATAGGAGATTTTCTCGCTTTTTTACATCCAAGATTAGGATTTGTAAGTTTCTCTGTCTTATTGTTTACAATAGTATTCGTTTTTTCTGTAGTTATTTTTGTATTTTATGTATATATATTGATTGTAATAATAAATAATCCATAAATTATTATTAATATTTTATTGGAGATTGAATATTCATTAATTTTTATAAAATAATTTTTATAGACTTTATTTTCAACAAAAAATTATTATTAAAATATAAGCATAAAAAGAGCAAAAAGGTGTGTTTATAAACATTTTTTATACTATTAAATTTCATTTTTATATTTTTTATATAATAAAAGTATAATGTCTATCATATAATTTTTTGTTAAATCAATTCAT
This sequence comes from Nectonema munidae, assembly GCA_030549495.1. Lineage (NCBI taxonomy): Eukaryota > Metazoa > Nematomorpha > Nectonematoida > Nectonematidae > Nectonema > Nectonema munidae. The sequence continues at coordinate 314,938 of JAUIRK010000728.1, forward strand.
TCTTTACAGTTGCTTATTCAACAATTCCTTTATTATAAAAGAAACGCACATTTTAGCAGCCTTTATTTTAGATTTCTTGTCACAACAAATTGTGTTAATATTTCGCTATTCAGTTAGAATTTTTTTTTAAATATTTACACTCAGTATTGGAGTTTGAAATTCATTTCTTTTATAAAATAGCCCAGTTATAAAATGGAAATATTTTTTTACAAAATTTTTTTCCAAAATCAAAGTATAATCCCGCGAAAATTTGTTTAGTTGGGGTGTGTAAGCGTGTAGTTCTATAAAAAGCAATGCACTGCTACTTTTTCTTGTAAAGTCGTAAATAGGCGACAGTGTTCGTTAATCTGAAGTTGCTACCCGCGGGTATTTGCATTTATGCAACTTTCCAAGAGCAAATAAACGCTTCTTGCCTTGCCCCCAAATCGCGGTGCTGCCAAAGATGTAGGGCAAGCAGTCAAAGCTCTTTCACGTGATCCCGATGTTTGCACAAGAGCGTTTTTACTGTAAACTAACACGTGAAAATCGATTTCCCATGGTCTCCCTCAAAGAAGTGTTTTGTTCCTCCTCTTTCATTGTAAATTTTCCTTTTTCTCTATAAAACTTACTTGCATACAGTAGCGTAGGGCGGAATTTTTATTTGGAGTGGCCAAATGGCGTACTAGCCTGCATGTTTATCCCAAAGTAACGAATGTAGCTTATAACAACTCAACTCTTTGCCCTTATGAACTCCTTCATCTGCTTGTCTCTTTCTATTTCTTTGTTAACATTTCTGATTTTGTCATGGTTGATATTTCATTGCAAATTTGCTTTCTTGTTGCAGGTAGATGACTTCACAATTTTATGCTTTAATTTATTGATTTCAATTTTTTGATGGCAGTGCTACGTTGCTCTTTGCGTTTATTCTTTTACTGAATTGGTCAAAGTTTCGCTTTACTTTTCCGTTTCTGCGTATCTTCCTTTCCCAAAATAAAAGGCATTTGTAGTGAATCAAAAATATTTGCTTCCCCATCCAAAACGTTTAATATTGCTATTGACATTTAAATCTTTTCTTTGAAGTAGCGTAGATGCTAAGGTACTCCAAAACCTCCATTAGGGTTAAGGAATCCCAAGAGTGAACTACTCCCGAAATTCGCCTACCAAAAGATTACGCCATAAAAATCATTTACGTTGAAAGAGTGTTTATTGCTTCTCCCAAAAATGGCTTTGTGAGTTCAAGCCTAATCCAAAAGCACTATCACGTTCCAATTTTTGACTATTACTTAAATTCTGGAATCATTATATACACTTCGTTTTTCCTAATTAGACAACTTGGAATTGTTATTGACGTGAAAGAAAATCTTGAATATGAGATTGAGATTAAAGATTAAAGATTAAGATTCCTTTTTAGCTGCAATCCTCACACCTGTGTCATTTTACAGCTGCCGCATTATACAATTTATGTTTAGGAAATATATTGCCGTCCTCGAATTTCCGTTACTAGCCAATCAACATCTAGCTCATTTTAACTAACCACGAAAAATGTCGACAAAAGAATTTTTAATTTACTAACTAATTCAAATAAACAGCTTTTGCTAACCAAAAAATTAACTTAAAAATTTGATTTAATATTTTGACTGGAATTTGTATCTTTACATTTCAACGATTTGGTAAATAAGGTTTTATGATATCGTCTATCAAGATTACATATGCTCGGTATACTTTAAATTCTCTCTATCAAAACAAATTTCGATCAATTTTATCAAAAATATAATTCCAACAACTGTAGCTAAGACAACTTTTGGATCCACTTCAACAATGATATGCCGCATATCAATGAAAAATATCGCAATTGAGTTGTATGGATTAAAATCTCCAGATAAATATGCACAAACTGAACAAGGTATGAATAATAACGGTGATCAATACTAGAAGCATTTTACTTTGGAATCTATGTGTTATATAATACTTTCTATTTTATGTGGAAAAGCTTTCATTACCCTTTTCTTTTAGAAATCGAGTATCTTTTTTCGCAAAGAAGACCATGAGAAGACGGCTTCACCAAAAGGACACATCAAGTCGATGGTGTTCTACGACACAAACACACAATCCCTAACCATCTCCATTTTGGAGTGCAGGACGGAAGAATTGTCTTTTTCATTCCTGGAAAATACAAAGTTCTTCAAAGCCAATCTCAAATGCAAAAGCCAGTCTTTGGATATGACGCTTGTTCATGACAAAAGCACCACCTTTCAACAAGTCAAATCGCTGGTATTATGAATTTGAACATTTTTTGATTTAAAGTCAGGTGTTTTAAGGATAACTTTATCACAGTAATCTTTTTTTTAACCTGTTTCCATATAAAAAACATTTATCCTCATATTTTTGGATATAAAAGTGTTTTACCAAATTTTCTTTGTTTAAATGTATGAAAGGCTGGCCTAAAATATGCAACAAAAATCATTTATAAGTTTTAAGTTTAATCTAGATCTTTAGAGAGTATCTTTTTTTGATGTTATCCCCCATTTGAAAATATGTGAAAAAGAAATAAACTTTGGGAAACATTTTTTAAGATGATTTTAAATATGAATAAAATAACATCTTTCATATAACCATTTTCTGTGAGCTTTTCAATGGTTGTTAGGGTGTACCTCTCAGCTTAGTTATTGAAGGTCAGTGTTTCGATTCACAAGGCTGTCGACTTTTAAAAATAAATCACAAAACTGTGATTAACCATCTCAAGCATAATGCGAACATATGGTCTTACTGCTGAAAGTTCTTTGATATCCAACCAACGATTTTCTGCAAAAGGTTTTCCTGCCAAGAGAAAGATTGCCCTAATAATTTTTTCGAATGTTATTTCCTTCTCAATGAGAAAACCTGGGCTTTCAACAAATTGTGGAAATGTATTGATTATAATATATATCAATAAAATAAAACTTAAATAAAAGAATTTTATAATTATAATATTATATAAAACAATAAAGAAATAAAGTAGTAAAACTTATTTGCATCTTTTAAAAAATATAAGTGTCAAGCAGCGCCAGATTTACTTGCATTGGCGGCCTAGGCCAAACTCTATTACTTTCCTCCTTAAATTTTTTCCTTTTATATGGTCAGTGTCATAGTATATGTGTAAGTAAAGTAGTTCTAGATAAAAACTCTAGAAAGAAGCTAATTCAGGAGAAAAAGGCAGGAGAGCAAATGTTATCTTTTGATGACTAAAGGTAGATGCAATGAACTGGGGAAAATAGAATTATGTGTCTCAAATAACTATCGATTATTATTATTAAATAAAAAAACATTCATGATAGGCATCGAATACCAAGAAGACAACAAAAAAATAGAAGATTTTAATAACGAAAAATTGAACTAATTATATCTAAAGTATTTTTCAAACATATTTTTATAAAAAGTAATAAATAAATTTTCATTTTAAAGTACAATCTCAAAGCAAAACCAAGATAAATCATAAATTGCAGATGCTTTCAAAGATGTTCAAAAGGAAATTTTGTGTTATTTTCTTTGGAAAATATATCGATGATTTTGTTTGTATCGAGTGAATATAAAATGTCGGATTCAATGCATAGCAATGAAGGTGAGTTCAATCTAAATCGCCCAAAGTTGATCTTAGATGATTCTTCATCCGTGGTTCTTAAATAGTGTATCGATCAAAAGTAGCATCGCATAAATTCCTTTCTGAAAGAGATCAAAGGAAGTAAAATGCTCATCGAGATGCACTCCGGCAGAATTTGGAAGAAGAGTAAAGGCAAAAAGAAACATCTACAAGAATATCATTCATAAGATATACACACAAATATAAAAGAAGTATTTATGTAACATAAGTCAAGATATACATAAGCATAAACACGTATTCTCATGTATACATAGATAAACATATAATACATACATAGACACAAAAACAATTAATATGCTTAGTAGTCTTTGGGATACAAAACATTTATTACGCATGTCACGCTGTGAATCTTTCTATACGATTTCTCCACTTCTTTCCAATTAGAAGAAGAGTGAAAAGTCATTGCTTTGTAGCTAATGGTAATCAAGCGTGTTTTCGTTAACCCATTAATTCATTGCGTCTTTTAACCTATCGATTAATCCGTTACTTTCGGAAAAATGTTGAGTGCATAGATGTAGTACACATAAGATGCAAACATCTATGCAATTCTATTAGACTGCATAATTACGAGAAGAGAACATGGAAATACGGTTATGCAATGTCGTTTAAAAAAACGTGATATAATTACACAACAATTGTACTACAATAATAAATCGGCGAATTACGGTTCTGTTACAGTTCACCGTTTAGTGGATTAGACCAAAGAGATTTGTGAATAAGCATTTGCTATCCGTTCTTGCTCATTATAAGTCAATGTATCATATAAAAAGTTTTATTTGCGAACTTTGTACGTGGATCAATATGAGTATTATTTAGTCTCTCAATTTCATCAAAAGCATTTTCTTTTTAGTTCATACAGATTCAGTAAAATTCTTAGCTTGATCTTTTTTATCATTTAAACTGTCATCCTCTCATTTCAGAAATAAGGGAATCATAAATTAAAGTTTTTAATGTTTTGTTGTCCGGGGATGTCTCTAAAAACGGCATGAAAAATTTATCGTAAAAAGCCGTTATTTAAAATTATACATCTTTGCATTTAACGCCATCTACATTTCTCCTTGTATACTTCAAATGAGGCCTACTCTGCATCTTCATGAGTCCTTCATGAGCTCCTGTTTTATTTTCTTATATCTGTGAAAAGAGCATAACTAGTAGCCGTAACTAATCAAGTTAGTAAAGTCTTTACTCATATAATTAGTAGGTGAGCTGATCCTTTCTCTCAGTGAATTAGGGTTAAAGGACACTTACTTTAGCATGAGGGGCCCTAGGATATATGGCCTATAGAAAAATCCGGGTCTGGTCTAAAGAGAGCAAATTGATTCGCTTATAAATTTTCAATCTTAATGAAATTTTCATCTTTAAAATTTTCCATAAGATGTCATTTATATGGGCCAATTTTGGGCATTCAATTTTGTAGATATCATTTTCGATTTTACAGTGTGACCAAAACGTCGTCTGAGAGTTCAACTTCCAAAAAAATCTAAACTCTAACCCTAAACCAAAATTTAAAATAATTTATAATTAAAATTTGTGAGTTTTTTTAACCTCTGAATTTTCATATGTGTAATTTTCCGTGAGATGAAATTTTTCTCAGTGGAATTCATCACTAAGTGATATCAAGTAAATTTTTTCACAATTTTTCGCTAAATTTGAGTATTGACTTTTCCGATTTTTGAATGTTCACATTTTCTCATCCAAATTTTACGCTTAGCACTTTTTCATAACTATTCAGTGCGTAACTTCATTTTAATAGAACATATGTTCTCAAAATTTTTCTGAAGTAAACCTACTTTTCTATTTACTAAACTTTAAATTTTTCCGAACTTTTTTCCAAGACTTTTAATTTTTTAATCCTAGGTTTGTGAATTATTCATGTAAAGAAACTTTTATTTCTTTTGATCCACTGTTTATTTTTCAGCACATTATAGAAAATAGGTAAGCAAGATTTAAACACGGTTAATTTAATTTAGATTGTAAAAATTTTTTTTAGTTATCAAAGTATGATTAACAGAAAACTTATTTAAATGAGTTTTCCTAGATTTTCAATTTAATATATTGGATATTTTTACCCATTGTAATATATACCCCAAAATATTCACTAATTTTTGATTTTAAAATATAAAGAAATAAAAAGGTTAATACCCCAATCTAAAGTTTCAAATCTATTCCACTTTATCTTCAAAATTTAAAAGTTTGTTGGAAATATGGTATGTGTAATTCTTTAATCACATTAAGAAAAATGTTTAATTTTTTCAACTATTATAAATTACAATATATGAACAAATAATTATTAATTAGCTTCCAAACATGGGTTCTGATTCTTCTAATGGGTTTATCGAAATCTGGGTGACCTGTGAAAATTTTGAAAACAACATAATTTCTTTATTGAAAAATTTCTCTGATTGAAATACATCCACATTTTGAATAAATTATATGATAGTTTTTAAAACTTTGAATACCTTTCCTATAATACCTAACGTAAAATAATTTTTTATCTTTTCTTATTATATATAAACTAGCCGGTCCCGTGGTCGTTTCTCGCTTCGCTCGAAACAGTGTTTCTCGCTGCGCTCGAAACATAGGATTCTGGGTAGTGTGTATATTGAGTTGCTAACTAAAATTCGCTTCGCTCAAAACGACCACGGGACCGGCTAGTTTTTTTTTGTTTAGACTACGCTCGAAACATAGGATTCTGGGTAATGTGTATTTTGAGTTGCTAAAAGTGTTATATGGTATGGTGGTCAGTTTTTAGAATATTTGTATCTTTTCTGTGTATTTTTCTATTACACCATATAAAAATACATACAAAAGATATTTCAACCAATCAGAATGCTTCAAGCGACACTCACAATACAGATATATGAACTCATCACACATATAAAAATACACATAGAACATATAATAATTTCAACCAATCAGAATGCTTCAAACACATACACACATATAAACTCATCACACCATATAAAAATACACACAAAACATTTAATAATTTCAACCAATCAGAATGCTTCCAGCGACACACAGACACACACACACACACACGCTAGCTTATTATAATCTATATTATTATAATAAGCTAGCGTGTGTGTGTGTGTGTGTCTGTGTGTCGCTGGAAGCATTCTGATTGGTTGAAATTATTTATCTATATACGTTTTGTCTATCTATGTGTTTGAAGCATTCTAATTGGTTCAAATTATTATATGTTTTGTGTGTATTTAAAAACAAATAACTCACAACTAAACCATATAATACCATTAGCATCAGACCATATAAAAAATACACACATAAGATATAAATAATTTCAACCAATGAGAATGCTACAAACAATTACATACACAAAACATATATAAATATTTCAACCAATTAGAATGCTTCAATTTTTTTTTATATTGATAGCACAATCAATTTTTTCTATTCATTATTACAATTTTCTAATAACATATCGCCCCACAATGGATTCTAATACAACCAAAAAAAACTTGAATAGAGCTCATGCTAATTCCAAACCTACTAACAACATTTCTCGGGATATCAACTATATAAATCATCTTATCCATACCATAAATGTTTTTACCAATGATACTAATGAAACACCCCATGATCTTTATGACTACAATAAGCAAGGGTCTTCTAAAAATTTACTTTAGTTAAACTCAAAAATAAGAATCGTTAATTCAATAGTACTGATATTTTTTGATTAAAATCAATCAAATTTTTGATTAGATCAAAAAAAGAATCTTATGTTTCGAGCGTAGCTTAAACAAAAAAAACTAGCCGGTCCCGTGGTCGTTTCGAGCGAACCGAATTTAAATTAGCAACTCAAAATACACATTACCCAGAATCCTATGTTTCGAGCGCAGCGAGAAACACTGTTTCGAGCGAAGCGAGAAACGACCACGGGACCGGCTAGTTATATATATATAAATTAAATTCTCTAAGAAAAATGTAACATTCATTGGCTTAAAATTTGATAAAAAGGTTCAAAAAAATTTTCCATATAAAAAAATGTCAACACTAGAAAGACAAATTAAAATTATAACTTAAAAACAAAGTGTTCAAAATGACCACTTTTTACAATATTAAAATTTTAACATAAAAAATTTTAATTCAAACTTTATTATAAAAAAATATCAAAAGTATGAAAGAGTATTGACGTGCACGCACATATATTTATTTACATTTTTTACGTAGAACATATTTTTGTAATTCATTTTCCACAAGCAAACCTTTTACATTTTATGCAAGTCTCATTTCTTTGTTTTTGCAAAATTTTGTTTGAGAGAACTTTCTTTTGGAGCAATATCGAATTGCAAAAGCAAATGCTTCTTCATCAGAGTATTAGACTTGAAGATAAATTTCTGCGTGATATGGGCTAATCATTAACTTCTCAGTATGAAATCCACGAATTAATGACAGCCAAATCAATAACATTGAAAAAAGGTGACAAAGGACAGCGTCCGTCTCCGCCTTTCTGGTGTACAATTTAGTGATCTGATAGAAAATATCCATCCCAAACTTTGTTTCGTTATAGAATAAAACTTTAGCATCTTTTGACATTTTTGCTGCTTTTGTATGCAAGGAACTTAGTATGAGAAACACTTTATCATTTTTCATACTATTTTTTTTACATTTTACGGAATTTCTTTTCGATTTATCTTGATTATTTCTACTTTCTGATAAATTTTCACACAAAGTTTTGTAAGGAAAAAAATAATGACAGAAATTGGTTATATTATGACACTTGTTATAAAGTTTTGCTTATTCTAAAAGTTTACGAACAACATAAAAACCCAGCTGTTAAATATTTGTATCATCTTTTCCTAAATAAGAAAAATCTCCACACATAAACTTTGAATTGACATCGATAAATCAACGAACATTTAACCCCAAACCTGTCTGGTTTACATTGTAGATATTGAGTAAAAGGGCATCTAGCTTTTGTAGGAAACAGCTGCTCGTCAGATCGATTACAATCAGGATATTAATCCAATGATAAATTTTTCCAATTGATATTAATTTCAATAAACATGTTCCAAACTTTGAAAAAAAGCAAATTTATCATTTTGTAATCTCTCTCCTTCTTGCTTTTTTTGTCGAATCTTAAGTACTTCAGGATTTTTTCAAAAGTTGTGCGTGGTATAATGTTTTTAAAAAAGTGGACATCCCAATTTTTAGACCAAAACGACTTAGGAGGAAAGTTCTTACCTCTAATAAGTCTACGTAAAATAACCAAAGCTGGAAATTTCCAATCTTTCTCAAACTTCAAAGCTTCAATATTTGTTCATTTTTGAATATGACGAAAATTTTTTTCACAAATAATGTAACGAAAGACAGAAATACAATTAGGTTCTATCTTTTAAGATGAGAAAAAGAGAACATTTGAACATGATTTCCTTCTTGGATGTCCGACGTATTGAACTAGGACCATATTGTTCCATCCTTGCCAATAAATCGATTATCATTATTAACTTCATCCTCATCTGTTGAAAAATTCTAAGATGCTTCATTGAAGTTGTCCATCTAAATTTTGTTTACGTCATCTTCATCTTGGCTCGAAGAAAAATCTGATCCAGAACTTTCTTCATTAATATTTTGGATAAAGAGCAAGGCATTTGAAGCAGCTACACGTTTATTCTTGGAATTATACATTTGAAATATAAAGCTTGCTATATTTGGGACAAAAAATGGTAAAACTACAAAAATCAATACAGCATCAATCAAAATAAAAACAGGTTGTCAAAAAGACCACTTTTTCTTTCTAGATATAACATGTTGTAACGATGATAAAATACACCTGCATCTAAACTATATTTGACTGATTTTCATAAAAAAAAAAAAGGAATATCACCAATAAACACAGCGTACTTGAAAATGGGTATATATGTATAAAAAACTTTATATAATTATTTGAATAAAATGTTTCTTTTTGAGATAAATCAATTTTCTGACAGGTTTGATTGATTTTCATAAAAAATGAATATCACCACTGAATTGAGCATGCTTGAAAATGGGTATATATGTGTAAAAAACTTTATATAATTACTTACATAAAAAGTTTCTTTTTGAGATGAGCTGTCACATATAGATCAATTTTTTGACTTGGTCTTATGCAATTGAATTAAATATCAAGTGTCGACACATACTGATTTTTTTCTGATCTCTGAATTATTTCTTTTTTTTCGCAATATTCAAAATAAAAAATGTTTGACAAATTTTTTATTACTATAAAGCAAAGTATATTACTATATAGCAAAAATTTCGCTATATTTACTAGTCAGCATATGAGATTTTATTTTATGGTTTAAAATATTTTAGTTTTTAAATTTAAAAAAGTGGTCTTTTTGATCACATCGTCTTTCTAGTGAATGTCAAAGTTGTGATATGAATTTATTTCAGTAATATCAAACTTTTCCAAAAAAAAATTTAGATTAAAACGATTTTACATTAATTTTTTATTACTTTTCAATTCCATTATCTTATATAATCGATAAAAAGTTGTATTTTTCTATTATATTCTTATGAACACCATTGGTTATTGGGATGTACCTCTCAGCTTAACTTTTTTAGCCTCGCGCCTAAAAGTGCGTTGTTATTCAGCCAATCAAACATTATATTCTCATAATTTATAAGTATAATATGTATAGAAGAGCGAACTCTGATAAGCGCTGTTGCCTAGAAAAAGATCAGCGAAACAGTGATTACTAGATAATATAAAACATGGCGCACTTCTCATACAAGACTTTTTTGGTTAGGTTTTTATTCATTATATCATATATATATAGTGAATTCATTTTGTCTCTGATTACGGAGTTTGCCTTCGTTCTTTACTTTATGTTTGCATTTTCTAAATTTCCTACCTAAAGTACCACTATTTGCGATTTTGAAGAAATCTCGGAAACTCTTCATTCTTCTAAGTACTTTGATCTGCTTCATTTTTGTAAAAAGTTTACAGTATATACTTTATTCACACTTATTACAATTCCTTTTGCAAAGAGTATTTTGATAAAAATGTTTCCAAGTATTAGCAGTTTTATTCTATTTCTTAACTTAATTCAGTTAGACATTTCGCACGGATTGCTCAGAACACAACACGACCATTTCGAACACACGCACAAAGTCCTGTCTGACTCCTTCCAACATCATACGTATAAAGTGAACGTGGAAGAGAAGATCTTTTCGAGCAAGGCCAAAAATAACCCGCCGAGTATCCAAGTTGTCCTTTACACCAAAGCAAAAGCGGTAGGCCTTTTGAAGCAAGGACTGGTGACTTACTCCTTGAATGACACTTTTCCTACAAACGAAATCATCTATCTCCAAAGTGATATTGTCTTTGAAAAAAAGGTTAGTACCGTTAGATTCTTTCAAGGCAAGACTAACTGTTGTTTTAATCATACTTTAGAATACGTATTTTTTAATTTGTTTCTCGAGTCTCTTATATATTTATATTATATATTTAAAAATGTTATGGTCTTATGGGTAAGGGAAGAGAGAGGGGGCACGCAAATGCTTTGTTCTGATTGGATAAACATTTTCGAACAATTTTATATTTTCACCAATCAAATTAGGATAAGAATAAAAACGAATTAATTTGAATAAATTTTGAATATTCAAATCAACTAAATGAAAATCTCAAATCTGGTTGGCTAAAATTCAATCATCTTTAAACATTGTCATATATTATATTTAATATATATACCATTATCCCATTGAGCAAGCAAAGCAGACGATATCTAAAAAACGCAGACGATATCTAAAAAAACGCAGACGATATCTAAAAAAACGCAGACGATTTATATTCAAAGTCATTGAAAAAAGCAGACGAAGATGAAATTACTTATGTTCCAAAATAGGAACATTGGTTGTAAATGGGTTAACGTGGGTCACCTTCTGATCATTTTTTGAATAATCTTTATTATTTTTGCGACACATGCGGCATCTACAGGCATGCAGCTCTCAATAAACCAATCAGGAGAGCTGTTGATCAAAAGTAAAAACTTTGTTTAAAAAAGTAAAAAATTTATTGAGATGAATGTTGTTTAAAATGTTCGTTGGGTTAGCAATAGAAACCAGGGACGTGCAGAAAATTATTTAAGGGCAGGTGCTCAAGTACAGACTTTAAGGGCAGGTGCTCAAGTAGAGAAAACGGCTGAAATATAGTAATCATCATAGAGTCTACTGAACTATTTATCAGTAAAACTAAGAAATTTATAAGAAAAAATTATATAATCTTATTCATAAATGTCTATGAGGTATTTGTGTGGGCACGGCCTCTTGTGCCTTAGTCTATCTTTATCTACGTCACTGGTTTAGACATATAACACATACCTCTATAAAGGGCAATTTTAAAACAGGAGAAAAAGGGCAGGTGCTTGGGCACTCCATGCACCCCCCCCCCCCCCCCACCTCTGCACGTCCCTGATTGAAACTATCTATAAAAATAAATATAAAGTTTGTATAATTAATTTTTATTTATAAATATAAATATTCTTTTATTGGAAAAAAATCAGAAAATCAGTTCTTTATAAATTTTATATGATTTTTATTAAGATTTTAAATTTATAAAACAAATTTTTCATTGAAAAAAATTTATTATTATTTGAAATTAATTAAAAAAAACAATATGTAATGTATTAACTATAGCAACTAACTTTGCTAAACTCACTACAAATTAATATTGACTGCCTATTTCATGAAATCAAGAAGAGTTCCCTGCCATTTCACGAAGTAGGCAAGCTTTGTATTTTTCAAGAGTATACTAAATATACGGCTATGTATCGCGTATACGCGCTAAAGCTCGTCAAATGTCTTTTGTATTTGCTTTTTATTTCATTTTCATTTGGCAAGGTGTCTTCAACAGCCAATATAGGCCTGAAGTACTTGCCAACTGCTGAACGAATACAAGTCAATGTCAAAGATCTTTCCCTCAAAGATGGAAAAGAAAAAAGGAATTCCAAACAACCAGGATCGCCATCTTCGCGTACAAACCTTACTTATGCATTTCCATAGAGGAGAATTAAGACAATTAGGGCAACATATGTGCGAGGTCCAAGATTTATCTCGCCTCTAAAATATAATTTATAGAGATTTTTAAATAAGGAGTAATGTTTCTCTTATTTTTTTTTAAAGTAACAAACCACACACATATATAACTAAATTTGTTAGCCTCATTTTTGCAATCATTTCTTCACATTTGAAATTATAAGAGAATGTGAAACAAAAAATTAAAAAATATATAAAGATGCATTTTACAAAAAAACTGAGTCATTTCATAAGGAATGCGTACTATTTTTAAATTCAAAATCAGTTGTTTTCATTTTTGTAGGCTTAAAAAAAAATTTTTGTTGCACAGTGATTATATGTTATAAATTGTGAAATTTGAACCGTTAAATTAGTTTATTTCTTGGTACACTGATGTCACACTGGTACTCAATGTATTAAATTAATGAAATAAAAGAGAGGAGGTAGAAAGAAGAATGGAATGAAGAAAATTTGTAGCACAAAGTAGTTCTAGCAAAGTCTATCATAAAGAAGAAATAATACCAGGGAGAAAAGAAGTAGAATATGTTCGTTGTAAAAAAACGAATCACAAATCATTTGCATCAAATAGTGTAGATGGATCATGTTCAACTCTATATATAATAACATTGTTTCAACACAAGGCTTATTTTTTAAATTTTTAAAAGTCTAAATAAAATGGGGTAATTGGCCTTTTTGTAAAAAATGAAATAAAGCGTATCTATTTAACATTGAAAAAGTCTAAATCTTTATTTAATGATGTATGTAAAGAAGAAGAAGAAGAAGAAGAAGAAGATAACACAACAAATAATATTTAGTGTAAAATTTGATATTTGTTTCTAAAAAATAAAATAATAGGATCCTTACATTGGAAGAACTGGCTAATTTTTTAAAAATTAAAAATGGCTCTTTAAATGTGTTAGTTATTCTAGAGTTAAAAAATAAGTCACCATGTGGATGTCTTTACTCTTCCGCTTGCGTTTACATTTGTGTGTATTCAGCGAAAACAGAATACTACATTCGATTGTCATTGCTGGTGGACAAGAAGTTGATTAAGATGAAGAAGTCGCCAATGTCTTCAAAAGAGGCCTTACTCACAATGAACGAAACCTTTCTCTTTTTCCTTAGTAAGATGAATTTTTGCCTCATTTATTCATTCCACTTCACACAATGCCCGGAAAAGAAACTTTTGGTCGCTTCAAAGTACGTGAAAATCGGAGGAAAAATTGCTTATCATGCACACTTAGCCCTTGAGTATAAATACGCAGATATATGATACGCACCCATATGTCTTCTTAGAAGCACAAATTCACGGAAAAAACGATACCGAAGACACTCGCAATTTTTAGCACAAAATAATGAAACATTTTGCCAACCGCTGAACGAAAACAAGTCAGTGTCAAAGATTTCAGTCATATCATTGAAAAATCGGTTGATAAGAGAGAGATAAAATTTGTTCATTTAAATATATATGTAATAAATGTTTTTTTTTATTTTTTCTTCTTAATTATAAGACGAAATGTGATTTTAGATTTGGTTTTTAAAAAAAAATGTGTGTCCTATATCTGTGCATTTACAGTGCTTTTGCAAAAATTTTAGGCTTGGCTTATTCGAAGCAATTCAGATGTCTAAATATAGGCCTAGCATAATCTTTTAAACGAGTTAGTTTTTTTATTGTGCAGGAAAAATTAGTTTCAAAAATTTTCATGCTCCATAACCGCTAGCGTGCTAGGAGCGTAGGGTCTTGATCCAGATGGTCTGGGTTCGATTCCCGATCGTGACTATCCTTACCATCTGTCCAGAGGTCGAAGATTATTCTTCCCTATGGATGCGATATAAAAAAGTAAAAAATTCTAATAACATATCCGTGTATAAGTAGTATGTATATGTTTCCTATACCGCAAGAGAACTAAAAAGATTTGTCAAAAAACATACGTTACATATCTTTGCTCAGATTAACAACAGAAATCAAAGAATCATTAATTTTGTTTTTTTAATTTTTCGATACCTTAATAATAAAATGCAAAATATCCAAACCATGTTCAAATGTTTTTTTATGTGAATTTCGCCATATTACAACTAAGATTTATAATAAAAATAGTACATTGAATTTTAACTATAGCAAACTAATCTAGTTAGCAAATAATGAAGTCATAAAGTCTCCACTTTAGACCGACATTTAAACCTGTTTTTATATTTAAAGATTTATATTTATTATTCCTTAACCAAAATTATTCTCTCTTAAACTAAATACTCTCGTCGAGTTGGCCGAACATTTATCTTCCAAAAATTTTATTTGAATAAAAATATTTTACTTCTGAATTTACTTTTTATAAGTTCAACCTCTTTTTCAATGACTTAGCACCACTTCCTTTATGTAAACTGAAAATGTTCTAATTTGAGTTTAGCTCTTTAGATGAATTAAAAAAAATTTTTTGTTGTTATTCACACATACTCATGCTTAACGATGTAATTTTTGGGGACTCAGCTCTTTTGATAGTTATTGCATTGGATCAGTATTATCATATCATACAAAATTTTATATTCTTATTTTGAATGATATATTTATCTCTATTCTTTCTTTCCATGATTAACCGAATGAAGTTTTTATGCTTCCTAACCATTCGTTACATTTTCATTTTAAACTATTAAGTATATTGTTAAAGTAAAACCCAATTTTTTTAAAAGAAAAATTTTGACCCATCAGACAGTCCGATCTTTTCAATCTTACACGGGTATAATATCAGTCATTCAATTTTGGTCAATTTTTTGTAGACGTTGCTTTACTTCAGGTAAGTTTGCATAGCTTCTGTTCTACACAAATTCGCAGCGCCATGTTTGTTTTCTTGTACTAGAAGTTACATGACAAATGGTAAAATATTTGTTCGGCCAAATCTGCGTTGGCTAAATGGCCATTCGGCCAAATCTCCGTGCACTATAAAATATCATCACTCATTTCAACAAATTTTTGGGATTCTTTTTACAACAACGCCCTTTTGCATTCTTCATAGAAAATAAGGACGTGGAAGAGAGTTATTTCGTTATTTCGCTCGTTAAATGCGTTCCCTCGGAAATCTCGCCCTTCAACAAGGTCAACATCGGCACACTCAGCATTGGAAAGGAGAAGGCGTGTGATGACGGTGCGGCACGCAGAAACACGGACTCTGCCTCACACTGGACCCAAATGTCCAACAATCTACGAGACTTTGTTTACATGAAACATGATTTTTACTGAATATCTTCCATTCCATCCCCTTTATTCCACATCCAAGACATAGCAAATTCATATTCAAACGCAACTATGCAGCAAAGATTTGAAGTAAACTAATCGTGCATATGTGTGCCCAATCACCCTATACAAACGCCCACTGAAAATATGATTATCATCTTTAAAAAACTACTGAAAGACAAAATACATACATATATATATAGTAATCTATTATGACATTATTATTTCTATAGTAATTACGATATTATCAATTTTTAAGATTTTATAAAGAAAAACGATTTAATTTTTGTTGTGAAATTCAATAAAAATTGCAGAATTTTCATTTTGTCTTTAAAAAAATATATAATTGTATCCGTCTTATACCTTGACATAAAACTTCTTTTTTTGACTTGAGATAATATTCTGCTTTTTAGGACTTAAAATTTAGAGAATAAAATGGATTCTCATTTTTCCGAAAATTTTGTTTATTTTATAAGAAAAAATTCACAAATGCAATTCCAAAAATTTTAATTTTGTAATTAATTTGTCAAAAAATATTTTTGTTTCTACTTTTTGATTTCTTTGAAATGTGAGTTTGTGAAAAATTATGTTTTTTTTTAATTTTCTGTAGTCATAAATGGATTTTGACTTTATTGAGCTATACATTTTTCCAAAAAGTTTTTAATAGAAAGATCAATTTGGAATAAAAGTAATTGTAAGGCGTTCATTTGTTTTGGGAGAAATTTACTTTACTGAATTTGGTTCGACCTGATTCCTAGACCTAAATTGTAGAATACAAACTTACTTTCCAGGGGATGTGGCCAATTGAAATAGATTTTGGGTCAAAATGTCCACTACAGAACATAGTTTACCGCAGTAGAGAACGATAAGAGAAGTATTATTATTGAGAAAACAAAGGAGTAGCAAGTATGCATAGGAATAATATACTTTATTATAGAAGCAATAGCACAATCAATATAAACCAAAGAATTTTTGTCTTTTTTGTCTTTCCCGGATTTATTGGGAAAAAATTTTTAGTTCCTGGTATGCCCGGAATCAATTATTTTTTAATCTTGTTTCAAAAATTTGAGCAAGTAGAAATTTGAATAAAAAAGTAAAGTTCTGCCATATAGAAATAGCATTGAACTCACGGCTTGCTTCAATGCTTCTGACTCTCACATGTACTGTACTCACTTGTCAATTAAAGCATGAAGCCACTAACCTGAGGTCCAATCAAAGTCTCCATCAATGCGAGGTCCAATTAAAGTTGCCATTAACACGAGGTCACTTCACGAATATATAAGCTTTGCACTTTCCCACTTTTGCTTCCCATATAGTTGATTGGCGCTGAATAAAGCTTTCTCCCTGTTTCTTTTCTCTTTCTCTATCGAATAAAGTTATTCGATTTCCTCTTGTTTGTTCCCTCTTTTTTGTGTATAGAGCAAGTTCCAAAAAATTTTTTTTTAAGATTATAGGGTATCTAAATAAATGAATATGAATCTGAAAGATCTTTTAAAAGATCTAAAGTTGATAACTTTAAACGACTAAAAGTTAACAGAAATTATTAAAACCTAACTGATTTTATAGCTGAGCCTATAAAATATCGCAACTACATAAAGAAAAGAATGTACGAGAATGAAACATACACAAACATTCTATCCTTCGCATAATTATCCAATCTATTCTTGAAAGTATTTAAAGTTAGGAGAATTCACGATGTAATCTGGAAGTGAGTTTCAATCATTGATCATTCTTTGAGAGAAAAGGCGCTTTAATTAAGACTTTTTACAATGAGATTTCTGAAATTTATAGAAGTAAAATCTTTGGGTTCTCTTTGAATATTCAGATAATATTTTTGAGCTAATATGCATGCTTATACTTGAAGGATGTTGAAAACAGAAATCATGTCTCGCCTTTTGAATCGATAAAGTAAGAATAAAGTAGTTCACTTTCTTGAGCCCCTCTTCATAACTTAAATCGTAAATTCTCAAAGCTTAAATAATTTTGATAATTTTTCCTCTCCTCTCAACCTTTAGTTTTCTTTAGTTTTTTGGATCAGTTAGCTTTTGTTTATGGGAAATGTGAACCTATTTTACACTATTTGACTATGTATGGTATATTTTATTCACAATTATTTAAAATTTTCCGCACTAAGGGAAGAGATATCAATCCTAATCTTGTTAACTAAGTATACGTATTTGTCTTCCTTTTCTAGAGACAGTTTTCAGAAATAAACTACAAATTTGATTGACAGTTTGCAAATTTTTATAGCATACTTTTAAAAAATTACTTCAGAAATCAAATATTATTTCTAGATTATGTACAAGTATAAATATTTTACTTAAATTCTAAAAAGTATTATTGAGAGAAAATTTTATAGAATCAAACGCAAATTTGATTGAGAAGACATTTTATATAAATCAATTGAAAAAACTGAATTCAATAATGGAGACAGCTTAGTCGATTTAGTATAAAAGGATATATTTTGTTTAAAATTTGAAAATTATTTTGTAGACAATTTTCATTAAAGACATTCTGGTACCTTTTATGAGGATATAGGCGTTTTTGATTATGGCAAAAGATTAATTTGAATTAAAGATATTTTTAAGGAATATTAAGATAAATGCTATGAAAGTTTCAATGCAAATTTTAATTGTTTCTGTTCTAACACTCGTGCTGCGTTTGGGCTTATTTTAAGCGCTATCGGCAGATGGCCTAGTGGTAGAAGCGCAGGGTCTTAATCCAGATGGCCTGGGTTCGATTCCCGATCGTGAATATTGGGGATATAGATCGAAGTTTATAAATATTTGAAATTTTTTAAAATAAAAAGTATTATATAAAAATTAGTTCATAAATAACATTTTACTAAAATAAACTTATGATAGGTTATTTTTAAAAATTTTAATTTTATAAAAAATTATACCATAATAGCTATAAGTAATAATTTGTATAAAACTTATTTCTTATAAAAAATATTTGTGTTTTGCTTCAGTTAATTCAGTTTGTCAGTTAGTTAACTCTTTAGTTTGTTAGTTAGTAAAATTAATAACTTATGTGTTTAGAATAGTTATTGGTATATAATGAGTTAGAAATAATTGATAAAAGATAAAGTTTCACGAAATCAGTTTTACCCTAATTTTAGCCCAAATATTCATTGTTTTTACAGGCACTAAACTAAGAAATTGTCAAAGCTGTTCACACAAAATTGTTTAATCTTTTTACACAGACTCTTTAAGTTCAAAAAATTTAATACAAGATTCAAATGAAATAAGTATTTACTTGGCGGGGAATAAAAATTAACCATGCAGAGATTGTGTCTTGAATGTGGGAGAGTTTGGCATGCAAAATTTAAAAGATATTTACAGACACACACTCAAATTTATAAAATCAAACTGACAAAAATTTCAAAAGTGTTTGGAAAGAAACTCGGTTGTTTACGCAAAATGAAAATGGTTTCTTTGCTTCATAAACTACATCAATTCAATTTTCAAAAACTGGTACAAGATGGAAAAAAGAGTGACAAAAGAGAAAGAGAATATTCCATAAATCTCCACTCACCCTCACACTAATACTTAGCTCAGAAATAAATCAAAAGTATGCAAGTGAATCTACTTCAAACATCTTTCTACCTCAGACAATCTCCTAGAAAATTTGATGAAACATTGTGAGGAACAAATTCGCTAATATTCGACTTTCAAGTGAAGTGTTTTCCAATGCATTCATACACTTTCTAATTTTTGCTGAATTGAACTACTAAAAAGATTTCCAAAAAAAATAGCTCAATACATCCTCTTTATTGGTAGAAGAATCAACGATACAATTTCAAATGTTTTGCTGCCTTCATAATGGTGGAGATTGAATTCATTAAAATTTTTATATTAATGTGCAAATACTTACTACAAAAATTTGCTTGATTTATGCAACAAAATAAATTTAATTTCTTGACAGCCAACCATGCCCACGCTTTTGTAACTACGGATGGAGCTGCAGAAATCGTTGAAGATATTTCAGATGTTGTAGCCAGAATCAAAAAAATGTGAATATTGGAAGTTAACCAAGCGTGAAGAATTGAAATCAGTTTAAATGACGTTGTCAAAATAATTGACTTCATAAAAGCAAGACTAGTTAGTTTATGCGCTTATCTCGATTTTGGAGTTACATGAAGAAACCATGTTTTGTATCTCAACATTTCTTTGAACTCTCAGGTAAAAAGCATTCATAAAGGCAAATGATTTCAATTTTGTGAAGTCGGAAATTGTCGATTCAGGTCGTTTACCGATGGGATTTAAAACTCTCCACTGTAAAAAGCATTTCATGGTAAATGGGGGTTGTCAGCGTTTGATTGGACATCCATCCAAACACAAAAATATTTTGATGCAAGTTTGCAAAAACCCAGATTTACTCAATCTTGGTGAAAAAAATTGTTTAATTGAATTTTTGGATTTTTTTTTGATTTTTTTGCATTTATTTTTAGATTAAATATTAACAAAAAGTTTGATTTAATTTTGTAAATAACTTTTGCTCATTTAGAATTGCACTTAGCCCCTATAGGTCCAAATGGACCCTTTTATACTCACCTAGTTATCAATTTCAAAAATTCAGAAGATTTGATTTTAAAAATAAAAGAACTTTATTGAAGATAAAAAAAGAAAATAGTAACCTTATTAGTGCTGGACTGAATTTGTCCGCTCAAGTGCTGTGGGGCTTAAAGTGCCCCCCTCCCCTCTCTATTTTTCTCAGATATTAATGAGTTTTTATAAATATTTTTAATGTTACATAAATATTTCAACTATACTGAATTCAGTGGTGATGTCCATTTTTTTTAAAATCAATCAAACCTGTCAAAAAATTGATTTATATTTGACAGCTCATCTCAAAAAGAACTTTTTATTTAAATGATTATATAAAGTTTTTCACACATGTATACCCATTTTCAAATATGCTGAATTCAGAAGTTCATTTTTATGAAAACCATTCAAACCTGTCTTCCTTTTTTTATAAATATTAGTCAAACCTGACAAAATAATTTAAATATGACAGCCCATGTCAAAATTAATATTTTTATTCTTATAAAAAGTTTTTTATACATTTCAAGTATGTAGAATTTAATGGTGATGTTCATTTTTTATGAAATCAATAAAACCTGTCAAAAAAATCGATTAAACCTGTAAATCAATGTCAAATATATAAACATAAAATAACTTCTACTTGCAGTATTTCTCTGGTAATTATTTTCTTAATTTATTTAATAGACCAACTTTAGGTGTTTAATTCACTCAAAATATTTCATTCTTCAGTAACTTGTGAATCTCGATAGGACCTGCATTTTTTGGCTACATATTGATTATCGGTTCGTAGCCTCTACGTCATATTAGAATTTACAGTATGTAATTTTACTATAAAATTCTATGATGATCCTTTCTTGCGGTAGCTCTTTTTTCATTAGAAATTTATTTTCTTCAATGTGTGTTTAAAAAAACATTTTTAAGGGTTTATTTTGAACAGATTTTTTCCTCTCTCAAAGCATTCTGATTAAAGAATCTCCTTAATATTAGGCTTTTTTTTTATCAGTATAGTGTTTTTTATTATCAGGCCTGAATGTTTGTCAACCAATCTCAGTTCAAAGGTTTTTTTTCTGATGAATCATTCGTGATGTTCATTGTTCAATTACAAAAAGTTATCAACGTTCTTCATCTAAAAAATTATCTCTTTGACACAAAAGGAAAAAGATGGACAAATTCAATTTAAATTAAAAATATCTTGATAGTGACTAAATTCTCACATATTGGCATCTGAGACAGTTTTGATAACTCTGACCTATTATAAATTTTCAGATTTCCTACCCATCTTAGTTAAATGATCATTGTAATCCTAGATGATAAGCTATCGATTTAAAGATTTTTCATTTGTAAAAAAGGAACTTATTTTTCACAGTCAAAATCTTTTTTGAAGCACCTAATATTAGATCATTACACCACTTCCTAGTTCATTAGTCAAGATACATATTTTTCTAATTATTTCTTTTGATCACACGTTCTCTTTTTAATTTCAGATTGCTTCCTTCTCTCATACTAATCTTCAAAATATTTTATAATACGTTTTGTTTTTTTTAAATAAATATTTCATACTCAAGATAATTCAAGAAAAGCCAAAATATACATAAAAAAAAGTATATTTTGACTATGTAACTAATATACAGCAATTTTTTGAAAAAATTTTTACAGAACTGATTTTCAGGCCTACATTAATTCAATTGATACTTCCAGATATTTTTTAACCGTAATAGCCAAAATGGAGTACAGAAATAAAATAAGCATAGTCGATTTGGTATAAAAACAGATATTTTATTTGAAAGAGATATTTTATTTTTTTGAAAATATTTTTGAAGACAGTATCTAGAAGTAAAGAGAAAATCTCATTGAAGCTTTCAAATATTTTAAAACCATAAATGCCAAACCTGAGTACAAAAATGAAACCAGCATCTTCCATGTGGCATAAAAACAGATATTTTATTTAAATTTCAAAAATATTTCTGTAGTGATTAGACTTAAATCGAACATTTGATTGAAACTTTCAGACATTTTAAAACATCTTAATGCAAAAACTGATTTTAGAAATTACCTTGTGTGATACAAAAGAGAAGTCTTATTGTTCCTCATAGTTCCAATGGAATCTGTTAAGTTTTTGCTCAAAAGTTTTTGTGCAAAAAGAAAAAGAACAAAAAAAATATCAAATGTTAACCCTATATTAGTGACGGCCTATTTTCATTTCCTCAGTGGGTTTTTCTTGAATGATTGCAAATTTTTACAAAATTTTGGCGTGAACCTACTAAATGATTGATTGCGAATCTGATCGTGACATTTATTTTTTATAAAAATCAATCAAACTTGTCAAAAATTAATTGATATTTGACAGCTCAACTAAAAAAAGGAACTCTTAGTTTAAATGGGTATACAAAATTTTTTACACATATATACCCATTTTCAAGTGTGCTGAACATGATAGTCACGTTTATTTTTTTAAAAAACCAACCAAACCTGTCAAAAAATTGATTGATATATGACAGCTCAACTGAAAAAGGAAACTTTTAGTTTAAATGGTTATATCAACGTTTTCTATTTTTATACACCCGTTTTCATGTATGCTGAATACGGGTGTCGCGTTTATTTTTTTTAAAAATCAATCAAACCTTGTCAAAAAATTGATTGACATATGACAGCCCAACTGAAAAAAATTAACTCTTTATTCAAGTAGTTATAAAAAGTTTTTTTAAACATTTTTGATTAATTTGTGACTTTTTTAAAATCGTGGTATGTTTGCGGTCAGATATATTGTACTGATTTTTGAACGATTGGTTTTCATGCTATTCTCAACTTAAGACTATATAGTTATAAGACTATATTCAAATTTTTAATTTCACAAATGAATTTATTTCTCTTTGAAGTTTCGATTTTATTCAAAGATTTTATATTCAAATTTTTAGTTTCACAAATGAATTTATTTCTCTTTGAAGTTTCGATTTTATTTGGAATCTATAATAAAACAAATTTTTTCTGTATTAAAATTTCCAATGAGGCACGAATAATAATTTTGATACTCATCATTATACTATAAAATCGATTCATATATTTATGTTCAATTTATTTTTCATTTTTAGACTATAGAATGAAAATTACGTTGTGAATTATATTTCAAATGGAGTTTGCATGATTACATCATGTTTTTTAAATATTATATATAATTTTTTCGAATTTTTTCAAACTTTGAATATTCCATTTGTATGTACATACAGATATGCAAAATTTCATAGGTTTCTATTTCGGAGGAATGAAGTTATAACTTCTCAAACTTGGTTACATTTGTGTATATAAAGGAGGCTCCCTCTTCTTCAGAAAATGCCATCCAAGTTTTGCCAAGGTAACGATGTATATATTGAGAAAAATTATATAGAACTTATACACTTATAAGAGGCATCATCACTGCATATTTATCTTTAAGAGGTCGAAATTTAACCATTGACCGTTGGTATACCTCTATAGAGATAGCTGATTGGCTCTATAAAAAGGATGAACTATAGTCAGTACAATAGAGAAGAAGAAAAGGTATTCCGTAAAGTATAAAAAGTTTAGATAATAGAGATGAATTTTCTCATAAGTTTTGCTGGGATATAGGTAGAGAATTTTTATCAATTCATAGTTATGTAGTATTTTCTAAATCAAAAGGAAAGAAAAATGTATTAGTTTTGACTTCCAGACCCCCCCCCCCTCCTCCCCATTTTAGGAATTGCAGTAGACGATGAAAAAAGTAAACTTGCAATTTTTAAACAGTACGATTTTTCCAAGGGTGGAACGGATGTAGTCGATCAGAGAATAAGAAATTATTCCAAAAATAGAAAAACAAAAAAATGGACAGTAGCACTTTTTCTTATCTATTAGATACGGCAAGAGTAAATGCAGGTACTATTTTTGCTTTTAATAATGAGAAAAACCCAAGAAATTTAAATTTCTTTTAAATGTTTTTGAAGAAATGTTTTTTTGAATCTTGATTATCAAAATGACAAATTTTCGAATAAAGTTTTTCTCTTTTTTTTTAAACTATTATTATTATCCTTGACAGTTTTTAATAAGAGATCATTTACTTTTTTTTAAATACTGCCAGAAATTATTAAATAAAATAGCAAATTTTATGCAGAAAACTCATGTTGAGGTGAAAATATTCTTCATTTTAGAGAAACGATACGACAACCAAATGATTAGATATAAAAAAACGATTAAAATTTTATTATAAATAAATTATGTTTCAACTTTATCATCTTCGTTCATTTGTATATTGTTTGATTATACGTATAAAACTTTCTCAAAATGGTCAAACACGAAACTTATTTAAATTGACCGATTCAGCTTGTTTCGAGATATTGTAGAGTGAATGAACGTATAAACGAACTCCTTTTCTCCTTCAAATAAAATGATGCGCATCAAAATATGCCTCTACAGTATTTAATTAATTTCATTAAAAAAAATCGCCTCATTGAATTCGGTATAAAATCACGTTTTTAGTTCTATATCATTTTCAGTTATATTTTCTTTTTATGCAATTTTGTTTTCCCTACTTATAATTTTATTTGTTCTGTGACAAAATAAATTACATATATACTATATAGCTACGTATAAGTATTTAATCACGAAGCCCTTTATTTCAGTTGAAGCGTCATATGTCAATCATTTTTTGACAGTTATGAATAATTTTTATAAAAAAATGAACATCACTATTGGATTCAGTCTACTTGAAAATGCGTACATATATGTAAAACACCTGATTTGCAAATTTGATTCACGCTTACAAGTGTTTTCAAATTCTAAATGCAAAAAAATCCATAAATGAAATTGGCATTGTTGATTTGTTATAAAAGCGTGTATATTTCATGTAAAATTTTAATTAATGTTCTCGGAGACAGATTTTAAAAATAAACCGCAAATTTGTTTCCCACTTATAAGTATTTTGAAATCCAAATGAATCTATAAATGAAATTGGCATTATTGATTTGATATGAAAATGTGTATATTTCATGTAAAATATGAATGAGTGTTCTCGAAGATAGGTTTTAGAAATAAACAGCAAATTTGTTTTACATTGATTAGCATTTTCAAATTCTAAATGCAAAAAGAATTTATAAATGAAATTGGGATTGTTAATTTGTTATAATAATGTGTATATTCCATGTAAAATTTGAATGAATGTTTTCAGAGACAGATTTTAGAAGTAAACCGCAGATTTGTTACATACTTATAGGTATTTTCAATTTCTAAATTTCAAAAATAAGTCCAAAAATGAAATCAGTATGCCCGATTTGATATAAAAAAATATATTTCATGTAAAATTTGAAGGTATATTTTATTAGATATATTTCTCATCAATCAAAATTTTGATTGACATTTCCCAAAAAGTAACCATGATTTTGAAAAAAATTAAACTATAGAGTGTTATGTGTTCAAAACTGTATATATTTATAAATTTTCAAACGAGTATATAATATAGAACCAAAGTTATAAGCTTAACTATAGAGATACTGTCAGAATTTTGCTGAAAAAGTTTAACTGTTGATTTTGATTGACAGATTAAGGCATGAAAAGGTCATTCAACTGCCATGAAAATGGTATCAAAAAATGCAGCTATCAATTTTACTTGTAGAAACTACCAGCAAAATCCAAATCCCTAAAAAGGCCTTCATCTCTATGTCATCCAAAGCGATCCAATTCTTACCAAAATAACACGTCCTTTTTTGTTGACGTTTTCGATAATAATCTTTTTAATTTTTTGAGGGAAAACAGTTGCAATGAAGACGCTTCATCATCGGCTCTCTAAAGAGCGCAATGTGTGGGTCCAGGTACGTCCCGGATTATATTTGACGCAACACGTCTTCCACGCGAAGGAAAAGGCTTAGTATACTCCAATCAATTTTGTTATCCTTTGATTTTTCAGCCAAGCATTCCTTTTCAACAAAACTTGCTTCACTTTAGGAAGAAGAATTGACCTCCATAAATGAGACATTATCTCAACTTTCGGACGTATATTCAGCATCTGATATATCTGACGCAGTATTATATCCTTGATTTGGGAATACGTCAGATTATTTTTGGATTTGACATTTTATTTGATGCTTGTACAAAAATGATTTATACAGAAAAAGAAACTTAGTTTTGAAAGAACAAAAGGTAAATATAAAAGATTTCAGAAAGACAAAGGATTACAACACGTAAAAATGCACACCTATTTTTTACAGCAACTTTAAAGCATTCCTATTATCATTGAACAAATAAGATGAAGCAGAATGTGGACACGAGTTTGTATCAGAAAAAAAATTGAAAATGATGCAAACAACTTCGGGTAAGTTTTTCTAAGCAATCATCTTTATTGCATTCCTATGCCTACAAAGATTCAAAATGTTCAAGCTGTAATTATATGTCATGTACCATGTGTGTGTGTGTGTGTGCATAATAGTTTGTACAATATACAATTATTATTATCTTCATGCTATATATTATATATAAGTGACAGCTTTCGTAAAGTGAATATATCGAAAGGAATTTTTCTTTTACTTTTGTTGCCTATATGTATTGACATACTTATAACTAACTGTTCCACAGATGATTGTACTGCGAGTACTCAAATTTGAAATGGTTAAAAAGGCTTCTTACTACAAAAACTACATATTTTTCAATATAATTATTTACGCTACAGACCAAATGGACCCAAAGGGGCCATGTGATACTTTTTTTTATTATAGAGGAAATGTCAGTAAAACATTTAAAAAGGAACAAAGGTCACTTACAATCAAAGTCATAAAAAGACTTCAAAAAGTTTGACTAAGTGCTAATGAAGATGTAATTAAATTTTATTATGGGTCCAAATGATCCCGAAGGCGTAACAAGGATAAGTTCATATAAAAAAATTTTGGAATTTAAGTTTGCAGAATTTAACTTCGCCATTTGTCTCGTGAAAATTTCTAGCTTCACACCAAACCTATCCTACGAAAAGTTTGCTTCCTAAACAAACTGTTATAGGCAAAAATTTCAGTGTAATATTTATTAAGTCAAAATTGAAGATAACCTCTTATCAATTAGAATCAGATTTCATTATTCATAAGCTTTTTTAGATATGAAAACTAATTTTGTAATGGGGAGGGGCGAGAGGCATCCTCCTATTTTATCTAATAATGAAAAAAATGCATGCTGGAAAATGCTATCATTCCATGTGTTTTCACGATGAATTTTGAAAACTTTTTATCAAAAACAAGAAACATCTTTTGTTTCGTGCAATTCTTTTTAAATTTATTCAAAAACTCCTTCTTGACATTCTCCTTGAAAATGTTATACATTTTACTTTTATCAATTTGACAAATGCGACGCTTTCTTTTTTTAAAAAAGTTCAAAACTTCTCAAATATGGCTCTCGTCACTATCAAACTTCTCAACCCTTAAAATTAAATATGTAAACTGCTCGAAGAAACAAGATTAGAGATGTATTGGATGTGAATTTTTTTACATCCACGGAAGCGGATATTTGATTTGACAATGCGGATATCCAAAATAAATTTTTATGCTGTTATAAAATATTTTTAAAAAGTTATAGGTTTTATATTTTACAGTATCTTACTATTTTAATCCCTTTTTTACTGTTTTTACTAGAATTTAAAGACATAACAAATCTTGTAAGTTTTAAACAAAAAAAATACGAAAAGTTTCAATAGATATTTATAAAAATTGATTTTAAATTGTGGATGCGAATGCGGATGTTAACATGAAAAAAAAGTTCCTATTTTGGAACATAAGTAATTTCATCTTCGTCTGCTTTTTTCAATGACTTTGAATATAAATCGTCTGCGTTTTTTTAGATATCGTCTGCTTTGCTTGGTCTTAAATGGGTTAACATATGAAATAATTCGCGGATGAGAATGTAAAATTTTTTGCGGATATCCGATACATCTCTAATTGTGATTAACCTTCTTAAGCATAATACGAGCATATAGCCTTACGGCTGAAAGTGCTTTGATATCTCAAACCAACCAACATATGAAATACTTACCAAAACAAAATTTGAAATTTTCCTGATGACCTAAAAAAAGAAAAGCAAGAGAGAATCTTAATGTTATAAAGAATGCCTTCTTTGTCGCATGCCTCGTTTTTTCTCCTTTATTTAATAAAAACAAATACAAATTTGAAGCGTAATTCTGTTTTCTTTTATATTATTAATTAATAACTTCTATACACAAACTATGTGATGGTTAATTTTATCTTATAGAAGTTGCGGTCCATTTGGCGAAATATTTGTTTGGTTAAAATGTCTCTTGGCTAATTGTCCATTCTGCTAAATGTGAATCAAATTCAGCATTCACAAAATTAATTTTAGATTTTTATGTATTGTATGTAATCATGCACTTTTTTTATCACATCAAAGCATAAATAAAATGTTATCATTTTACCTAAGAAAAAGAAACTTGTTTTTGGTTGGTGAAATGTAAACACATTTCAAAAAATAAGCTCATATGAAATGAAATTATAAAAACAATGTAGCAATTAAACAATGTAGTAACTTTGACTTTGAATCTTTATGATAAAGGTTAATGGTATTTCATATAGGGTTAGTGGTGTTTTCATCGAAAAAAGTACTAATTTGGAGCTAACATCGAGCTATGGATAATCTAGCATAGCAGAAGCGAGGCTTAAACCCGGAACTTCAGATCGATAGCAGCGCTAACCACTTACGTTTTGATAAAAACGAACAAGTCAGTTTAAACTTTTAAATAACAACTTTTCACGATAGAAAATATAAGAAAAAAATTCGAAAAAGTGGCACAGCCCCCCCCCCCCTCCCCCCAATTTTTGACCAAGATTTTGACCTGGGGTACACTTATTTAAAGAATAGTACATTTAAAACATTTCAAAAATTATTTATAGAAATTGTTTACTTTTGATGAAATTAAAATTGCAAATTCGAAGCATGTGACTTTCAAGTGTTTAAAGCTTTTCTGAAAGAGATTAATTTGCAAATTTTTAATTCAAATGAAAATAAATATAGGATATTCCCTCTTTCTTTTTTATTTTGGAAAAGGGTTTGTAAAATTGAAATCTTTTTTTTAAAAAAAACTTGAAATGTAAAAATTGAGTTAAATTGGGAGAACATTTTTTCAAAGTGCCATTTACAAACTTTCATTTATGTCAACGGTGAATAAATGTTTCTTTGAAATAATAAAACCAACAGATCGTATACATCCTTTTAGAATTTATCCTTTCAGCTGTATACTAATGGATACCAATGATTCGTTTATTTGTCCTGAATCTTATGTCATATACTATCTTGTCCTTAGGTTGTATAATTATATTACTTTACATGCGCAAATAAACTTTTTTTCTTCTTCTTCTTCCATATATAATGTACTAAAAAGAAAATCCTCTCAGCAAACTTTCCAAAACCACAACTCAAAATAGATGGCAAACGTTTAATACTTCCTCCCACAAATATTCTTGTTTGCTCAAAAATTTACTTTTTCAAAACTTCAATTTTCTTGACAAAATTACTAATGATGCTTTTTGTTTCCATTTGTCACTACATTCCATTTTCACATCTTTCTTACTTTAGTTTTATCAAGGTAGAATGCCTTACCATCACTTGCCTTCCTCTATCCTTTCCAGTGCCCTTGTCCATTTATAAAGACGTTTTTGAAATATTTATGGGAAGAAGTCAGTGTGCTCACACTATCCAGAAGTATATTTTGAGTAGAAATGGATTTTGAATGCAATCTTGATAAAGTTTGCAGATTCGCTTTCTCATTTCGGACGCTCTTTATGAAATAGATTGCAATTGTGTCGATGGCTAAAAGCTAGTTTTATTTTTATCAATTTATATGGGTTGATATATCATATTCAGTGCGGGTAAAATGTTTCTAACTCCGTTAACTAATGTAAATATCAACTTACCACGTTAAACAGTGTAAATAGCTTTGGCATGAAGTCCACTTTAGATATAAATGATTATTATGAAAAATAAATTTAAAATATTTTTGTCAAAAAAAGTTCAAATCAGAATTTTGGTACCTCTCATTCTTAAAATATTATCAATATTGTCTCTGTTGTCGCAAGGGTACAGTAGCATATTAGATTAAAAAGCCTCAAACGTAAATAAAAATTTTACATAAAATCTTTTGAAGATTAGCATGAGAGAAGGAAGCAACTTGAAAACTGATTGAAAAGACAACGCGTGATCAAAAGAAATAATTATAAAAAAAGAAGTATGAATCTTGATTGAATGGAAGATCTACCATGCTTGAATGAACTAGGAGAAAAATCTTATCAGCTAAAATTTCAATGACTATTTCGCTAAGATGGAAAAGAAATCTGAAAATTTTGAACAAGTGAAAGTTATCGAAACTCATACAGATGCCAATATGTAAAGATTTAGTCACTATCAAGATAATTTTAAATTTTAATTGAATTTGTCCATTTTTTTCTTTTGCAGGAAAGAAAAAGTCTTTTAGATCGAGAAAGTGGATAAATTTTTGTAAATGAACAGTGGACAATACGAATGATTTCATCAGAAAAAACTTTTGAACAAAAATTGTTTGATAAAAATTCAGGTTGAATGAAAAATATATATATAAAACCTAAAGGTTATAATTGCACAAAGGGGTGCATATTGTGATTTAAGTTTTATTTTCAATGAGTATTTGATCCAAATACTATATTTTACTTTAAAAAATGTAATTTTTTGTTTGAAACATATTGATTAAGTGTCAAAATGTAATTTTTACTTTCAAAAAATTTATTAAACAATCTGATTATTAAAAATGAAATTGATTGAAACAGTGCATATATGAAGCGGGACATTACATTTTATACACTTTTTCTTTGTACCTTTTTTAGAAAAGCCATACGTTTTTTGCGTGCTGAAGTTTCCAAAGTCATGGTCAAAAGCATCAAAACGAACTTCAGATGTCACTCTGCTAGTGAAAACTTTCAGCATATGAATTTTCGGAAAAGACAAACACTTCAAAAAAAGAAGAGTTTATAATATCTCGAATAAATGCTAGTTGATCAAGAAGATATTCATCGTCAGCCAAGCATTCTGAATACAAGCATGAAAAGCACATCTAAAAAAAGGAAACAACCATTTTTTTCAGACGAACTGACATTTGGTATTGCACACTGTTTTGATTTGCTCTATCAACTCCCCCATCAACTTGAAATATTAAGTTTGGTTGTTTTACTTCTATTACTTTGTTGAGAGAACGTGACCATCTTTTAACAGAAGTAATGGGTTTGACTCCAAGGCAATTTGAAGCAACATTAACCAAATTGATATCCTTCCATTTTACAAGCGATATTTTTGAATGTCTATCATAAAAACTTTCGTAGCATCATCTTTCTTTTTTGGAGATGTCTTTTTTCGGAGTAAATGGACAGTTTTCTAATGTCTTCTCTAATTACACCAGTTGCTTTGAGTCCAAAACTTGAGAGCGTGTCTAATAAGTGTAAAGAACAAAAATAATTGTCCATTGAGATATGATAATTATTTTTTTCTAGCTTTGAAACAAGCTCCTTCACTACACTTCCTCCAAGAGCAAGATTTTTAGCCAAATAATTTAGTTTTCCTTCATAAGGAATTATCTGTGAAATATGGCCATCACTAGTACACATTGTCCATGTTTTATAGCCAAATCTAATTGGTTTGTTTCGAAGGATGTCGACCATAATACTCAATCATTGATTCATCAACGCAAAGATTTTCGCACACCAGCATAAATTTAATAAACCTTTTATAGATTAAATTATAAAATGGCATAATTTTAGCTAATTTACTTTTTGAAAGATTTAAGTTGTCAGCTAGGTGAAAGTAAGTCAATATTTTTTAAAATTGATTTCTACTGAATGAGCAACATTATGACAATCATCTTTCTGCTCCCAATATAGCCTTGTTTTGCATATTGGATCATACCCACTTATCATCAAAAAAAGCTTCTTTCATCATTTTCAATTTTAAAGTTCAAGTCATGTTTACAACTTGAGGCACACAGATTAGTTTGGTTTGTATGTCATTTTGCATTACACAAAATGACATACACACTTCCAGGTATACATTCACATATTCACTCACAAACTCTCATAAACGTAATCAAACACTTACAGACACAGGCTTGATCCAAACACTTTTTGGTAACTAATGATAAACGCAAGAATATTAAATGAATTTATAGACTTTTTTGTATCAAAGAGAAAAAATAAAGCCAAATGAAGATTTGACAATGATCGTGGTAAAAATGATTGCTGTAATAACCATAGTATCAGCAGTACATTAGTGTGTCATATCTAAGCAAAACGCAGCCTGTATGTGTTTTTGAATAATATATGATTCGTCATGCAAATAAGGAAAAAGAATCAAACAAAAAGTCAATCAAATGACAATAAGTGTGTCCAAGCAATATATATATTTTGTTGAAAATAGGTTTCAAAGCAAAAAAGAGTAGTGTTATAAAACATGAACCCCTTTATGACATTATAACTTAAAAATGATTGTAATATTTTGAAATTTTCGATGTTCTCCAAATTTTCTCTTCCATCTCAAAAGAACTTTCAAAAGTGAATCAATAGTTTTTAGAATTAATGTGTCGTCTTTTCAATCCTGCTTACGTTAGCCCTTAATTTTACATAGAAAAATTTGTAAACAAATTATAAGGTAAAAAAGAAATTGCTTCCCTGTGTTTTTATAGCCAGAGAAGGCCTTATTGACACCGAAGTTTCAGAAAAATAAAAATTTGACTCCAATATTCCTCAATTTTCATGAATGGAAATCTTGTTCTATTACCAAGATTTCACAGTTAAATCCTAGAAAGAATAATGATTTTAACCCGTTAACGACCAGAATAATCAGACGATATCTATATAGTACAAAGCAGATTTGTATTAAAAAGCATTAATAAACGCAGACAATTTACATTTTTGTAAAGTCGACATATGTCGACTGTGGTCGATAACCGTTTAACTTAACAAGTGAATTTAAGAAGATTCGAAGATGTCTTCCGTCTTCAACATCTCATAAGAAATAAGGATTTAAATTTGTCAACTTTTATCATTTCAAATTAAGAAAGAAACGTATTGAAAAAAATATATTTATATGCAAAAAGATTTCTAAAATAAAATTAGTAATATTTATAAAATGATATATGCACATACGAAATAAAAATGTTATGCGATATTTAGTAAAAATCCCTATATATAATAATAAATAAATAAATAAATGTGCATATATGAAGTAAAATCTGTTATTCACCCACGAATACTTATAAATATTTTTCTTCATTTTTGAACAACACTTTTTTAAAGAATATGGCACACTCTCTTTGTGGGTATATAAATGATCTATTTTTTGAAATGATTGGGTGCATTTGCAAACAGGCTCGTTAATTTGAAAGCTTCGGCCAAAAGAATCTCCATTTGTTCATCTGACCAGTGGGCAGTAGGTAAATTTTGAAGGAACAAGAGAAGGCCCTGGAAATCTCGTTCTTTCATCAAATGATTGGTCCATGAGTTCAAAAAGGCCACACACACGTAGAGGAACAAGCGATACAGGGTCTGTGGGCCCTCAGATATCAGGGCGTCCCACAGCTTAATACAGCAGCGTAATGGCAGCTCTCTCATGAGTAAGTTGTTGAACCAGCGAAAGGAGAACTGGATAAAGTGCACGCCTTGATCCTTCAAGTGGCGGTAGAGCTTGGAGTTGGTGCGCTTCACCAAATCCCTCATTGAGGAAATTGCTACTTGAATGCCAGGCTGAGAAACGATGTAGTTGTTGTGTAGGGGTTCTAGAAGCTTCGAGAAGCACCAAAATGTATCAGCTTCAGCGGCGAACAGATTTTGAGAAGTGAGGCTCTCACAAACACAAACGGTGTCGATGGGAATTCCCTGCTTCACATACTCTGAGAGGAAGATGACGAAAAAGGGAATCACGAGATCATTTATGCCTTGGACGTAGCCGGAGGCGGGATGTCGTATGGCCCACACGAACAAAATGCGCTGAATGATGGCCTGAACCTCCTTTTGCTGGAAGATGGAGAGCATTGGACTCATTCTAGGCACATCCGCTATGATTTGTCGATGAATGTCTGCGTGAATCGTTGAGTTTCGGGAAGTAAAGTAGCTCTTAACCAAGGTGGCGTATTCTTCGCGTTTACGATTCACTACCTCAACGCGATGTTTTCTACTTTTCGCGGGGGCATACCCCGATAGAATTCGCCAGGTCTCGGGCCTGTATTTCTGTGGCACTCCCGACCAGCTTATCTTCTTCAGCTGCATCAAGTCGATGTTGATGTCCGCATCAGAGTTTGACGTGGGGAAGAGTATTCTTTCGAATTTGTCACACTTGGAGCTCTTGTAAAAGGGAGAGGGGGTGTCTGTTTCAAGACGCAACACTGGTGAAGAATGGCGGCTGATGTCTTTAGCGTCATCATCGGCATTTTCTTTTGATACAAACACAAAGTCGTCGGTATCAGAGGCCTCCAACAACTGCCCATCAACGTTGCCACTTACGCGTAGGTCTCTGGCACTTCGGTTCAACGTTTTTTCGTCTTTCGAGGAAAAGGTCCATGCATCCAGAGTTGACGACTCGAAGTTGGAAAAGGCGTTGGCGGGGTAGGGCAAGGGAAGTGGCTTTTTACTTTTTTTCTTTGTGTTGAAGCTTTTAGCGCTACTTTCTCCAATCGTAGAAGGAATCAATGAGTTGAAGGATCTTGCTTGAATAGGGAACATTTACATGCCTTCTATCTAGGAAGTAAAAAAAAGCAGATATTATAAGAAACTTTTTTCGATATAAGAAGAAGTCAAGGTTGGACGCTTCTTTTTATGCGAAAAAGCGTGTGCCCACAAAGAATATGATCCCTACCAACTCACTGATTAAAAATAACGGCAAAGAAAGAAATAAGACATGCCTTACAAAGCAAGAAATTGTAATTGAGATTCATCAATGATTAGTTCTCAAACATCGCTATGAATACGTGAGACCAATAGACTTATTTGTTGAGAGACTGATGAAAACAAAGAAAATCATATCTTCTGTTCAGAATGGGGAATCGTAAGAATTACGATATTTTTGCAAGCATCAGCATTGGAATAGTATCGAGAAAATTGACTACTTTTCCGATTCGTAGAAATAGTCAAGGTTTCAGAAAAATAAATATACCTGATTAATTGGTAAAGGTACCCTGGAGGGATGACCTCATCGAAAAAGCACAACTGCGCAGCTTGTATCAAACTATGCCGACTTGAAGTGATATCGAACACAAGACCTTGAGTTATCTAATCCAACATCTAACCAAGCCTACGCACGCCCCTTTGATTGATTAGCATTTGAAAAAAATGTTCAACAATAATTTGATTGACAGATTAGCCCATTTAGTTTTCCATATAATATAAAGTAAGAAAATAGGACACTTTATTTATTAATAAACACCAACTAGTTTCGGAGTTTGACTTGGAAGCAGCTTCCTGGGAAATGACGCAACTGACTTAAATATTTATCAAATAAATTCTAAAGGATTTTGTATTTAAGTACAACATGTTAAACTGCAATATAGATGGAATAATATTCTAAGTGATATCAGTAGAACAGTTCAGAGCTCTTTGACGGCAATTTTCCCTGCTTTTGTTTAAGGAGCGGCAAGGCCGTGGAGTCGAAGTCGATGGAGTCACACGTTTTGAGAAGGAATCGAGTCGTAATGATTATTGCGACACCGAATCCGATTTTGACGTTGAAACATGGTAGCCGTCTTGTCACTTCTGGTGAGTCAGCAATTTATAACTGATGTTGCTAAAGCAATTTTACATAAGTTGAAGACTCATAACATATTTGAAATAGAAAAGTTGATGTTGCATAATTATAACTTCGGTTTTTAATAAATTACGACTCCTGCCTTTCTAAGTTCTTTGACACACAAAGCAGGATCTACTTAGTCTAGATTTGTCTGAACTATCAGATAACTCGTACGTACATTCTGTAAATCAATATTCATGTTTTTTTATTTTCTGACTACGGTTTCTTTAAACGCCGTTTACTAGGTGTTCCCACGAATAAGGAAAAAAATAGTGCTGTCCCAGAAAAGACTGCGTGAACAGCTTATTTGCTACCTTCAAGGGTTACTGCATGTCAGACAACTCACAATCCACTAAATTCTGAACAGCGTGTAGAATTTCTAACAAAAAAATAATTCTATCAATATCTTATAGGATACAAGAGCACTGAAACTCAATATTTGCCTTCTATGGAAGCAGCGCCATACAATGAAATAATTGTTCATGTTCACTTCTTGAATATGTTTTTAACCACCAGAATTACTGAGTATACCTCCGAAATTTTAAAGGGATAGGAGTTGGAGCCAGTTTTTAATACAATGTAGCAGTTTTTATACAATTTAGCAGTTTTTATACAATACATCTTGCTGTAAGCTTATTTGAAACCATTTTATTAAATTGGGACTCACAAGGGGTGCAGAATAAGAAGTAACAGTGTTACTATTTGAGGCATTTCTGTATTCTACTATAGAAAAACTATCAATCTTAAAACTATTTTGCATAAAAAGCGAGTTTTTTCTTAAAATAACTTTCGAAAAAAACAGTACGTCTGTAATTGCCTTTCTTTGTATTAAAAAATATCAATTCCATTTTGTCTATCAAACTTTTCTAATACGAGATATAAGCCTTTAATGAGTTTTTTCCTTGGTTATATAAAAGTATACTGCACGAAATATAAGCATAAATAAATATATACTCTTGTAGATAAGGAGATGCGATATATGGGCTATGCAATTTCTAGAGCCAGCTTGGAATTTGTTAGGTATGATACTTGAATAATTTTAATTTAAAATCTTCTGAAAAATAAGGAAACTAATTCCAGACAGTGTGGAATTTAATAATTGGAGCATATAAGAAATTTAATACAAATAAAATTAAAAGAAATTATAGCTTTATTAACAAGGATTAATGAAGGAATTCATTTTTATATTTAATTAAAAGTCCAAGCCAAAAATAATCGGAAGATGAAATACTCTATTAATAAAAGTTCACAAACAAAATCTACAAAGATATAAACATGGATGATCCCTCAAATCATCTAATAAAAATTAGAAAAAAGTTTATACTTATAAATAAATTGGCTAATTTTTGACACAAATTTATATGACACAAAATGGGTTAAAATATGTATAAAAAGTAAAATATAAAAATTTTTAAAATTAGGTTCATTTTTAAAGATATGGGCCGGGCGAAGTCTGAGAAAAATCCCTTCTCCTTCCCTCTTGATATTTTTTGTGAATCAGTTCCACGCACCCTGGTGGAAACTGCTTCTGGTTGTGTACGTACTATATGCTTCGATAGCGCAAGAAAACAAGATTGAAATACTGCGATAAGGAAAATATTTTGAGAAGTATTTTCTAGAGATTTTGATATTAAAGGTCTTGAATTCAATTCCCTAATTCTTCAGCATGAAATCCATCTCATCATAAGTTCCAATCAAAATAGTGAAATAACAATAAAGAAAAACGAAGAGATTTCAATAGATCGATTTATAAGTTGTCGACAACAGCTGTTTCTGGAATGTATACTTAAATATAACTCTTAAAAAAAATAAAATTTTCTTCCATAGCTGGACGTATTGTAATGATAGTCATCATTGGGCATCGAACCCATACAATCTGGATCAATAACCCACGCCCTTACCTGTGTTCTCTAATAAAGTATAAATATTAACAGTGTATGAGGAATTGACATCATTTCTTGACCTGCTATTTGTTATCGATGATAAAAGGCTAGATATTTATTATAAGCTTTGTAAACAAATTTTTGTCGAAATCAATCCCTCCGTTTCTTCTATCCTAGTTTGTTTTTATATCATTCAACTCCATCTAACCTTCTCCTTGGTCTTCTTTCTGTCGTTTTCTTTAAGTCTTACTTCCTTCTTTTACATTAAATTTCAACACGCTACACAATGACCCCTCTCACAACACTTCTGAACTAAAAATTAAACAATGGCATGTTCATATTCAAGTTAATTTCAAATTTCCTAAGAAATTGATTGAAATTTAAAGGCTCCAGATTCAACAAAATATATTTGGTAGTATGCCTACTACTCTTAGGGAAAGGGTTGAAAGAATAATTATAAGAAACTTTTCTCGTCATCCACCGTGTACATAAGGAATATCTAATGCATCTAATATTTTTTTGATTTTTAAATCCTTTTTGACACCTGAAAGTATTCACCCTATATTCATCATGACAATATTGAAACTTGAATATAACTATAAATAGTTTTTATATCCTTAATTTTTCTTGTTTTGTATGATAATTTTTTAGATCAACCATGAATTTAATTCACTGTTAACAAAGTTTTAAGATTCATCATTTATTATCCCATTTTGGAATATTGGTCAAAAAGAGAATTTCAGATTGAAAGCGGTCTGAAGGAGCGGCTCAATAAATGTTGGATTGAGCGAAAGTGACGAAAAGAATCGAGAGAAGTTGAGGCAGAGGATTGCAGCCATCTACTCTGAACTTGGGGACAAAGTGTATTCAAAGAAGAAGGTATTGAAGAACAACTCGTGGCTTCCAATGGACGTTGTCTAGTAAAAGTATACGATCCTCATAAATCTAATAGATATGCTATTAAATTTTATTTTATATGTCATTAAAACAATACTATTATATATTACTCAAAATATATATATTAGGATTATAAAATTGATCTTATTTTTGTGTTCCATAAAATATTGGTTAAAAAAAGCTTCTCTCTGTGCTAATAATAGAAATTTATCACTTTATGGAACTATTATGTCAAATAAAATATACTTATCTATTATTTTCAGACCCCCATATCTAAAAGAACTGAATATAAAGGAATGTAAATGTCCCATAATTTATCTAGTTACGTTTCTATCAGGGACTAGATTCGAAAAAGTTACCCTTGCAAGAATTTTAGAGTTGTTAAGATACTTCTCTTCAACGCAAATTGTCCAGATCAGAAAAATCGTTCCTAAGCCTGAAAATCTGCCCACCTACAATAAATATAAAGGTAGTACTGATGAAAACAGCATGGTTAAAACATACAAACAAACCAAAAAATGGATCCTGGCTGTTTTTGTAACTATCTGGACAGTTGGGCATTGAACAATTTGATAATTGATAAAATTTAAACTCTTACAAAATTTCCGTTAACACAAAGATAGTGAAATAAAGATATTTATAAAAAAATTTGCTTTTGTTTTTTATTTGTATAAATCTTAGCAATTTAAAAAATGGTACTTTTTACTCCACTTCGCCTTTAAAATACTCTATTTCATGTAAATTCTAATTAATTATTAAAATGTATATATTTTGATTCTTAATATTTTATGTTGCCTTGTATTTTAAATTGGATGCAATGAGGATATGGAGATGATCGGGTGAGTATAGAGAATAAGGATTCCAATTTTTCTAACCCCGTGGAGATATTGGGCGTCTCGCTAGGAACTTTTACTAAGATGGGAACAGAGGTTATCTTAAGGAACATTATTTTAGCTTCTTTTTTATGAGTAGGATTATATATTTACGGACATTACATCCAAAGATCCTTTTACAGTTTTTCATTTGGACTCAGTATATTGTATGTAGCCACCTATAGCCAGAAAAAATTTAGGGTTCGCTAAGAACAAAAATTTATTATCAACATTGTTAAGAAATCTATATTAATTTTTCTTTCATTGTAGAAAAGACTGTGGGGTGTGTTAAGATTAACAAAATTAGTGTTATTAAAGTTTTCTAATTCTTTAAAAAAATATATAGATTTATGTGGAAACTAATTAATGTAATGATATATATGTTATTTTAATTCTTTGACGACCTCAATTTTGAAGACTAAACGCCTGCTTTCTCTTTCAATGGAATTTTGAATGTTTGAAGCAGATCGTTTTCATTGCTTGGTACACGGATGTCAAACTGCTCCTTAAAGAGTTAAACAAAATATCTTCATTAATCAACTCCAAGTACGGGGGCTGTTTTTAATGGGGTCGGGATTATAAGAAAGTGTATACATTTACATTTTTCATTGGACAATTGAAGTAATTTCTAAAATTATTTAGATGTTAATTGATGAAAAATTAGAGATTGTTTTGTGCCAATTTGAATCTGTTTAGTACTAATTCCAAGTTGATAAGGCATATTTTCCTTCTATAATTTTAGAATAGGAATTTTATTTTTTTCTTTCAATAAAAAATCTGGGTATGAATAATAATTTTTTAGTTTGTTAGATAGTTACACTAAAACATAATTTTAACAAAAAATTATTTCAAATTAAAATAAAATATAAGAACTGGCTAATTTTTCCAATATTCAAGTTAAATTATGCTTTTTAGGTCTTTACAATGAAAGCAGAATATTTGCTAGAAGATCTAATCAAAGTTCCAGGTTGTGAAGAACTGTCAATCAAAGATGTTCCTTTGTCCCTAATCTTTGTCAATCTTCCTAAATGTGTATTTGAAAATGAATCCGCTAAAGTAAATTGACTTCCTTTCATTCTTTGATGTTTCGCATGTGTTTATTATAATATAGCTCTTTTATTAGAGCTATACGTAATATCTGAACGAAAAACGTCTTCAAAAAGTGTATACATTCCAGTTTGACTTATTTGCATAATTTACAACCAATGAAAAATTTTTACATGCATACGACTATTGAATCTTGTGATAAATACGAGAAACAGTTTATAATTTTTTCCGAAGTCGTTTAGCTTGTTTTTTTACGTTAATTACTTAGTAAGTTTATTTATTATGTTTAATATTTCTTACATTTGTTAAAATTTGACAAAGTTGTCCATAATGAAGAATATTTGAAAAAAAGTTTATATATAGTTATAAGGAAACACTAAAAACTTTATTCATGAAGAGTTTTCAAAGTCTAGTTTCCTTATATAGTCCGTGGATAAGGTTCGTTAAATATTTAACGCTGAGAATCAAGCGTTGTCAATGAAAACACTCCCATCTACTTTTACTTTATCAAAATGAATATATAAGTGACAGTCAACAAATTGAAAAATGTTAAAAGCTACTCCTTCAGAAACCTAAATTTGAAAGCTCTTGGTAAATAGTATTTATACTTTATAGGTATCAGCATTGAAATTGACTAACATTTCAGATTCTCTCATTTTAGCGACCTCATCAAGAAGGTTGAAGGGATACTATTGATTCTGCTTAGAAAAAACAAATAAATAAAAACCTATACTTGGAAAGACCTAATTTTTATTTTTTTATCCAATTTTTCAATTTAAAGCTTCAAACATCAACTGTTTTCAACCTTGTTAAAGAAAACCTGCTACAAGTATGGAACTTTAAAAAATAAGTTGATCGAAATCGTCTTCACTTAAAATTCTCCAAGTTATTTTCTTTTAAGACGCTTCAATCTTCTACTTCTCTTTTGTCTGATGATTTAAGGAAAAAAAAAGTTAAATTTAAAAAAGTTAAATTTTTAGAAACAATATTTAGCATAACACTATGTAACTACAATCTATATTTCAATCTATGTTGTTACTTTGTTGTGTAATACTGAATACGATGGTACTATTTATTGTTTGTATCTTCGATATTTTTTTCCTTTTTTGGTCTAATTTTTGAGCAAACATGTGTTTTTCAGGACGTTCACCTACGTTTTCAAGATTATAAATTTTTTTTTATTTGTTCCACTAATTTAATTGAAAATGGTTAAAAGATACTATTTGATATAAACTTACTATTTTTGTGTGCAATATATTTGCTCAAAACAAACCAAATACAACATTTTAAGTATTGAATCGCATATTAAGAAAATTTTGGTGTAAATCAGAGATCAGGATAAAAAGTAAGTCAACTCTACAAGAATAAGTAACTTCAAAAGCTGTCAATTCTATATGTACAAACAACATAGAAATCTACATATGATATTGATATTTCGGATCGCGATGATTGGAAAAGGAATTTAAGATTTTAGCTTACAACAGAAGCTTCATTTTCCAGTTGTCTCAGTTTTTTCAACTGATTTAGAGCAAATCTGCACCGCTGAATCCAAAAATGCCATCTGTTTTCCCCGATCAAGTCAAGTTTTTCTACTAAGTGAATATAGAAAAATTCATTTTTTACTAAGTGGGATACATTAAAACGGCATATTTTTTGATTTGTGTTACTTTTACATCCGATAAAAGTTATTTTAAAGGAAAAAATCAGTGAAAAAACAGATGACACTGATAAAAACAGGTGCATGAAAACTAGATGTTTGGTCATCATTGATCATTCAGGACTAGAACTTCTGTTTTCTTGACCTTGTAGAATTTTTTAACGTTAATTTTAAAATTAACAGATCAAACATCATAAAAACGCTAAAATTTACCATGAAACAAAAAGTGCAATTCGTAATTATAAGTCGCAATCCAACATTCCCACTCCTGTTCTTTCAAGACTGTGACTTCGACTTTGCAGTTCTGCTTAAAACTACACATACAATATATACTATAAACTAGGAATACAAAGCAAATATGAAATAAATCCGCCCTCGTTAATCCGGTATTTATTGATTTGAATCTTTCTTTATCCGTACAAAACAAACTTTTCACCTTTGAATGCAAGAAAGAAAAAAGGAGTAAAATTTATTTTAAAAATTAAGAA
Source organism: Nectonema munidae (assembly GCA_030549495.1). Classification (NCBI taxonomy): domain Eukaryota; kingdom Metazoa; phylum Nematomorpha; class Nectonematoida; family Nectonematidae; genus Nectonema; species Nectonema munidae. Next base: position 357,975 of record JAUIRK010000728.1, read on the forward strand.
CAGAATTATTTTTCGATCTTTTTAAATGTTCTGTTTGGATTAACGATTGTTTTTAATTTCTATAATTCATCTCCCAACAATGGTGTAATTAACTGTTGCTTTCACTTCAGAAGGAATTTGAAGAACTTGTGAGAGCTTCAGGCAACGAAAGAAGTGATAGAGTTACAGGAGAAATCACATTCGTCTATCTCTTTGCCTTTAAGCGCGCTTTTGTTACTTTTTCCTGTCATTGGACTTCTCTTGAGACACGCATCAACCTCAACAAGTTCTTTTTTAAGAACAACGAAATTCGCGTCTACTTTGCACAAGTAAATTTTCTTTCTTTCTCATTTTTTGCTCACATTTCTAAACAAATAAGATTTCTACAATTTTAATCAGTTTTCCACCTAAGAACATCTCTACCAGTTGGTGAACCATATTTGGGTGGTGTAGACTGGTATTTAGCGATGGCCAGAATTCGCTAGCGATAAAGCCATATATATGGCCTTTTATATTGGCTTTAGAAGCAACGCCCAAAATGTCTTAACGTATTTTGTACGAAACTAGGGTTGATCAATTAGTAAATAACTCAAATACAAATACTTTTATTCCTGAATCCAAAAGTATAAATGTATTTGATTCACCCCTAAAAGAATATAGAACAAAGCAAAGAACAAATATATAAACGACCATATAGAAGACAAGTTAAAATGGAAAAATAGCATTTTGATTTGGCCTTGAACTATATTGCATCATCTGTAACATTTGATTTATTTGCTACGCGTTATAGACTCGTAAATTATTATCTTTCTTTATAAATGTAAATACACTCAACCCTCATTAATCCTGGCTTCATAAATCCGAATCTTTGAGCTTGATTTAACCACCCATCACCTTTGATGGTTGCCCAGATTTAACTATAAATGCAAATGTAATCATCCCCCACTACAAACTACTGACCTTCCAACACTAGATTATCCGACAACCCCGCTCGTTATCAGAGACAATATTAACTAATTTTCCCAATCTTTTTCTACTCTTTCATTCCGACAGTAACACTGTCTTCAGCCCACAAAATGCTATCACGCCTGCTTTGAGCTCTCATACTGATTGTTAGTCTCACAGACATATCGCGATCCCTATAATTACAAAGGGAAATTTATAATTATAGGGGCGTGAGTAAGGTTTGGATGGATACTAGGTTTCGATAACGCAAGGTCTTTGGTTCGATTCTGTATCAAGTCTATCTTCTCATAGATCGATAAAAACGGCGCAATTGTGCCTTCTCGATGAATCTTACAATGGATTTATATATTATGTATATACTCTTTTTTTCATTATGCCGCTCCTAAGAAGTCTCGCCCATATGCCCCTTATGTCCATGCGTATGTGAGGTCCCTGATTTTACTGAATCAACTAGCTAAGCGATCTATCAGCTAACTAATTATAACCATTATAACGCGGGATCCAATATAACCTCTCCCGTTTTTAAATAGTTTTAGTCTAAAACTTAAAATTAAATGCGCTAAAAATGGAATAATCTTGAAAAAAAATTAAATTTTTATTAAATTACTTCTTATTTCAATTTGTGTATTTATACGTCGGATATAGTTAGACAAGGTAAAATACGCACAACTAATTTATAACTCGAGTTTGGATCTTGGGCCCTACTTACCGCGTTCCAAATTATGACTATAGATATTTTCCCGCTCACATTATCTCCATCAACATTTTGTCTTTTTGCGATACCTAGCTGTAACACTTTTATATATACAATCAACAGATTTTCCGTGATTTAACCGAAATATCACGAAATATGTGCCAGGTTTATTTGTGTTAAAAATGGCTTGTGTCCTTAAAATAATTTATAATTTATAATTAATTATTTTTTTCAATAATCTTTGCTTTAAGAATTTCATGTGTCTTAAAACGCATGTGCTTATTCGAGTATCACGAGGGTTGTGGAGGTTGAGATAGAAGAACAAGTTCGTGTCTAATCAAATTTTGGAGTCGGAGTAATGTTTTTATTTTACATAATATAAAAAAATATGAAATTTTTGTAAGCGAAGTCGGAAGTGAACATCGAGTCGGAGTTAAATTTATTAAGTTTTTAAGTATTCGGAGTAAGAATCGGAATTGGTGTCGATTTTTTTAAGGTACTTTGAGTCCATTTTCGAGTTGGCTATTTTCCCTCCGGCTCACGTATGATAACACTAGTTTCTTCATTCCTTAAAAATACAATTTTACAAGTGATGCCGTGAAAAAAAATTGACTTTTTTTTTTGTAAATTTTTAAGAAAAGTACAGGAACAGATTCGCAAGCATCTAACAGTTCTCTTGAAGTTCCTCCACCGTTCAAAAACTTCATAATTTCTCCACCAACCTCTCCTCCTGTTGGCTGGGAGCCCGTGAGTGAAGCTAAACCGTGCATTAATTATGATCTGCTTTCAGCTATCGCTTCCCTTGACACATGTATGACCCTCTATTCTCTAGAGTTAAGATTTGCTCTCTTTTTATCCTATGTACCTCTTTAATACTAGGGATGCCGAAACTTTATTTTTCTTTGAGAAAATAAACACTTTATGTTTCATGCGTTACTACAAGTTACAAAATGCTAAAGTTGCTGCACATATTTTAATTTGTACAAGCTAAACGTGAATAATAAATAGTTTTTACGTTTAATTCGATTAGAAAGTATAGTTAGCAGATTAATATAAAAAAACAAGGTAAAATGAAATAATAAAAATCTATTTAATGGAACTTTGTTGGCGTGGGGTTTTTCTATTTTCATACTTGGCCTTTTTGTTTGCATCAAATTCTTAATTTTTCCATTATATTTCATTTTTACGTGTTATATATAAAAAAATAGTTCCTAAATTGATGAAATTTGGTGATAAAAGCGTTAAGTGTAGGAAAAAATAAAAGAAAAACCTATAGTTTATTACAAAATTCTCATTCTTAAGGAAAATGTTAAGAACTAAGACTACGTGGCCTGCTCAAATTATTGAAAAATTTTGATGAATTACTAAAAGGAATGAGATTAAGTGGCCATTGCTTCTCTTTACCAAGTTCCTTGATTAGACACGAAGGGAGGCTATTTTGGTTCGTTAAGCTTGGCAAAATATACTTGATCCTATATTTGTCTACAAAATGTGAACAGAAAAGTCCGAATTGAAAGGAGTTAGTGGGAGTCCGTCATAAATGGAGTTAGAATTTTTGGCTTTCTACTCTGCTTCCCTGCTTAAATAAGCTTTCTTTGATTAGTTATTAAGTATTTATTTATGTAGAGGTAATATTTGGGATTCTATTTTTAAAATTGGAGTATTGTTGAAAGAATTCTTTATCCTATCATTTACAGTAAGGTTGTTTTCTCTTCTTAGCGAAGCCCTTTGTTCTTCATGAAAGTGATGGAACATGTCCTGAAATACGTTTAGAACCGTGCAAATCTCCCTGTGAAGAATCGTATAACAACCAAGCCAATGTTCACATTATTGATGAGGATGGCGAAGAAAAAAGTGATAATATATACAACTTTAAAAAAAAAATCATACACACTTCTAGACCTCCTCTCCTATGAATGTTTTGGAGAATACGAAACACTAAATTAATTTTTCTTGAATTTTAAATGTATCTGTGAAGAACATTACTTTATTTATTTAAAAAAGCTTTTGGGTGAAGTTACTCTATTTTACCTGCTAAAATGTTATTTTTTTGTTTATCATGAAATAATAAATTATTTGTAAAATTTTCCTTCTGTTTTTTATCTTCCTAAAAATTATTAAAAAAAAACGTGGATAGATATTTCGATGCGGGTGTTAGTTCTCCTTCTAGAACTTTTCATCCCAAAAATAATAAGATTACAAAGTTTCTACGCTACCTGGAAAACATGAAATATTATTTTTCAAAAATCGTAAAATTCTTGAAATACCCTTGATTTTGTTATGAGCCATATGCCGAACTGCTGACATCAAGAACTGAGGCATCACTTTCTACCGCAACAGACATCAAGAATACCTCCGTTTTTTCTCTGAAGAAAAAGACTTGGTGTACTGTGCTGATATTGCACAGCTTCTGCACAATCTTGGATTGCCACAGTACCAATCTAAAGATTGGAGACTGTTTATTGACAGCAACAAGAGATCGTTGAAAGCTGTTTTGGTGCACAACGGCAACCAGTTTGCCTCTATACCCCTTGCTCACTCAACTACACTGAAGGAGAAGCATGAAGCGGTAAAGTATCTGCTGTAGAAAATTCGTTATTGTCAGCATGAATTCAAAAGGGAATTTTCATATGTTTTTTGTATTTATTATTGTTTTCCCTTGTATATATTCTTCTCAATCCATGCTATTATACGAGGTTCTTTATAGCGGATTTATTCGCACATCCATTTGTTCATTCATATGCACATTTCCTTTATATATAAAAAATATTAACAGACAAAAAACAAATGTTTTTTTTGTTCAATAAAGTTATTAAGTTAAAACAAATGCTAGCTGATTTCTGTGTGATAAGAAAATGAGTTTATCATCTATAGTCAATCCAAGGAAATTTACTATTTCGAAACCGGCTTTTGATAAAAATTCAGAATCGACATGAGACTTAAACAAATAATCATTGCTTTAGATTTACTCATATTGATCGATAATTTGTTGATAGAGCACCATTTATAAAATAAGCTCAAATTTTCTTTTAATATAATAAAATTTGATAAAGTATCATGATTTAGCCTAGAGACAGGGCCAAAATAACCAATATCATCAGCATAAAGTAAGACTTTAATACTGTTCAAGGTTGAAAATATATCATTTACATAAATGTTGAAAAGCAAAGTGCCTAAGACAGAATCTTAAATGACGCCAGACATTATTTCTAATAATAGAACAAAATTCACATAAGTTTCTGGCTTCTGTTCATTAAATACGAAGACATAAGCTTTAGAGTGTTGTCTATAAAACCAAAACTAGAGAGTTTATAAATTAAAACGGAGTGATTAAATTTATTATACGCTTTTGATAAATAAAATAACATCTTTTTTTCAAGGAGATTCTTAGATGAACAATTCCATTTATTAAGTAAGAGTGCAATAAATAAGTTGAATATTTTTCACGAAAACCAAATTGTAGATGATTTATTTTGTTATATTTTACGAAATATTAATTGAGTTGAGAAATTATAAAGTTTTCAAAAAATGTTGATAATATGGGAATTAAAAAAATAAGTCTATAATTATAGAATTCACATTCTTTGATTTTTCAAAACAGCAACTACCTTGCTAACTTTGAGCTCCTTTGGATATATTCCTGTAGAAATAGAGAGATTTATTTCTCCCGTAATTTGATAGCAGACAAAATAACTGATCAATTTAATATGACTAATGGAAATATCAAAGAAGAAGAAGAATTTATTGTATTACAAAATTACTCAAAATTATTCAACGAAAAAATGGCAAGTAAATCAAACTTTAAATAACATATTCTTGGATGGCTTGTGGTGAGCAAAATTGTAAAAAGATTTCTTAAAATCACTTGAGTATCCATAATCTTGCGAAAGCTTCTTGTAGGGCGTACTATCAAGATTGGGTGTTTATTTGTGTAAGAAGATCATCACTTAAATTAAAATCGTGCAAATTGCAAAGTATAGGTAATAACTTTTGTAACATCTTATGAGGTAGCAAAATATGAACAGAAAGTTTGATATTTTTTGATTTTTTAAAGAATATTTTTCGATTCTTTGATTACAGAATTTTATTTTGATTATTTGATAAAATATATTATTTAATATCGTGAAAAAATTAATAACTTATCTAACATCCTCTCTCCGAATGAGGTATATCAAATCTTACATCTAGCAAAATATGAACTGATAGGTTGGAGATGAATTATCGCGGTATACAGGTTGGAGATGAACCATCGTAGTATATAGGTATAATGTATATAGTTAATAACTTATGTAGCATTGTCTCCCCCGAATGAGGTATATCAAATCTTACATCTAGCAGAATGTGAACAGAAAGTTGAACATTGTCTCCCTAGTCATTTGTACATGGAATAGAAACCAGTGTAGAAGATGAATCATCGTAGTATACAGGTTGGAGATGAATCATCGTAGTATACAGGTTGGAGATGAATCATTGTAGTATATAGTTTGGAGATGAATCATTGTAGAATACAGGTTGGAGATATATATATATATATATATATATATATTTGTTCACATAAACATTCTTTAATTAATAAAAATATTATATTTCCATTTACATAAATTTAAATCAAGTTGTACAGAAGCTTATACACAGAAGACTTTAACAATCAGCTTGCCTACATTCATAATTATAACTCGTCAATAACAAACTCTTTAGCCCTTTTTTGAAAATAGATATGGATAAAAAAATTGAGTCATGTAAAAACCAAGACTTATTCCAAAGTTCGACTATTCTGTATTTAAGCGTTTGTTTACCGGTATTAAATATATCTTGGCAGCTACAATTCTTTATTCGTGTGGATAATTGGGTAAATTTAATAAGGATTTCTAAGTTTAAAGGAAAATATTCCACTATGAGAATGCTGGGAGAGAGGCTTACTGAGAGCTATCTTAGGTGATGATGATGTAAAATAAAAAAAGTTCATTATTTGTTAAATTTCTCTGAAATCTCAAAATTTTCATCAATTTTTATCCCATTTTCATAAAAAATATCTTAATTATTTTTACTTCCTTTGATAATGATATTTATTATTATGACCAATAATTTTTAGTAGATTTGCAATTCGAAAACAAGTCAAAGAATTATGCACGCTTAAAGCCACGTACTTTATATTCAATTTTGTTTACCAAAGAAACATATCTTTCAAACAGTTGACTACTGATTTTTCATTATTTCATTTTTAGACAATCTATCTCTGAGTTTGATCATGGTTAAAACCTTATCAGTGATCCAAGGCAGCTTTAACTCATTTTGTCACAATTTACCATTTTCAAACTCGTTTCAATCTGGTATATATTTACTGTCAAAAACTCGACATCGTCTTAGTTAGTAAAATAAGATAAGATATATTACGATCTTAAAAATCAAATATCTTAGTTTCTCTGTGACACATTTCAGGCCGTGTTTGACATGTTTTTGTGACCTGAAGTCATCATCAAACATCACAATTAATCACGCCAAATCCACAAAGATTCATCCTGACACAAACTTCCTCTCTCACAAATTTCTCATGGCAACATTTAAACTACTCCACAATCTGAAATTGAACAAGTTTATTAACATCCCACCAATCAGATCCAAAAACAAAAGACTTAAAAAGATATTTTATTCAACATCCTCTTCTCTATTCAATTCACTCCCAAGGCGAACCAGGAACATCGCATCAAGTTTCACTTTCAAACAAGACCTTTTTAATTACTATCTAAATGACTCCATCACTCCTTTCACCAGTTGATCCCTTCTCTCAATTTAAACTTATTTTTTATCTTAAATATGTTTTTATTTCGAATATATGTTAACTTTCTCTTCAACTATTCTCATATTTTTTGTTTTATATTTTTGTTTTTTAATTTTTTTAATCGAATGTAACAAGGTGTTTTTAAATAACTACAAAACGGATGTTTTGATTTAAATAAATTGAATTGAATTGAATTGATATCCCTCTACCAGTCAGATCGATCTCATAGGAAATAAAAGATAGAACTATTCATTTATTAACTTAATTAGAATAGTTTTTTCAAATAAATATTGAATCAAATTATATTGTTATTTTATTTACGACCTCTCCTTCTTGAATTTCATTAGAATTATATTTAGTTTTTATAAAGTTTTGTTTAAGTAAATTAAAATTAAAATTTTTAAAATTTATTACTAAAATTTTATTTTATGAAAGAAAAAATAAAAAAATAAATTAAAAAAAGTAGAAATATTCAGTAATACATTTTTTATATTTATTTTTTTTAAATTATTTTTTAATGATAGCTTAACTGATTTTTATTTACGTTATTTCTTTAAACTCAAAATGAGTGCCGAAGACGTCAGTGAGTTAAAGCAGCAGAAGATGTTTGCAAGAACATATACATATGTAAATCTAGATAAACCCAGAGAATATTCAGATTATGAAAATTATCAAATTGAATGGGGGTATTTATAAATTATTTATAAATCCATAATCATCACATATTTTTTTTTTTATAAAATTTAATTTTTATATACAATTTTCATTTATTTTTAACGTTGTTTAAATTTTGCATATCAATTTGTATATTGAGTAAAATATATCTAAAAATTAATGCACTTGTTTTTTCAAGAATCATGAAAACAACAATAATAATTAGTAAAAAATTTACATTCATTCTTATTTAGAAAAGAAATATTCTAAAGTGCCTACAATATTTGATATTGAAATAGTAAAAATGAACTCAATTTATCCTAAGCTTTATTCACAATCTTGAATAGTGTGTTTATATATAGCAGTAAATGTTATAGTAATTGATTACGACTTTGTCTTAGATGCGAATTTTTGTGTCCTACCTATCTTTTAATAATTATAACTCTAAAATTTGGGATTTATATATGTTTTTAAAATGACTTCAAAGATAAAATTATTGTTATGATAAAGTTTTTAATGCTATGATAACTATGTTCATGGCTCAAAATTTTCCCTTTTTCGAATTAAATTAACCCTTCCAGGCAGTGCCCGCGCTAAAGCAAAATTTCAATGGGGGCTGAAATGGGGCAAAGAAACACATTTGCAAAAAATTTATTTCCTTTATTACTTTATATCCTATATTACTTTGCTGAAAAGCATGAAGTACTTCTGTATAAAAACCTATAGAAATCTCATATTATACATAGACATACACCAGCATTTATATAAGATTATTGTGTACAATTTTTGCTTATTTATTTTTCCTTTAAAAAGTGCATGGGGCAAAATCAAAAATTTTAGGGGGGGGGGGGGGAGGGGCAAAGATTAATACAGGGGGGGGGGGCACGTGCCCCAAAATTATATAGGTAGCGCGGCACTGCTTCCAGGTCAAGTGTAACACCGCTGTCACAAGAAATAAATATCGTCTGCTTTAAATATATTATTTTTCACAAAAGTTCAAAATTCTTGATTTCAAAGGGTTAAAGGAATGCCCACTCCATGTCCATGCCCCCTGAATGTTTGTCTCTGCTCTCTTACATATAGGATTAATTTAGAACTCAAAACGGGACAAGTTTCAATGCATTTGTATGTAATTTTATGTTGGTTGAAAGATTATAAATGGAATAATATAAAAAAATATTTTAAGCACTTGATTAGATCTTCTGAAAGGCCTTGAATGAAGTCTGAATTGTTTGATATTTAGGATGGAGGTTTTTATTTTATGCGAGAAATGCGGTGAAATTGATTTTGTATTGAAATGGATCTAGTTTATGTGAAGGAAATTTTGTTCTAAAATAATTAACAAAAGTAGTCCAATGAGTATGAGTTCAATCATGATTAGTTTGAGAAGATTCTAGTTTAGTTTTTAAATTGGAGGAAGATTTGATATTTGCCTGAAAATGGGCAAAGTCAGAGGGTGTATTGAAAGAATGTCATTTAAAGTGTTTTCGTAACTATGATTAAGTCAATATGGGAGGAAACGATTTGTTGATGAATTTAAAGAGTCGGATCTCTGGAATTATCAGCTATATGAAGGTTCATCGAAAGAAGTTGAACATCGTGTGCGTTTTTTTGTAGTACCATAGAAGGGTTCGTAAATCCTAAACATTTGAACACATCACGTGGTATTGCTAGTTGGAAATAATATTGATTATCTTAGAAAAAAGATCTCCGTGACTACTATTGCCACATGAGTTCTGATGAAGTCTTTGTCCGGGTTACACCACGAGTAGGAAGGGAAGGCTGAGGCTCAAGGCTACTCCCTTAGCACCCGAAAATAACGTTTATTTTTTCTTCTTTGCAGAAGGATGATTCCTCTTCTTCTGAAAGGCCGGATTTTTAGGAGCTGCAGGAGTGGAGGAGAAATAGTTACCTTATGTTTATCCAAGAGTTGTGTAGCTGGGTGTAACTCTCCTTCCAAGTACGTTGAGAGGCATGTATGATATTGTGAGCATTCTTGTTAAGTATTGTACTATGCTTCGGTAAAAGAAGATGGGACTATTCCTTAATTATTACAAAAATAATATAATTCAACCCTGATATCACTAGTATTTTCGCGTTGGCTGCCATCAATATTTGAATAGGAGTCAAAATCAAAAAATTTAGCGATATTTTTTAAAAGCAACTTAGCGGAAACTGAACAAAAAATTAGGGTTTATTATAAATACGATTATATAATGCTTAAAAGTATATAAATTCTGGTTGATATTGTTAATATACTAACGCCTTTTCTTCTAGATCTAAAAAATTTAGCCAATAGTAAACAAAAATCAATATCTCAAAAAGTGATTATTTTTTCAAAACCAACGTAAATGTTTTTTTCTAATGATACCACACAATGCATAAACTCATTTAAATCTATAGGTTATGTGTTCTCAAAATAGTGGTGCTTGATTATTTATTTAGAAAGTTTTCAAAAAATGTTGATAATATGGGAATTAAAAAAATAAGTCTATAATTATACAATTCACATTCTTTGATTTTTCAAAACAGCAACTACCTTGCTAACTTTTCATTAAATACAAGAGTATAAAAAGTAATAAGTACACAAATTTTAAAACCAAATTATTGAAATCAAAAGCCAATAATTTAAAACTAATTTTTTTTATAAAAAAAATAATTGAGCCTATTTATTGCTACAAACAATAAGCTTTCATATGATATGTATACATTTCTATAAAAAATAGAGACTACTGAACATTTTTGTCAATAAAAGGAACAATAATAATTTTTCAAAAGTATACATCATCATCTTATTATTATTGTGTATAGGTATTCATTACCTTATAAAACTGAATTTTTTTAGTCATTTTCATTCAAATTTTACATAATAAGTGCGGACTATGTTCTTAACATGTTTGTAAAGTTTTATCCGAAATTTTTTTATAAGTATGTTTTTTCAAGTTTTTTGATTTTTAAATTTAAGTATATAATGGGTCTGGCAAACCGCGAAATCCATGTTGTTTCCCCCGTGGTCTTGTCAGACTACTGATATAAAGTACACGGTTATTGCACTTACTTAAAATATTGAAATACATAAATGGCTTTTTTTTTTAAAGATATGGCTATACTTAGGAATCATAAATATTTTTGCTTAAAGATTTGAAGTTGAGGAGGTTTGAGTGAACAAGATATAGGATCTCGAAGGGAATTGGAATAGGCATCATTGCCTTATTTTATATACAGTTAAACCTCTTATATCGACCACTCTCTAATTTGACCACCTCTTTAAATCGAACGATTTTTAGAAGTACGGTTTTTTTCTATATCGTTTTTGGTGTAATTGATGTTCTCCAATTCGACCACCTCTCTATTCCGTACACCGACCACTTAAAACTGTCTCAATTTATTGATTCAACCTCTTTAAAACAATCATCTTACAAATGGTGAGAGCAACAGAGTGAATAAAGAATGTTAGGAATGTGTGATAAATCATCAAAATCAAGTTTTGAATTTTTGTATGACAAACACATGCATATTTTTAATTGAAGTGATCGTATTGCATCACAAACACCCCTCTGTGCTCTACTTTTAGTTTTGCTCCGCTAAATTTACTTGGTTTTATCAACCTTTTTCTGGATTTAATTCTTTCATTAGTTACTGTTGATCTAGAAGCATTTGAATGTCATTTATTGTATTTTTGCCCTTGTATTTTTTGTATTTATTGTATTTTTTACCATTGTAAAAAAGATCGTATATAGTAAATAAAAATCAATAAAACTGGCGATTTTCAATTGTGAAAATAAATTGTTGTGTTTTTGTCTCTAGGTAATCTAAGTAGTCGTTCACAATTAACGTAAACCTATTTTTGACAAATTTTAACCTTCCTTCCCCCTCTCATGTCAACTGTTAGATTTATCATAACTTAACAAAATTGATTTATGTAAACTTTAGGACGCCCCTCCTCTCCCAGTCTTAGTTGACGTCAATTGTGAACGACCCCTTAGACGCGAATTTTTCTGGATGTACTACAGTATAATGTAATTTGTACAGTACTTACTGCATTAAAAATAAAGTACATTAGTTTTTATAGGTACATTTTTATTGCTTTGTGTAAAGATTTTAATTGATAAATGTATTACAAAAATTTGTTGATTACAATTTTAGATTTAAAAATAATGAATTGTAAACGCAAAGAACGATCTTTGAAAGAAAAAGTTGAATTAATTAAAAGTAGCAGAGCCAAAAGTCAAAGACAACTTTCTGAAATTTTTATTGTCGGCAAAACTAAAAAATTTTTATTGTCGGAAAACGGAAAGAATGTGTATATTGAATATTATGAAAATGATACAAACTCTAATAGAAAAAGAATTTTATGTGCAAATGATAATGACTAAATAGATAGAGTTATTTGGTCATGGTTCCAAAAAGCTCGTTTAAATAACTTTAATGGTAGCTAAAAATTATGATTTAAGAGACTTTAAAGCTTCTAATGGTTGTCTATTCATGATCTGTACTCGCCATAATATTAAATTAGTAAAATTTGTGGAGAAAAAGCTAAATTGTTAATGAATGGAAAAGTAAAATACCAATGGAAAAAAAGACATTTATAACATGGATGAGTTTGGATTATTTTATCGGGCTTTGCCTGATAAAACCCTTACAGTAAAAGGTACGGATTGCAAAGGAGGTAAAAGATCAAAGGAACGCTTGACTGGTTCATTATGTGTTAATATGCTTGGTGAATTCAAATGTGTTCTTGTGATTGGTAAAGCAGCTAAACCACGCTGTTTCCGACATTTGAATCCTGAAAGCTTATCAGTAGAATGGAAATATAATTCTAAAGCTTGGATGACAAGTAAAATGTTTGAAGAATGGATAGTTAAATTTAACAAACGTATGGAAAAACAAAATCGTAAAGTTATCTTATTCCTACATAATGCTACTGCCCATGGAAAAGATTTGCCTAATTTGGGTAACATTAAAACAGTTTTCATTCCTGCAAATAGAACGCCCGTGCTTCAACCTTTAGATCAAGGTATTATTTTGCATATTAAAAGAAACTACAGAAAAAAATTCCTACGTAGAATTTTGAATAAAATGGATGATGAAAAAACAGCTGCAAATTTAGTTAAAACAATTACAGTTGTGGGTGCATGTGAATGCCTTCATAAATCCATTGAAGAATGTGAACAGTTCAATGATTTTAAAATGCTTTAAAAGATGCGGCTTTGATGAAGAATATGGCTCAAATGAAGTAAGCGATCACGAAGATGTGGAATTACATAATCGTTTTGAACTTATTCTTCCAAGAAATAATATCGATGATTGTATTGACGTTGATAATGTTGCACCGGTTATAGAAGAGTTTCCTTCCGACTGGGAAGAAAGGTTTTTTACAAATCTTTTTAATAACAATCGTAGTTTAAGTTACGATGTTCAAACAGATGAGAAGGAAGCGGTAGAAAAACATGAAATTATGGAGAAAATAATCAAATCCAACGCAAAAAACATTCAAAAAGCGATTGATAAAGTTAATGATGTAAAACTATTTTGTTTAGAAAAAAATTTTGTAGAAATTTATCATCTTCTATCCATGGTTGAAGAAAAATTAGAAATAAAAAGAATACAAAGTGACTCTCTTTTGGTACAAAATAAATAACTTCCTTTTTGAAGAAAAACTGATGTTATTTTATTTATTATACTTAAAAATTTAATAAATTTTTTTGATATTCTATAACTCGACCACCTCTCTAATTCAACCAAATTTTTCAAGTCCCTTCAGTGGTCGATTTAAAGAATATAAAACTATAATAGATTACTCGATGCTTATAGATCAAAAATGTGGGTGGAATTTTTTTTCTAACAGGTTGAATATGGCTGTGTTTGTTTCTTGGAGACTTGACTGCTATTGTAACGGTAAAAACGCATTGTCTCATTTAGAATTTAGGAGGAAAACAAATATCTTTAGTTTCAATGAAAGTTGGAATAGAGAATTTTAGAAAACGTAAAGCTGGACGAAGTGCTTCTGTTTCTAATGATGTTATTTTATATGGGGCGAAACCATTTTCTTACGCCTACGAGTCAAGGAAGATGTTTCGTGTGCAAGAAAAATACAATAAAATGGTGTAATAAATAAACGCTTGCATGAAAAGTGCTTTCCTTTTCATCACAAATGATCATCTTTTTTTGAATATTTTTTCCGTAGACGCCAACATTCCATTTTTGGAACATTTTATTTCTGTCTATTTTCTTAAAGCGAATACCTTCTAAATTGAAACATAATATTAAGTGATTTTTTAGAAGTAGAATAATACTACTTTTTGAAAAAGGAATCTCAAGCAAAAGTTATAGTGGAGTTTAAAGCTCGCACCTACTCAAATCAACATCGTCATCCTTTACTTTTGTGTATATCATGAAGTTTTCATGTATACTTTCTCAGCCTTATTCTTGTAAACAAGTTAACCTATTAATAATGGAAATCTCTAAGTAATGAACACTTTTATTGAGTCCCTAGGATGTTGAATACCGATAGAGTTCGCTTCATTTTCTTCTCTTTTCTGTAGTTTAGTCTAGAATTTGAACCAAGGGAGCACAAAAATTAGTGTCCGAATATGAGATCACATAACAATCATAAGTTTTTTTCTTCTTATTGTATATGTCATATTCTATAGGTTATTTTTAGATAAAACTCTTTATGAATGCTGTTTCTAAGATAATATTGAAATTGGGTGTAATTAAATACATGTGGATATTGGAGTCATTATTTTGAATGTTTAAATTTATTATGCCCTTTTTACTTTCGTCTTTTTTCACTTTAAATTAGAATTAAAAAGGACGAAATTAAGGTGCGGATGGTATATGTGATTGATAAGAAGCTAGAGCTAGAAAATGCTTAAAATATTTTCCTTCAATTAATCTGTTTTAAATTTTAAATCATAACAAGCACAATCTCTGAACAAAAATATAACAATACTTAAATGTCTTTTTTTAGTAGTTTGGAATTGTGTCTGGGAAGGTCTCTTATGAAATATCATAACTAACCAACTTTTTCTAATAACGTAGTTTTTTCATAAAATATCAATTTTAAAATCACACTGTTTCTTAATCTACATCATAACATTAAAAAAAGTGTATTATATTTTTTTCCTATATCATCGCAATTTTAGTGATCCCATTTTTACAGGGATAACTGAAATATCCATGCTTCTATGTCGTTCCATTTATTTGTTTTAAAATTGAGCGTGACTTATAAATGGGCTTAGTTTGTTCCAATGATTTTTTTCATCAAGACACGCATGCATCTAGCGGTCTCCCAAGAAATTAAAATCTTTGTCTTTAAAATACTATTTCTAACTTCTCAATTTTGTAAATATTTGGAAGTTTTTTTTGTTTTTAAAAAGTAAATTTTTTTTCAGAACACAAGATGGGTTTGAACTTATCCGAAAGCTTGGAAGAGGAAAATATTCTGAAGTTTTCGAAGGAGAAAGTTCAAACACAAATTTAGCCTATTCAAAATTTGTCATAAAAATTTTAAAAGTAAATATTTGTCTATTTCTATTCGCTTTGGATTTAATCATTTTGAATACTAATAATAACACACATAGCCAGTCAAAAAGAAAAAAATTAAACGCGAAATCAAAATTCTTGAAAGTTTACGAGGTGGCGTGAACATTGTATCACTCATCAATGTTGTCAAAGATCCCATCGTAACATTTTCTTAATTTTCTTCGCGCACGTTCTTTTCTTCATCCATTCTTTTCCATCCTTAAGACCCGCACTCCAGCACTGATACTCGAATACATCAACAATACAGATTTCAAAGTATGCTGCTTGTATCATTTTTTAATCCCTTTACTTTCCAAAAAAGCCGTCTTTTCGGTTTTTTTGTTTTTCCGCCATTTTTATTTTTGAATTATTGAAACGACTAGTGTGGGATGAATTAACCCATTTACGGCCAATGTTCCTATTTTGGAACATAAGTAATTTCATATTCGTCTGCTTTTTTCAATGACTTTGAATATAAATCGTCTGCGTTTTTTTAGATATCGTCTGTTTTGCTTGGCTTTAAATGGGTTAATTCATCCCAACACTAGTCGTTTCAGGATTGAAAAGTGAACATTTCTTTAATAGAAAATTGTATAGAAAATATATTAACCTATTATCGATTCTATATAATTTAGTGTGCACTAATATACAGTTAATTATAATGATTATTTGGAGATTTTTTTTAAGTACTTGAAATCAGAAACGGATAGGCAATTCTGCCGCTAACTGTCCCTTTATCTCCTCTGGCTAACTCAATAATAAGCGTTATTTTTTTAAATGTTTTATTTAACCATATTTTGTTCTAGTGCTTGAAACGTTTGTAAAAGTTGATCTTTTTTATAAAATTGTTTTTATTTTTGTGCTTCCTTTTTTATCTAAATATTTTTTCAGGCAAATTCTTTGGGGCGATCGTCTGCGTATTTACAACCCCTATCCACCCCCACCCCCTTCGTAATATTTTGAGAATTGGAAATACTTTTATCTCTTATTGTTTATTGTCATTTTCTCCCAAACGATCGAAGCAATAACGCCTACATGATAATAATTTCATCTTTGAAGTCATTTTAGGAATTACTTCTTATATAACTTAAAAGATGAATACATTAATCGTATATTTTTGATAATTAACCATAATGAGGACCACTGTTACACTTTCTCAAGAAATTTGCCTGCTTTAAAAAATTCGAAAAACAAAACATGATTAAAAGTAGTCTTCCTAAATTCTGATCCCCAAAACGTTAAAATTATTAAAAAATCCTTACTACCTCTTTGCCAATCTACTTATACTTTATTATTATTATTAAGTTAAGTATTGTTTGTAACGTTTGCACCCCTTCAGATATCGTGGTCTTGACCGGAATGCTGAGTTCAGGTCTCCCTGGACTTTCCATCCTACTAAACGCTCAATACCGGCCATCGTTACTGCATAACTAATATAGTTTTTTTTTTAGTTTGTTGGTTGTTTGATGCGCCATCCATACATATATTTCCAGATTAGGGGCGCACATTCTCAAAATTATTGAGGGTTGGGGATTTTTTTGCAATTTTTATAATTAATGGTCTGGAAATACCACGGGAAGCATAAAATTTTTAAGCAATCCTTTAAAATAGAGTGTATACAGCTCGACAATTATTATCATAGTATTTCGAAGAAGGTTTACATAACGCATATACAAATGGTAAAAAAATTAAATTATTGAGAGGGGGTGGGTAGGCTTTTTACCCCCCGATGTACGCCCCTGCTTGATATACATTATTTTACAAGAGTGTATGTTTCGAATATATAAATACAGCTGAGTGAAAAATACAATCATAACGCGAACGCTCCCATCTTGGGAAAAAATCTTAATGTCTAGTGATAGCTTGATTACTAACGGTTAGAATTGAGTCGCCAGACCTAACCGAAAAACCTCTGAATTCTACAGAGGAAGGAAACCATAATAAAAAACCCGGACAAGAAATGTAACTTATTCCTAAATATAATGATATACTTATAAAAGGGATATGCAATTCGTTATATATTATTGATATATAATATTTAGTACATGTTATAAAATTTGAAAAGATATAGATAATTTTAGGGCATGCTAGATAGATTAGGAACTAACTACGCCTTGAATTTGACTCCATCCCATATATACATGGTATATATGTTATCCCTAGAATATTTTACAATAGTAATATTTAATCGGTTCTACAAGCAGACTCCCTCAGAGGCTAGATAACCGACTATACCTAACCTAGCTCGTACCATGAATCTGTTTTGGGACATAAACCTTCTACCAATCCTAAGTTGGCGGATCTAGTACTCAGAAATATAATTTTATCGCAGAATTCCCTATTTCTTAAGGGCTATTGAATATGGTTAGTCACTTAGGAATTAGGATATTTTACCTCTTGCCAATCTACTTATACTTTATTATGGCCTTTACAAACACAGATTTCATACATTCAAATTTATCAAATGACTTAATTTTTAAACTGTAAACTATTGAAATATGATGTGTGAAAATTGTTTCGATGAGGGAGTGCTGGAAATACCCTACTTGATATACGGCCCACTTTTTTCCTTAAAAAAAACGATTTCTAAAGTCAAGCTGAGTCTTATAATAATCGTCGACATAAAATAAAATGTATTATTGCCTTTTTCAAATCATTCAATCCTATTCTCACATGAAAAATATTTGTCAATAACCGCTAAGACAAGTCCACTAGATAGTGTCCCACTTATCTGTATTAAAATGAATATATTTTTCCATGAGTTATTGCTTTAAAAGTCACGCGTATGCACCCCACACGTACTTACGATATTCCTCTTTCACATTCAATCCTACCGCAACTCTAGCATAAAAACAGCCTTTATTCATGTCAGTAGAAATAAAGCCTGTCAACTGGACAAGGATGTCACATGCAAAAGCCTGTTAACTTTTTTTGTGTGGCCATCGCGTATTTTGCGTACACTTTGCAAAGATCAGCTGGAGTGTCGTTATGTTTTAAAAGAAGTGAATATTTTTTCAAAGTTATTTTAAAATCATGCAGATAACTACCGGAAATTAAAAAAATAAAATTTATTATTTGAATGAAAATCCAATGGCATTACTTTTATCCCTTATAAATTTTCATAGAAACATATTTTATTTCACTTCGCTAAACACTTGCCAGACTACAATGCCGGCCAAGGCTCACATTTTTTTCTTAACTTCTCATGCAAAGCCTTCTATTTTAACAGTATTTCTTCATTGCAGTTATGTTAGATGTGCTCACTCCCAAAGTATTCTTAAAATAGAGTAGTTTAATCAAAATCGCACCCAAATGGCCTTATGAAGGTAATGTTGGGTTAATCTGTAAATGCTGTTTTAAAATTATTTTCTTGTGTTAGTGAGGCTCTATTATTCGATGATTGCTTGTGCATATTAACAAAAGCCAATTTTCATTTTATTCCTGCCAATAAATTCATATCAATTTTGTCTTTTTTCATTTTGTTTTTATTGTTCAATAAAGCCAATAAATATTTTATATAATGTCAATAAAAATTCTAAACTAGAATATAGCAAAACCAATTTTTTTTACAAATTAAGTATTTAAATTGCTTCAAAAAATTCAATTTTTCGAGTTGAATCTTTTTTCATAAAAATGAATTTATTTCTGAAAAAGGAAAATATTATTTTAACAGATTTAATTTTTTCAAAAAAAATCATTTATTTTACTGTAATCATAAGCAATTTGTCCTGGTCATTATCAAGTTGCGCATGTCCGAACTTTCTATGCTGTAGGTACGCACATATGTAGTTTATTTCAAATTACTTAATTTTGCCTTCTTTTTGCTGTATAAAATGGCTTAATTTTTCATCGCTGTAAATTTAATGAATTTCATTTTTTTAGACATTGTACTCTTCGTTCACAGATTTTGACGTTCGATACTACATGTATGAACTTCTTCTCGCGTTAGACTACTGTCATAGTCGTGGCATTATGCATCGAGATGTAAAGCCTCACAATATTATGATTGACCATGAAAAAAGAATTGTAAGCTTTTTACTCGCTTTTTTGTTCAATGTTTTTCCAACATAAAAAATATAATTTTCTCATTTTGATTCGCTAACAAGACTGCTTATTCTTTTGGATACTTTTTATTTAATCTCTTCTACCATAAAAATTTTTCCAAGAGTAAATTTGCAGATAAAAGAATATATAAAGTTCCATTATATTATGTATACATTAATCTTTTAGAAACTTCTACACATCTGAACACGAGACATAAACACCGTAAACCAGGGATACCATTTCTTCGTTTTTAACCCAAGATTTGGTATATAGATTTCTTACATTTTAATCCTTGAAAGATTTTTTTACAGTTTATTCATATTTAAAAAGATTTATCTAAAATTATTTAAATTTCTAAATTTTAAACAATAATGGATTCAAGAGACTTGAACTGGAGAACTTCTAGCCTAGAACCTAAGCTTTACTTATGCAAACTAAAAGTTTGTTAATATATAAACTTTTCCTTTATTTCTTTAAAAGTAAAATCCTTTGAAAAAACGAATTTTAATTATGATGACAATTTTAAAATACCAGAATATTGTTATCGATTACGTGAAATTACAGATATCTTAATAATTTGTTCCATGTATTTAAATTAATCTAAATTCATGAAACTCATTCTGTTGAACGATAATATTTTTATCCAATCAACATTACATGTTCTGGCAAAAAACACATAATGAAAAATAATACTTGACTTGTTACTTGAAAACGAGAAAAAGGACTACTAGCAGATTTAGAAGACTGGACAAAACATAAATAAATTGAAAACACAGAAGCAATCTTGATATTTTTAGTAAATGAACTACCCTAATTTTCTTCTTTCAATACATTTCATTAATCTTGGGTTTTCTTTACTAAGTCTAGGTTTATTTTTAATCTAATCTTTTTCTAAAATTCATAATAGTAACACTGCGGTAGACTCCTGCCGCTAAACGACCAGCTCCCTGAAACTAAAGTTTGTATTTGAATAAAGACTTTTCTTTATTGAGACCATCTCCCCCATTTGACGCGGTCCCAGCAGTCGTCTCAATAGGGTGAAAGTCTACTGTAGTATTACTCTTCATATTTCGTACTGATTTAAATTAACCCGTTATATCGGCCATAATAATCAGACGATATCTAATGTAAAGCAGAAGATTTGTATTAAAAAGCATTGATAAACGCAGACGATTTTATTTTTAAGCAGAAGATTTGTATTAAAAAGCATTGATAAACGCAGACGATTTTATTTTTAAGCAGAAGATTTGTATTAAAAAGCATTGATTAACGCAGACGATTTTATTTTTGTAAAGTCGACATATGTCAACTGTGGTCGATAACCGAAAGAAATTGACATTTATAAAAAAAAATCAGATTTTAACAGTTAAATTTTAATATCTAAAGTTATTGTGGTGAATCGGATGTGAAATTTTTTAGATCCGCGTATTCGGATGTCAGAATTAATTTTTTTAGTGATGCAGATATCATAATTGCTATTCTAAGCAAGCGCAAGTTTTACACTCCTTAAAAATTTAGAAAAAAGATGTAATGTATATGTGTTATCATAAAGACATGCTACCATAAAAATTTTGAATAAAGTAAAAATTAAATTTCGAAAAAAACTTTGCGGTAAAAAAACTCAAAAAAGAAAAATGTTTGAAAATTGTGAATGTTGAAACCTAAATGATCCGCGGATGAGGATGTAAAAAATTTTGCCGATACATCTCTACTCTAAAGTAGCAGTCATTGAAGAGACTCAATGTGAGTATTTCAGACAAAATGAATCTTTAAATCCTTCTCAATTTACACATATTTTAATCATTTATAATTTTGCCTTATTTTTCTCTGTCCATACATGGTTTCTTTTCGGATAAATTTTAGAATGCTTATTCTATAAGTAATATAGAGAATACTTCTTTAACGTAATGCTTACCCTTGCCTTTAATAAGAAAATAATATACCAACCCATGGGCCATTCTTTTTATGTGGTCATTAGTCCATCTTGAAATTAAAAAAATTTAAAAGAATTTTTCCTAACTTTTTCCAAACTTCAATTCAAACATGAAAGTTTTGTTAAGTTGGATTAAAAAGGAGTGGTAAAAATCATGCAAAATAACTGCGGTCAATTAAAAAATAATAATTTTTGTCTAAGTATATCGAAAAAGGCATGTGTGTTGGCTGTTTATTGTATTACCATGCTTCTAAAGCTTTCATAGAACCGAATTTTAGTGGGCCGTGTAGCTTAAGATTATTTCCCCTTGATTGAAATAAGTGTGAATTGGGCATCATTCAAACATCTTTTTCTCAAATACTATTTCTTTTTTTTTTAATATCAATGTCTTTCAAGCATTTCATTATAATTTGTATAAAAGGCCCAAATGTGCTTAGATAGTTTATGCGCATGCTTACATCTCCACATGTCAATATCATTCATTTATAAATGCTCTAATTGTGTGTAATAATATGTGAAAAATTAAGAAACTCAATTCGTACAAAGTTTATACTCAAAAAATCCCTTTGTTTTTATTCTCTTAATGCTCTTTTAAAAAGTTAGAAATTTTCGTATTTGTCTTCACACTGGATTTATGTACGCTATATACGCTTTTTATAATGTCAGAATTAAATTTTGAGTCTTCCAATTTATATCCTTTATGCTTAATTATTTTAAAGTAGTATTTTTTATAACAAAACACTTATACTTTAAAAATACCTGAAAAGCAAGATTGCTGAATCGTAGAGAAAACATCCAATTCTGACTTCACTCCAAGAACTTATAAAAAAAACTCTATTTTTAACACAGGGGCCCATACTCAAAAAAATTTTGAGGGGGGGGGGGGAGAATTTTTTTAATATAATTTTCAAAATATAGAAGAATTTTTGTATGTTGATTACACGACCGTTATTACCTGGCATTATACTTGCCTCTAATGCTGTTTATGTCAAGGTTGAGAATGAAGTTGAGCTTTAATTCTTTTATAAAATGCCTCATATGTGCGTCTCGTACAGCCTCTGAACTGTAAGTCTTTAGCTCTGCCTTCACCTGGGGGAGGGGAGGGGGTTGTTTAAAAAATGATATGGAGGCGAAAGCGAGTAACAGGCGCTTTAACCTAAAGCTCCGGGTAGAACAAACTCGATAGCCTTGGCTGGCTCTTGTTCTAGGAGAAAATAACTCCGATTCCAAATTACCACTGCCTTGTGGCTTTAGTACTTGATTGTATAAAGGCTAAAGGTTTCCAGTCCTCAATACAAATACTGGTTGGCGCCAGGAAGGGCATCCGTTCATAAAAATCACGCTCCACTATAACATGTAACAACAACTCCAAGAATGAAATGGCGTAGTTGTTGCAGGAAACTGGTTGACCGCGACTCTTTGGGAACAATAACCAGTCTCGAAGGCAAAATGGATGATGATGATGATGATGATACTTGCACTGTAAGCTTCCAATCCCACCATAACTCTAGATAAATGCACTGATTATATCAAATCAAGTTACCCTGTTTGTATTGCATGACTACTTTCTAACTCAGTTATTTTTCCAATAGGTCACATTTAAAAGAATAAATAATTTAGTCTCTGAATTCAGTTAAACTATTTTTGCTTTTTAATGGCTTAAAAAATGAAATATGCCTACTCATACTTCCCATTTTAATTTACTGCATTCACGTTCTGGTGGGGAAGAGGAGCATAAGTGTCTTTTGTGTTCTGAAGTAACCCGGTAAGTTAAAAAGGCACTTGGAAATGAAGCACTCAAGTTCAGTAAACAAAACGTCAAGCTGAACGATTTCAATAATCCAAGTTTGATAACCTAAGAATGTAAACATATCTGATGAGTTGGAAAATGTTCTTAATGAAGTCATTAAAACAAACATCTTAAACTCTTGTTTATTTTCTGAGTTATGTAAAAAAAAATGGTTGAAAAGCGATACTATGGAAAGAAATATGTAAAATTTATTTATTGTATGCAATAAAGATACTATATATTTGATTTTGGGAATAAAAGACTTGATTGTTTCAATTATTTTTAGTTCCCTAACTTGTGTGTATTTTATTCGATTTATTTAACTCTCTCAGTTACAGTAATCAATAGGGATAAGCCTTTTAAGCTTTAAATTATAGAGAATACTTTCTTATATATGCTATAAACAATATTTTTCCCGCTGAATAATGTATAGGCTCTTGTTCAAATTACTGGCTACATTACTGCCTCTGATAAACAATAGCTCAAATTTTCATTTTTATATCAATGAAAAATTTTTTTTAAATATTCTTTCTAACACTTTATTTTTTTATTATTTTTTTCTATTGCTAAGTAAAGTAAAGTTTTTTCAAACTTCTGATTTGGATTATAAAATTTTATTAGATTCACATTTCAACTTCTTTTGCTTTAAAATCTCCTCCAACTCTCACTCCACGCTTCGTAACTCTACTAAAATGTTTTGCATTTCGGTTTTTGGAATCCTTTATACTTGTTGATTGCCTTTATAATTCCAACCTTATCAAGGTTGTGCACATGAACATTCAAACCTGTATTTAAGATACCACCACTTAAGGAAACCATCAAAAGAGTTTATCAGAATAAATTGAGACTTGCAAAGTATTTAGTGTTACGGTTTTAAAAGAACTTTTTCAAAACGTTACTACTCTTGCATCTCCTTTTTAAATTACTATTCTTCCGGTAAACAGATAATAAGATCCAGTTTCTTTTTTTGCGCCTTTAAAAGTAAAGTTAGATTTAACATCCTAGATTGAAAGAAGTTTTTTTGTTTTTTGCTGTAAAACTTTTTTTGTTTTTCATTACTTTTATTAATTGTATAACCTTTAATACATACTTTCTGCATTGACTATGCTTTAATCATATTTTAATGGTGATAATTTACTTTAATTAATTCAAATAAATATTTTGTGCCCTGAAAGTTT
Source organism: Nectonema munidae (assembly GCA_030549495.1). Classification (NCBI taxonomy): domain Eukaryota; kingdom Metazoa; phylum Nematomorpha; class Nectonematoida; family Nectonematidae; genus Nectonema; species Nectonema munidae. The sequence continues at coordinate 382,518 of JAUIRK010000728.1, forward strand.
TTGACTAAGAAACGTCTATGTTATTCTATCACAACACCTTAATGAAATAGCTTAATACTTTTAAACCAAATCTTTCTATGTGTAAAATGCTTAATCTTGAATAATTTTTTAGTACAATACTACAGAGTTATCCAACGATAAACTAAGCAAAAACAAATGAGTACATGTATTTTAATTTTGTTTAGCTAAAGCTCATTGATTGGGGTTTGGCCGAATTTTATCACCCTGGTCAAGAATACAATACAAGAGTTGCGTCAAGATACTTCAAAGCGCCTGAACTACTCGTTGAATACTTTGTATGCCTTTTACTCATTCAACGACACTACTTCTTGTGGATTTTTGAGATTTCTACGAAATCTTTGCTGAAACCCCCTAACCCTATACCCACGCAGTCTTATCCACAGGAGCAATATGACTGAATTTGTGTCTTGAAACAAAGTTTTTGTTACTGAAAATTTTAAAGCATCTCTGAGAATTGATTTTTTGACTCTTATGTATGGCAATCTAAGCTTTTTTAAAATAAACTATTTTTAAACTATTTATTATAATTTTTATTTTCTGATAAAGATTGCCTATGTGCAATCGAAAATTTAATAAATTTTCTTTTTACTATTAAAGTCTTTTTATTGAATTTTTATTAATGATTAAGGTATATTAACAAATAAATTATACTGCATAAGTCGGATTAAAAGGCGCATGATGCGATGGTATTTGTTTTTATAATTTTAAGAATAACCCCTTTTTTAACTAAACAGCTGAGGCCTTGTGCTCAGTTAGTGGCTTTCCTCTGACTCTGCTGGAATTCCATTAATTAATCTGTTTCATAAGTTTTCTCTATGCAGGAGTAAAAAAGAGATTATGGTTTAGTAACTGACTGTTCCATTATACATAATCCACTATTCTCTACAATCCTAGAAGACGTTGCTTACCTAAATTTGGCACCGCGTTCAACACCGTACTATTTTTAAAAATGAATAGCTTGCCATTTGTTTGCTTTAGTTCTACGATTATTCTCTCGACATTTGGAGTTTTGGTTGTGTGTTTGCAGGAATTATTTTTCACAAAGATCCTTTCTTTCATGGCCATGATAATGATGATCAAGTGACTCTTTTTCTTTTTTCCTTCTTTTTCTTATACATTTTATATCTCTTTTCAGTTAATAAAAATATCAAAAGTTCTTGGAACAGATGACCTATTTCAGTACTTATTCAAATACAAGATTGTCTTGAGTTCTCGTTTCAACGAAAAATTAGGACGGTATTTTTTATCTCATTGTTTTAAAAAAATTAATTGTTAAGAACACCATTTTATACTGATTTTGGTACACAAACAAAAAAAGGACATTTCTGGTGTGGTTTTTAGCCTTTTCCAGGATATTTGTCATTTCTCTGCTAATTATTATCAGCACTGATACTATCAAGTATCCAGCAAAAATAGCTATAATAACAGGATGTGACCTTTCTAATGGTTTAAATGGTCAGTTCAAAAAGTGTACTCTTCGTAATTTTCGGATTTGTGCAAATTTACATTACAAAGTAAAGTTTTTTCAAATTTTTTTTGGAAATTTCTTTAGATGTAATTCGGTCATTTTGCATTCCACCTTCACCAATCATCGTATATTTGAGGATACGATTTTATTTAAACTATTAGAAACAACAAAATTTTGTTCAATAAACTTTATCAGCTTATGTTTGTAGGAATTTTTGTGGTATGCGAATAGAATGTTTTATTACATGCTACTGTCAAAGCGCTTTTGCGAAATTAATATCTTATTACAATTGATATAGCCCCAATGTTCAATGCTGCAAGTAATTTGAAACAGAGTTTTCTACCGTATCCAATTTAAGCCAATTAATTCCACTGCCATCTTTAAATGACGCGGATTATTTGATTTTATATCAAATTATCTAATGTCCTTTGGTTTTCTGGGATCAAATGAGTTGAATTCAAGGCATCATCTGAGTGATTTAAAAATGGCGATGTGTTCTAATTCATTAACATACCAATACCAAGAGAAAGTCCTAAAAATTTTGGAATCGCTGAATTATAACAAAGCGATAACAAGAAAGGTGCTTCTCTTTTGAAAATATATATTGAGATAGCTGTAAATCTTTAGTTTTTCTTAATAAATGATTTGTTTAGGCACTCACGTAAAAAATGGGAAAGATTTGTGTACGAAGAAAATAACGCTTTAGCATCTGATGTAGCTTTGGATTTTTTGGATAATCTTCTAATTTATGATCATCAGTTAAGATTCACTGCCAAAGAAGCTATGGCGCATCCTTACCTTCAACCAATTGCCGATTTGAAAGGTTTATTCTTACTTCTCCATTTTTAAAATATTCAAATTCCTATCTTTATTTGAAACCATAACATTTAATTAACCTGCATTTTTATTTAAGTTGTCCAACAAGCTGCATTAACTTGTTGGCAAAGGAAACAATTTTGTTAATTTATATTAGAACAATATAACAGTTTTTCAATTACCATATCTAAGTTAACACCTAATCACCATACTAAGCACCACATGAAAATTATTGAATACTATGAATATAATCGATTTTAGACTTATGACTTTAACATGCAGTGTGTGATATTATTATTATTCAATCGTTGCTCGAGATCTTTTGAATAGGCTCTAGACAATTTCTATGCTCTTCATATGAAGGACCGAAATATATCTGATTCGCTATTTCTCCATAAAACCACGGAAATCAATCTTATATAACTGCGTCAAGGTGTTCTAAGATGTCACTAATAAAGTTACCAACAAGTAAATATGTACATGTTTGTTGTATATCAAGTGAATGGCTTTCTTTTGGGTCATGAATATATCATAGCACACATATGGCCTCAATTTTCCAAACTATAAGTAATATATGGTAGAATTGATGCCTTATTATGAGTGGGCAATTTAACTTTAGTAATCAATATATGCCTACAGCTTTTCAATTTGCCTAAAATACAACCTAGTTTTTAAAGGCATAGAATTTATGCTTTTTCATACCTAATATATTTATCAATGATTAGACCAAGTAGATTGAATTCTGAAATAAAGTCAATGTTCGGATGCTTTGCATTAATATTTAGTGAATAAGATACCCTCGCTTTTCGAAATATCAACTTTGAAATGATTTCTTCGAAAACATCAAAGAAACGTGAGATATAGATCAATATGGGTAAAAATGGTAACATCCTCTGCATATATGAAAACTCCGTGAAAAGTATACTTGAACAAATCATTAATGAAAATTGTAAATAATAAAGGCCTTAAGGTAGAACCCAAAAACTACAAAAATCGTGTACATTGATATCGACTTAATTATAAGATTAAGAGATATGATATTAAACCCATATTGAATAAGTTTATCGAAGGGTAAGAAATTGAGTCAAATGCTCTGGAAAGATATAAAAATTGAAAACAACCGGTTTTGGTATTTAAATGATCCATATTTGAAATATGTCGGTAATTACAGGATCATGCCTTACTGCCTTTTTGAAAATACGTGTTACCTTAGAAAACTACAACATTTGGAAAAAGGAAACTCTATACTTGACTTAAATCCAATTAAAAATGATATAGGAATAAGAGATACTATAAATATCTTCAGATTCGGTATTAGTAATTCTAAATTTATAAGAATGGAATGACGTTATGTTCAAAATTTTGTTTCTTTTTTACAAGTACCAATTTGAGCAAGTTAACTGAAGATTATATTGCGAAGCTTTTCAGACAAACTTTTAAACAAAAGGTTCACGAAACATTAAGATGACGATAAATGTTGTAAAGAATTCGTTCTTTATTAATTATAACCACGATTCAAGCGAAAATCTTCAAAAGACATACTGCACCACAATATGAAGAGTAAAAATTTATTGAATAAAGTAGTATAGATCAGAGAAATTTCATACAAATTGAAATTATACATATTTGGAGAGGATTCATTTAACCAAGTTTCTTGAGAACCCATCACTCTTATAAGGGCTATCTATGCAAATAACAAAGATCCTTAAATTTGGTGTTGAGCGATTGACACTTCAAATACATCAATATACAGTTTTTATAAAAAAAAAATGAATCTCATTTTAAGAGTTACACTAAACACTACAAAAGGATCTTCATATAAGATAAATAAAATGGCGCATATTATTTATCCTTCATGAGAAAAAGGAGTGTCGACTTTAACAAGATTCAAAGCATCTTTGTAACAAGCACAACTATGAAAATCAGCAAAATGCTTGCTATTGTTAACCTTTAGCATCTCAACTAGAACAAGATATATTATTTTTACACGATTTAAAAGTGTGTCCATAACTAAAACATTTTGTGCAATATCTTACACAATAAAAATGATATAACCTTGCTTTTCTATATTCTAAATATGTAAAAAATTCATATTGACATTTAAAAATATTGAAAATTACAATTTTCATTTTATCGTAAGTTGTTATCCTTTAGAAAATATTACCTTCTTAAACTGAACATTTTTAGAAAGAGGTTCAACTTGTATATTTTTGTGATAAATCGTGGATAAGATCTCAATATCAACCTTTGACTAACATTTGGGTTAAAAACGAAATCCTCGATTTAACTTCTAAAAAAGCTTCTCTATTTCACTGTCAATCTTAGAGCTTTCTCTGTTAGGGAAGGTGAATTTTATTGAGCTTGAACTTTGCTAAAACATTATTATCAGGTACACGTTTAAACTCTAATTTTAGAACATTTAAATCATTTTTGCTACAACACAACTTTGTTTTTATTATTAATGAATTTGAAATTTAGCTACGCCAACGTATCTTTTGACATTGATTTTGTTATTCCTTGAATAATTTCAATTGAAGATCTCAGCTACTTATTTCTTCTTTAATTTCAACTTTTCTATCAATGCAGCTAGTTTGATTGACAGCATACTCAAGAATTGAATTAAGTCTTTCTTAGTTGCTATATACCATTTATGAAGTTTTTCATACCTTTAGTCATTTTGTTACCGATCAAATTTACATTATTATTATTTCACTTCTTTAACTCAAATATTTGCACCTATAGAAATGTTTACTTTTTTCCGATATGTTTTTAGTTTTAAATGTAAAAAAAAGTTATATACTCTTTTGTGTATCCAATGCTTTGGTTCAGACATTGTGCATATGTATGTATAATGAAGAAATTTTTATTAAAATTATAAAATAATTTTTTACCTGAGTTTTTCCTGATCACATTTTATTAAGTGATCTGAAGTATTGTTCAAGCTGTCTTCTTTTAATGCTATAGCAAGGTTTCATCTTCTACAATTGCTTACTTTCCCTCTAAAATATCCAACCCACCTATGTTTTCATTGTAAACTTTTATGGATTTGGGATAATTAAATTTGATACATTTTTTTAAATTTTCTGCAAAACCTTGAACAGCTTTTGATTGGTTCACTTTCTTAGAGAGAGAGAGAGAGAGAGGATAGCACATTTACTTGCTTATCATTCCATAAAGTTAGTTTTACTTTGAACGTTTCATTTTGTCTTTATGGTACCTCTTTCCAATTTTAGCATTCTTTGTTACGTAGTGTTCCTGCTGGAAAAATATTCATAGCATCAGTCAAATGAGTGAATAGATTTATAGACGGAAAATAATCATCCATTGTAAAATGGAAAATATCAGTTTTATCATATTTTTCTTTCAGTTTAGCTCGCATATAATAGACAATATTTCTTGAAGAACCAAAATCTGTATTCTGTAGTATCTGTAGGTTTTTCACAAAAACCTGAGTAAGGCTAAAAAAGTTAGGAACAATAACCATTGTTTGTACAAAGACACCACATTTTGAATCTGAAACGAATAGCTTCTAATTTGCCTCTAATGAACTGTTTGTCCGTGTCTTCCGTATTATGCTATCGTACTTTCGACTACTGAAAGCTTGTGGCTTTCACGAATGATTCATTCAAATCTTTTATTTCTTCCAAATGCTCTTCATGAATGATGCCAAAGTTGAAAATGCAAATTCGAGTTTTTGGATTGACGCCTTTTTCAATTGCTTCTTTTATCTTCAATGACATAAGATTACGTAAACTACATTTGGAGTGAATGTGATGTGAATTCTTAGCCATGAAAATACGTTATGCAGTCCAATGATTCATTGAATAAACACTAAAGTTTACGAATTTTAAATTATTTATCTCCCATAGAGTTTTCATTATTCTCCCAAATAATAGAACCACAAATAATGTTACACTAGCGGAGGTGAGAATAAATTTAGGCAAAATAAAGAATTTTCTAAGTATTGAAAGATTTGCTAATATAGGACAAAATGATCAAGCAGCGCTTTTGTCTTTCCTGACAATGGAATACAACCTATCTGATAAAACTTGAATATGTGAATTATGTGTTAAGAAAGTATCTAAAAGCAAGCCCTTCACAAAGGGTTTTCCACACTTAAATTTTTTAAAGATGGAAAATTACTGGACATAATTTATGTAATTACTTAGTTGCAAGTTTATTTTATAGTGAACGTCGTAATTTAAAGTTTTAATTTTATTGATAAAAACTATTTTAAAATTCGTTTATAAATAAATTTAAGAAGTTCAATAAAAAAAAATCGTATCCCCCTTCTAAAATAATCTCCTAGTCACCGGCCTGCCTGTAAGTACATATATTCTACATACACGTGGTAACGTTGGTGTTTAAGTTTTGTTCAAATTATATTTTTTGTACTTTTTTTTAGCCTCTAGAGATGAGACAGCAGTTAATTCTGACTCAGCTTCTACACTCGTTCAGCAGCAACAAAAGCCCTCCTTGTTGAATAACGGCATCAATCCTAAGTCTATATCTAGTATCTCTACACCCAACAGTTAACAGCTGTGTTCTCTCATCAACCTGCCATATAGGCTGTCAGCACCATAGTCTCTCCTTTTAACCCCATCTTCATAAAATTCTTTCCAACTCCTGTATACATCTCTTATCAAGTTCTTTCTCAAATAGAGAGAATTGGTTCCGTCTAAAGCCAATATGTTGTGTTGATAAAACTACCGCATCTTTCTCCGAAATGCTTATCAATTTTAAACAAATAATAAAAAAGATACATTTTTGAACTTATTTTCAACAGGGAGGCTTATATTTATTTCATTTAACCTCAAACTGTTGACACAAACAAATGCAAAAAACATGAGGCTATGCTCTCATCAATTTTTAGTCAATAAAACAAATTAAATATTACTTTGAGTTATACTCCGACCCGTCAACAGCCCCCTCCCCCTGTAATTTATTATTCAACTCCCAATTCTTCAAAATTTCAATAGATATTAGTTTTATTAATGCTTGATGTCTTTTTTTATCGTCAGCTTTATAGGTATTGGGCATAGAGGCGTAGTCACAATAGGGCAAGACCCCAAAAAGTTATTTACATCGTAACGCTTATTAAAATGTAAAGTAGTCGATGTGCTACCTTATATCGCTGTTCTTTTTCTTAGTTTAAAGAACTAAATACGTTGTTATTAGTAAAGCAGCCTGAAATCAGCTTTGTCCGTGATTAAAGTCTGGCAATGGGACTGCTTATACTTAAATGTACCGTTGTACTATGGAGCTGATGTTTATTCTACTGTGGCCAGAACATTTTGCAGGGTTTTCTCTGATAAATTTTTTGTTGTTATAATCAATTAAATGTCTGAAATACACCCACATTTTTCTCTGATCAGAACATATTTTTGGTAGCGCGAAATTTTTATAATGTCACCACCTGCCTTGTAACGCATGTGTACCAAATTCATGAATCCCAATCTATTACCCTCTGTCATAACAGAGTTATGACCCCTTCCTAATGCTAACCCTATCTTTAATTAGATTTAAATATTAATTGAAATAATTCCTTAAATCATCAAGAAGATTTAAAAGTGGTGTTTTATCTTATAAATTCAGCGAACAAGTTTCTTCATATTCTGGTTCTTCCTAGTTCTATAAATTCTTCAGCTTTGCTTGGTCTATAAATTTCACCTGATTCACTAACTTTTTTTCAAATCCCTTGAATTAATCTAGGGTAATAAAAATCATGTGGCATTCTTAA